>LR738714.1:95642232-95711061 GCA_902687465.1 Secale cereale | reverse complement strand
GGGGGGGGGGGGGGGGGGGGGGGGGGGGGGGGGGGGGGGAGGCGCCAGGGGCTGAGGTGCGGCTGCCCTCTCTCCCCCCCACTATATATAGGGGCCAGGGAGGCGCCGGCCCTAGGAGATGGGATCTCCTAGGGGGGGCGGCGGCCAGGGGGGAGACTTGCCCCCCAAGGCAAGGGTGGCGCCCCCCACCCCTAGGGTTCCCAACCCTAGGCGTAAGGGGGTGGCCTAAGGGGGTGCGCCAGCCCACTATGGGCTGGTCCCCCTCCCCCTACGGCCCATGGGGCCCTCCGGGATGGGTGGCCCCACCCGGTGGACCCCCGGGACCCTTCCGGTGGTCCCGATACACTAATACACTACCGGTGACCCCGGAACTCTCCCGATGGCCGAAACTGGACTTCATATATATAATTCTTTACCTCCGGACCATTCCGGAACTCCTCGTGACGTCCGGGATCTCATCCGGGACTCCGAACAACATTCGGGTTACCATGTGCATATATCTCTACAACCCTAGCATCACCGAACCTTAAGTGTGTAGACCCTACGGGTTCGGGAGACACGTAGACATGACCGAGACGACTCTCTGGTCAATAACCATCAGCGGGATCCGGATACCATGTTGGTTCCTACGCGTCCCTGTATGATCTCATCGGATGAAACACGATGTCAAGGATTCACTTAATCCCGTATGCAGTTCCCTTTGTCTATCGGTATAGTACTTGCCCGATATTCGATCGTTGGTATACCGATACCTTGTTCAATCTCGTCATGGCAAGTCTCTTTACTCGTTCCGTAATACATCATCCCGTGACTAACTCCTTAGTCACATTGAGCTCATTATGATGATGTCTTACCGAGTGGGCCTAGAGATACCTCTTCGTCATACGGAGTGACAAATCCCAGTCTCGGTTCGTGCCAAACAAACAGACACTTTCGGAGATACCCGTTGCGTACCTTTATAGCCACCCAGTTACGTTTTGACGTTTGGCACACCCAAAGCATTCCTACGGCATCCGGGAGTTGCACAACCTCATGGTCTAAGGAACAGATACTTAACATTAGAAAAGCTTTAGCATTACGAACTACACGATCTTGTGCTAGGCTTAGGATTGGGTCTTGTCCATCACATCATTCTCCTAAGGATGTGATCCCATTATCAATGACATCCAATGTCCATGGCCAGGAAACCGTGACCATCTGTTGATTAACGAGCTAGTAACTAGAGGCTTACGAGGGACACATAGTGGTCTATGTATTCACACATGTATCATTGTTTCCGTACAATACAATTAAAGCATGAATAACAGACAATTATCATGAACAAGGAAATATAATAATAACCATTTTATTATTGCCTCTAGGGCATATTTCCAACAGTCTCCCACTTGCACTAGAGTCAATAATCTAGTTACATTGTGATGAATCGAACACCCATAGAGTTCTGGTGTTGATCATGTTTTGCCCGTGGAAGAGGTTTAGTCAACGGATCCGCGACATTCAGATCTGTATGCACTTTACAAATATCTATGTCTCCATCTTGAACATAATTCTGGATGGAGTTGAAACGGCGCTTGATGTGCTTGGTCTTCTTGTGAAACCTGGGCTCCTTGGCAATGGCAATGGCTCCAGTGTTGTCATAGAAGAGAGTCATCGGGCTTGACGCGCTTGGAATGACTCCTAGGTCGGTGATGAACTCCTTCATCCACACTCCTTCCTACGCTGCTTCGCAAGCAGCCATGTACTCCGCTTCACATGTAGAATGCGCCACGACGCTCTGCTTGCAACTGCACCAGCTGACTGCCCCTCCATTCAAAATATACACGTATCCGGTTTGTGACTTAGAGTCATCCAGATCTGTGTCGAAGCTAGCATCGACGTAACCCTTTACGACGAGCTCTTCGTCACCTCCATAAACGAGAAACATATCCTTAGTCCTTTTCAGGTACTTCAGGATGTTCTTGACCGCTGTCCAGTGTTCCATACCGGCATCACTTTGGTACCTCCCTACCAAACTTATGGCAAGGTTCACATCCGGTCTGGTACACAGCATGGCATACATGATAGAACCTATGGTTGAGGCATAGGGGATGACACTTATCTTTTCTCTATCTTCCGCCGTGGTCGGGGATTGAGCCGTGCTCAATCTCATACCTTGCAATATAGGCAAGAACCCTTTCTTGGACTGATCCATATTGAACTTCTTCAATATCTTATCAAGGTATGTGCTTTGTGAAAGACCAATGAGGCGTCTCGATCTATCTCTATAGATCTTGATGCCTAATATGTAGGCAGCTTCTCCAAGGTCCTTCATCGAAAAACTCTTATTCAAGTAGGCCTTAATGCTTTCCAAGAATTCTATATCATTTCCCGTCAGCAGTATATCATCCACATATAATATGAGAAATGCTACAGAGCTTCCACTCACTTTCTTGTAAATACAGGCTTCTCCCCAAGTCTGTATAAACCCAAACACTTTGATCACATCATTAAAGTGAATATTCCAACTCCGAGATGCTTGCACCAGCCCATAGATAGAGCACTGGAGCTTTCATACCTTGTTAGCATTCTCAGGATCGACAAAACCTTCCGGCTGCATCATATACAGTTCTTCCTTGAGGAAGCCATTAAGGAGTGTCGTTTTGACGTCCATTTGCCATATCTCATAATCATAGTACGCGGCAATTGCTAACATGATTCGGATGGATTTCAGCATTGCTACGGGGAAAAAGTCTCATTGTAGTCAATCCCTTGAACTTGTCGATAACCTTTAGTGACAAGCCGAGCCTTATAGATGGTCACATTACCATCCGCGTCAGTCTTCTTCTTAAATATCCATTTATTTTCTATGGCGTGCCGATTATCGGGCAACTCCACCAAAGTCCATACTTTGTTTTTATACATGGATCCTATCTCGGATTTCATGGCTTCAAGCCATTTGTTGGAATCCAGGCCCGCCATCGCTTCTTCATAGTTCGAAGGTTCACCGTTGTTTAACAACATGATATCCATGACAGGGTTGCCGTACCACTCTGGTGCGGAACGTGTCCTTGTGGACCTTCGAAGTTCAGTAGTAACTTGATCTGAATCTTCATGATCATCATCATTATCTTCCTCCCTAGTTGGTGCAGGCACCTCAGGAGCAATTTCCTGCGCTGCGCTACTTTCCGGTTTGGAAGGGGTGACTGTCACCTCATCAAGCTCTACTTTCCTCCCACTTACTTCTTTCGAGAGAAACTCTTTCTCCAGAAAGGATCCATTCTTGGCAACGAAGATCTTGCCTTCGGATCTGATGTAGAAGGTGTACCCAATCGTTTCCTTTGGGTATCCTATGAAGACGCATTTTTCCGATTTGGGTTCGAGCTTTTCAGGTTGAAGTTTCTTGACATAAGCATCGCAACCCCAAACTTTCAGAAACGACAGCTTAGGTTTCTTGCCAAACCAAAGTTCATACGGTGTCGTCTCAACGGATTTTGACGGAGCCCTATTAAAGTGAATGCAGCAGTCTCTAAAGCATATCCCCAAAAAGATAACGGTAAGTCGGTGAGAGACATCATAGATCGCACCATGTCCAACAGAGTACGATTTCGACGTTCGAACACACCATTACGCTGAGGTGTTCCAGGCGGTGTCAATTGTGAAACAATTCCACAGTTCCTTAAGTGCGTGCCAAATTCATGACCGAAATATTCACCCCCACGATCCGATCGTAAGAACTTTATTTTTTCCGTCACGTTCATTCTCGACCTCATTCTGAAATTCCTTGAACTTTTCAAAGGTCTCAGACTTGTGTTTCATCAAGTAGACATACCCATATCTACTCAAGTCATCTGTGAGGGTGAGAACATAACGATAGCCTCCACGAGCTTCAACACTCATTGGACCGCACACATCGGTATGTATGATTTCCAATAAGTTGGTCGCTCACTCCATTGTTCCGGAGAATGGAGTCTTGGTCATCTTGCCCAAGAGGCATGGTTTGCACGTGTCAAATGATTCATAATCAAGAGACTCTAGAAGTCCATCTGCATGGAGCTTCTTCATACGTTTGACGCCAATATGACCAAGGCGGCAATGCCACAAGTATGTGGGACTATCATTATCAACTTTACATCTTTTGGCATTCACACTATGAATATGTGTAACATCACGTTCGAGATTCATCAAGAATAAACCATTGACCAGCGGGGCATAGCCATAAAACATATCTCTCATATAAATAGAACAACCATTATTCTCAGATTTAAATGAGTAGCCATCTCGCATTAAACGAGATCCAGATACAATGTTCATGCTCAAAGCTGGTACTAAATAACAATTATTAAGGTTTGAAACTAATCCCGAGGGTAGATGCAGAGGTAGCGTGCCGACGGCGATCACATCGACCTTGGAACCATTCCCGACGCGCATCGTCACCTCATCCTTAGCTAGTCTCCGCTTATTCCGCAACTCCTGCTTTGAGTTACAAATGTGAGCAACTGCACCGGTATCAAATACCCAGGAGCTACAACGAGCACTGGTAAGGTACACATCAATAACATGTATATCATATATACCTTTGACGTTGCCGGCCTTCTTATCTGCTAATTATTTGGGGTAGTTCGCTTCCAGTGACCCGTTCCCTTGCAATGAAAGCACTCAGTTTCAGGCTTGGGTCCATTCTTTGGCTTCTTCCCAGCAACTGGTTTACCAGGCGCGGAAAATCCTTTGCTGTCCTTCTTGAAGTTCTTCTTACCCTTGCATTTCTTGGACTTAGTGGTTTTATTGACCATCAACACTTGATGTTCTTTCTTGATATCCACCTCCGCTGATTTCAACATTGAATACACCTCGGGAATGGACTTCTCCATCCCTTGCATATTGAAGTTCATCACGAAGCTCTTGTAGCTAGGTGGGAGCGACTGAAGGATTCTGTCAACGACCGCTTCGTTTGGGAGATTAATTCCCAACTGAGACAAGCGATTGTGCAACCCAGACAATTTGAGTATGTGCTCGCTGACAATACTATTCTCCTCCATCTTACAACTGTAGAATGCGTCGGAGACGTCATATCTTTCGACTCGGGCATGATCTTGGAAAACCATTTTCAGCTCTTGGAACATCTTATATGCTCCGTGGTGCTCAAAACGCTTTTGGAGCCCCGATTCTAAGATGTAAAGCATGCCGCACTGAACCAGGGAGTAATCATCACAACGTGACTACCAGGCGTTCATAACGTCTTGGGCTGCCGGGAAAACGGGTGCATCACCTAGCGGTGCTTCAAGGACATATGATTTCTTGGCCGCTATGAGGATAATCCTCAGGTTACGGACCCAATCCGTATAGTTGCTACCATCGTCTTTCAGCTTGGTTTTCTCTAGGAACGCGTTGAAGTTGAGGGCAACATGAGCGTGGGCCTTTGATCTACAAGACATATTGTAAAGATTTTAGACTAAGTTCATGACAACTAAGTTCATCTAATCAAAATTAATGAACTCCTACTCAGATTGACATCTCTCTAGTCATCTAAGTGATACATGATCCGAATCGACTAGCCCGTTCCAATCAACACGTGAGACGGACTAGTCATCAACGATGAACTTCTTCATGTTGATCGTATCTTCTATACGACTCATGTTCGACCTTTCGGTCTTCCGTGTTCCGAGGCCATGTCTGCACATGCTAGGCTCGTCAAGTGAACCCTAAGTGTATTGCATGTGTACATCTGGCTTACACCCGTTGTATGCGAACGTTAGAGCCTATCACACCCGATCATCACATGGTGCTTCGGAACAACGATCCTTAGCAACGGTGCACAGTTAGGGGGAACACAATTCTTGAAATTTTTAGTGATAGATCATCTTATTTACTGCCGTCGTTCTAAGCAAATAAGATGCACAAAGATGATAAACATCACATGCAGTCAAATAAAGTGACATGATATGGCCAATATCTTTCTGCTCCTTTGATCTTCATCTTAGGGCCACCATGATCATCCTTGTCACCGGGATGACATCATGATCTCCATCATCATGATCTCCATCATCGTGTCTTCATGAAGTCGTCTCGCCAAATATTACTTCTACTACTATGGCTAACGTTTAGCAATAAAGTAAAGTAATTACATGGTGTTATTCAGTGACACGCAGGTCATACAATAAAATAAGACAACTCATATGGCTCCTGCCGGTTGTCATACTCATCGACATGCAAGTCGTGATTCCCTATTACAAGAACATGATCAATCTCATACATCACATATATCATTCATCACATCTTCTTGGCCATATCACATCACATAGCACATGCTGCAAGAACAAGTTAGACGTCCTCTAATTGTTGTTGCAAGTTTTTACGTGGTTGATATAGGTTTCTAGCAAGAACGTTTCTTACCTACGCCAAAAACACAATGTGATATGTCAATTTCTATTTACCCTTCATAAGGACCCTTTTCATCGAATCCGATCTGACTAAATTGGGAGAGACAGACACCCGCTAGCCACCTTATGCAACTAGTGCATGTCAGTCGGTGGAACCTGTCTCACGTAAGCGTACGTGTAAGGTCGGTCCGGGCCGCTTCATCCCATGATGCCGCCGGACTAGTAGCGGCAAGAGAATTGAACAAAATCAACGCCCACAACTTGTTTGTGTTCTACTCGTGCAAGATGCTACGCAAAGACCTAGCTCAGATGCCACTGTTGGGGAACGTAGCAGAATTCAAAAAATTTCCTACGCTTCACCAAGATAAATCTAAGGAGTCATCTAGCAACGAGCATAAAAGAGTGCATCTACATACCCTTTGTAGATCGCGAGCGGAAGCGTTCAAGAGAACGTGGATGATGGAGTCGTACTCGTCGTGATCCCTATCACCGATGATCCCAGCGCTGAACGGACGGCACCTTCGCGTTCAACACACATACGGTACAGCGACGTCTCCTCCTTCTTGATCCAGCAAGGGGGGAGGAGAGGTTGATGGAGATCCAGCAGCACGACGGCGTGGTGGTGGATGCAACGGGAAAAGCTGCAGGGCTTCGCCAAGGACCCGCGGGAGGAGGGAGAGGTGTAACAGGGTGGGGGGGGAGGCGCCGGGGGCTGAGGTGCGGCTGCCCTCTCTCCCCCCACTATATATAGGGTCCAGGGGTGGGGGGGGGGGCGCCGGCCCTAGGAGATGGGATCTCCTAGGGGGGCGGCGGCAAGGGGGGGGGAGACTTGCCCCCCAAGGCAAGGATGGCGCCCCCACCCCTAGGGTTCCCAACCCTAGGCGCAGGGGGTGGCCCAAGGGGGTGCGCCAGCCCACTATGGGCTGGTCCCCCTCCCCCTACGGCCCATGGGGCCCTCCAGGATGGGTGGCCCCACCCGGTGGACCCCCGGGACCCTTCCGGTGGTCCCGGTACACTACCGGTGACCCCCGGAACTCTCCCGATGGCCGAAACTGGACTTCCTATATATAATTCTTTACCTCCGGACCATTCCGGAACTCCTCGTGACGTCCGGGATCTCATCCGAGACTCTGAACAACATTCAGGTTACTGTGTGCATATATCTCTACAACCCTAGCGTCACCGAACCTTAAGTGTGTAGACCCTACGGGTTCGGGAGACACGTAGACATGACCGAGACGACTCTCCGGTCAATAACCATCAGCGGTATCTGGATACCCATGTTGGTTCCTATGCGTTCCTTGATGATCTCATCGGATGAACCACGATGTCAAGGATTCACTTAATCCCGTATGCAATTCCCTTTGTTTATCGGTATAGTACTTGCCCGAGATTCGATCGTGGGTATACCGATACCTTGTTCAATCTCGTCATGGCAAGTCTCTTTACTCGTTCCGTAATACATCATCCCATGACTAACTCCTTAGTCACATTGAGCTCATTATGATGATGTCTTACCGAGTGGGCCCAGAGATACCTCTCCGTCATACGGAGTGACAAATCCCAGTCTCGGTTCGTGCCAACTCAACAGACACTTTCGGAGATACCCATTGCGTACCTTTATAGCCACCCAGTTACGTTGTGACGTTTGGCACACCCAAAGCATTCCTACGGTATCCGGGAGTTGCACAACCTCATGGTCTAAGGAACAGATACTTGACATTGGAAAATCTTTAGCATTACGAACTACACGATCTTGTGCTAGGCTTAGGATTGGGTCTTGTCCATCACATCATTCTCCTAATGATGTGATCCAGTTATCAATGACATCCAATGTCCATGGCCAGGAAACCGTGACCATCTGTTGATTAACGAGCTAGTAACTAGAGGCTTACCAGGGACACGTAGTGGTCTATGTATTCACACATGTATCATTGTTTCCGTACAATAGAATTCAAGCATGAATAACAGACAATCATCATGAACAAGGAAATATAATAATAACCATTTTATTATTGCCTCTAGGGCATATTTCCAACAGAAAGTACACTTACCTCATCAAGTTCCACTTTCCTCCCACTCACTTCTTTCGAGAGAAACTCCTTCTCTAGAAAGGATCCATTCTTAGCAACGAATATCTTACCTTCAGATATGTGATAGAAGGTGTACCCAACAGTTTCCTTTGAGTATCCTATGAAGACACATTTCTCCGACTTGGATTCGAGCTTATCAGGTTGAAGCTTTTTCACATAAGCATCGTAGCCTCGAAATTTAAGAAATGACAACTTGGGTTTCTTGCCAAACCACAGTTCATAAGGCGTCGTCTCAACGGATTTAGATGGTGCCCTATTTAACGTGAATGCAGTTGTATCTAAAGCATAACCCCAAAACGATAGTGGTAAATCGGTAAGAGACATCATAGATCGCACCATATCCAATAAAGTATGGTTATGACGTTCAGACACACTATTACGCTGTGGTGTTCCGGGTGGCGTGAGCTGTGAAACTATTCCACATTGTTTCAAATGAAGACCAAACTCGTAACTCAAATATTCGCCTCCACGATCAGATCATAGAAATTTTATTTTCTTGTTATGATGATTCTCTACTTCACTCTGAAATTCTTTGAACTTTTCAAATGTTTCTGACTTGTGCTTCATTAAGTAGATATACCCATATCTGCTCAAATCATCCGTGAAGGTCAGAAAATAACGATACCCACCGCGAGCCTCAACACTCATTGGTCCACATACATCAATATGTATGATTTCCAACAAATCTGTTGCTCACTCCATTGGTCCGGTGAACGGAGTTTTAGTCATCTTGCCCATGAGGCATGGTTCGCAAGCACCAAGTGATTCATAATCAAATGATTCCAAAAGTCCATCAGCATGGAGTTTCTTCATGCGCTTTACACCAATATGACCTAAACGACAGTGCCACAAATAAGTTGCACTATCATTATCAACCTTGCATATTTTGGTTTCAATATTATGAATATGTGTATCACTATGATCGAGATCCAACAAAAATAGACCACTCTTCAAGGGTGCATGACCATAAAAGATATTACTCATATAAATAGAACAACCATTATTCTCCGACTTAAATGAATAACCGTCTCGCAACATACAAGATCCAGATATAATGTTCATGCTTAACGCTGGCGCCAAATAACAATTATTTAGGTCTAAAAATAATCCCGAAGGTAGATGTAGAGGTAGCGTGCCGACGGCGATCACATCGACTTTGGAACCATTTCCCACGCGCATCGTCACCTCGTCCTTAGCTAATCTTCGTTTAATCCATAGCCCCTGTTTTGAGTTACAAATATTAGCAACCGAACCAGTATCAAATACCGAGGTGCTACTATGAGCATTAGTAAGGTACACATCAATAACATGTATATCAAATATACCTTTGGTCACTTTGCCATCCTTCTTATCCGCCAAATACTTGGGACAATTCCGCTTCCAGTGTCCAGTCCCTTTGCAGTAGAAGCACTCAGTTTCAGGCTTGGCTCCAGACTTGGGTTTCTTTACGGGAGTAGCAACTGTCTTGCTATTCTTCTTGAAGTAAGCCTTCTTTCTGTTGCCCTTTTTCTTAAAACTAGTGGTCTTGTTAACCATCAACGGTTGATGCTCCTTTTTTTGATATCTACCTCCGCAGCTTTGAGCATAGCGAGGAGCTCGGGAATAGTCTTCTGCAACCCTTGCATATTATAGTTCATCACGAAGCCATTGATCTACAACAACATAGATATGCAAAAACTATCATGACTAAGTTTATGATAAATTAAAGTTCAATTAATCATATTACTAAAGAACTTCCACTTAGATAGACATCCCTCTAGTCATCTAAATGATCACGTGATCCAAATCAACTAAACCATGTTCGATCGTCACGTGAGATGGAGTAGTTTTCAATGGTGAACATCTTATGTTGATCATATCTACTATATGATTCACGCTCGACCTTTCGGTCTCCAGTGTTCCGAGGCCATGTCTCTACATGCTAGGCTCATCAAGTTTAACCCGAGTATTCTGCATGTGCAAAACTGTCTTACACCCGTTGTATTTGAATGTAGAGCTTATCACACCTGATCATCACGTGGTGTCTCGGCACGACGAACTTTCACAACGGTGCATACTCAGGGAGAACACTTGTACCTTGAAATTTTGTAAGTGATCATCTTATAATGCTACCGCCATACTAAGCAAAATAAGAAGCATAATAAGATAAACATCACATGCAATCAAAATATGTGACATGATATGGCCATCATCATATTGTGCTTTTGATCTCCATCTCCAAAGCATCGTCATGATCTCCATCGTCACCGGCTTGACACCATGATCTTCATCGTAGCGTCGTGGTCGTCTCACCAACTATTGCTACTACTACTATCGCTAACTCATAGTGATAAAGTAAAGCAATTACATGGCCTTCGCAATTCATAGAATAAAGAGACAACCATAAGGCTCCTGTCGGTTGCCGATAATTAACAAAACATGATCATCTCATACAATAACATATAACTCATCATGTCTTGACCATATCACATCACAACATGCCCTGCAAAAACAAGTTAGACGTCCTCTACTTTGTTGTTGCAAGTTTTACGTGGCTGCTACGGGCTTAACAAGAACCATTCTTACCTACGCATAAAAAACCACAATGATTTTTTGTCAAGTGTGATGTTTTAACCTTCACAAGGACCGGGCGTAGCCACACTCGATTCAACTAAAGCGAGAGAGGCAGACACCCGCCGGTGACCTTTAAGAAATGAGTGCTCGTAACGTTGAAACCAGTCTCGCATAAGCGTACACGCAATGTCGGTCCGGGCCACTTCATATCACAATACCGCCGAATCAAAGTATGACATGCTGGTAAGCAGTATGACTATTATCGCCCACAACTTATTGTGTTCTACTCGTGCATATCATCTACGCATAGACCTGGCTCATGATATCACTGTTGGGAACGTAGTATTTCAAAAAAAATTCCTACGATCACGCAAGATCTATCTAGGAGAAACATAGCAAGGAGCGGGGAGAGTGTGTCCACGTACCCTCGTAGACCGAAAGCGGAAGCATCTAGTGACGAGGTTTATGTAGTCGAATGTCTTCGCAATCCAACCGATCCAAGTACCGAACGTATGGCGCCTCCGCGTTCAGCACACGTTCAGCTCGATGACGTCCCACGAACTCTTGATCCAGTTGAGTGTCACGGGAGAGTTTCATCAGCACGATGGCGTGGTGACGGTGATGATGAACTTACCGCGCAGGGCTTCACCTAAGCACTTCAATGATATGACCGAGGTGTGTAACTGTGGAGGGCGACACCGCACACGGCTTGCAAATCAACTTGTGTGTCTATGGGGTGCCCCTTCCCCACGTATATAAAGAAGGGAGGGAGGAGGAGGCCGGCCAGGGAGAGGGCACGCCAAGGGAGGGAGTCCTACTCCCACTAGGAGTAGGACTCCTCCTTTTCCTAGTAGGAGTAGGAGAGGGGGCACGAAGGGAGAGGAGGAGAAGGAAAGGAGGGGGCGCCGCCCCTCCTCCCCTAGTCCAATTCGGACTAGGCATGGGGGTGTGCGGCCCAGCCCTAGCCAGCCCTCTCTCTCCCCTAAGGCCCATCAAGGCCCACATACCCCCCGGGGGTTCTGGTAACCTCCCGGTACTCCGGTATTTATCCGGTGACCCCCGAAAAACTTCCGGTGTCCGAATATAACTTTCCAATATATCAATCTTTATGTCTCGACCATTTCGAGACTCCTCGTCATGTCCGTGATCACATCCGGTACTCCGAACTACCTTCGGTACATCAAAACACATAAACTCATAATACCGATCGTCATCGAACATTAAGCGTGCGGACCCTACGGGTTCGAGAACTATGTAGACATGACTGAGACTCATCTCTGGTCAATAACCAATATCAGAACCTGGATGCTCATATTGGCTCGCACATATTCTATGAAGATCTTTATCGGTTAGACCGCATAACAACATACGTTGTTCCCTTTGTCATCGGTATGTTACTTGCCCGGGATTCGATCGTCGGTATCATCATACCTATTTCAATATCATCACCGGCAAGTCTCTTTACTCGTTTCGTAATACATCATATCATGACTAACTCATTAGT
Source organism: Secale cereale (assembly GCA_902687465.1). Lineage (NCBI taxonomy): Eukaryota > Viridiplantae > Streptophyta > Magnoliopsida > Poales > Poaceae > Secale > Secale cereale. Next base: position 95,698,555 of record LR738714.1, on the reverse strand, counting down.
CGTTTGCTTGCAAGGCTTATAATGATGTGTATTACCGAGAGGGCCCAGAGATACCTCTCCGACACTCGAAGTGACAAATCCTATTCTTGATCTACGCCAACACCACAAACACCTTCGGAGACACCTCTAGAGCATCTTTATAATCACCTAGTTACGTTGTGACGTTTGATAGAACACAAGGTGTTCCTCTGGTATTCGGGAGTTGCATAATCTCATAGTCATAGGAACATGTATAAGTCATGAAGAAAGCAATAGTAGAAAAAACAAACAATCAAGTTGCTAAGCTAATGGATGGGTCTTGTCCATGACATCATTCTCCTAATAATGTGATCCCATTGATCAAATGACAACTCATGTCTATGGTTAGGAAACATAACCATCTTTGATTAAGGATCTAGTCAAGTAGAGGCATACTAGGACACTTTGTTTCGTCTATGTATTCACACATGTATCAAGTTTCCGGTTAATACAATTCTAGCATGAATAAAATACATTTATCTTGATGTATAAGGAAATATAAATAACAACTTTATTATTGCCTCTAGGGCATATTTCCTTCATGGCCATCACACTACAGCTCGGGCTCTCGTATGCAAGGCTTTCCGAACAGGTTTCTTCTGGCCAACTGCCCGAGCAGATGCTCAAGCCCTAGTCCAACATTGTGTTGGATGCTAGCTTTTCGCAAATCAAAGTCATATGCCTCCCACCGCTCTGAGAACCATCCCTATTACTTGGACCTTTGCGGTCTGGGGGCTGGATATGGTCAGACCCCTTAAAGGGGGAAGCCACAAAAAGAAGTATTTGCTGGTTATGGTGGACAAATTCACTAAATGGATAGAAGCCAAACTAGTCAGAATGGCTGAAGCAGGGCTAGTGATAGATTTTATATCCAGTGTAGTACACCATTATGGTGTCCTGCACAGTATTATAATAGATAATGGCTCCAACTTCATAGCCGATGAGGTGAAAAACCATTGCGCCAAGTTAGGCATTAAGCTTGATTATGCCTCCGTGTACCACTCTCAAACAAATGGTCAAGTCGAACGGGCCAATGGCTTAATAATGAGCGGCATTAAACCCCGACTAGTGCTCTCCCTACTGGAGTCAGATAAACACCGGGTTGAGGAGCTCGTCTCCGTACTCTGGGGATTGCGGACTACACCTAATCGGACAACCGGATATACACCTTTTTTCATGGTATACGGCCCAGAGGTTGTTCTGCCCTGTGATATTATTCATGACTCACCTCAAGTGCGTATGTATGAAGAGCGAGAGGCCGAGCTTCATCGAGAGGACGATCTGGACAGCCTCGAAGAGGAGCGCGATATCGCGTAGGCCCGTTTCGCATTCTATCAACAACAGGCCAGGCGATACCAAAGCAGAGAAGTGCGGGCCAAAACATACAATGTTGGCGAACTTGTTTTGCACCTCTCGGAGAAGAAAAAGGAGAAGCTCAAACCAAGATGGGAGGGCCCCTTCATTATTGACAAAGTACTCACCGGAGGATCCTATCGCCTTCGAAACGCATCAGAAAATCGCCTTGAGCCGAATCCATGGAACGCTGCTAGGCTCCGACGATTCTACGGATAGTTTGGTAGCACCTTTTATTCTCTCTTTCTGTTTAGGTCTCCTCCCTTGTTTTTTCTGGTTTCCTCTTCATTTTTTGTTTTTTCCATCCCAAAAAGTGTTCGGCTAAACCGAATTGTTAGGGGTGAACATACTCAAATGTATATACCTCAAAATACCTGGGGGATTCTATAATGAAGCTCATTATTACAAGCTTATTGCTTACATTACTCATATCGTCTGTCTCATACAGTCTCTTTGCCATTATATGCACCTTTATGGCTTAAGTTTTTGCCAATCTGGGTTGCCTGGTTCCTGTGTTTATACCCAACGTTCCCGACTGTTCGTCTAGGGTGTAAAGGGAGCACCTCTGCGATTGTTACAACCGGGTAATAACCTGTACCTTAGACGGGTGTGAAGTCAAAAGCTAGCGTTCTTAAGGGAATCATTGGTCGGCGGACAAATGACGAATTGCTTTTTGGCACATAATTTCTCAATCTCACAGGATAGGCTTCCTGAAATCATTTTTTAGGATCAAAGCCTAGGCACGCATACATACGCATGCTGACCCAGGGAAAGGAACCCTTAACGAAACTATTCTCTCTGGAAGATTTTTCTTACGTTAAATAGTAATATAACATAACTCCCCAAACACAGCTTGTCTGTTCAAGCAATGATGACCGGATTACCTGGTTTGCAAACATACTAAGTGTTTACCACATGTATAGTATTCAGAAACACTCCAGCCCTTGGGTTTCAGAGGTTGAAGTGGAAGGTCTGCCATGGCAATCTTTTAACAAGTTCGGTCAGAGATAAGTTTGATGATAAAGTACATTGTTACATGGAATCAAATGCCTACTCCTCATCTGCACCATCTATAAGACTGTCTAATTTATAGTCATGCTGTGAAAATTTGGCGGCTGTCCTTACTTGGTCATATACCAGGCTAATGGGAATTTCTTGTCCGTCAGGTCCCCGAGGTCCAACCCGGGCCATATGATTCGGATCAAGTCCGGTATAGCGTGTCTTCACCATGGCCCAGGCTTCTCTTGCACCTTCTCGACATGCTGATGCCTTCCATGGTGTTGGGGAACGTAATATTTCAAAAAAATCCTACGATCACGCAAGATCTATCTACTAGATGCATAGCAATGAGAGGGGAGAGTGTGTCTACGTACCCTCGTAGACCGGAAGCGGAAGCGTCTAGTGACGCGGTTAATGTAGTCGAACTTCTTTGCGATCCAACCGATCAAGCACCGAAAGTACGGAGCCTCCGCGTTCAGCACACGTTCAGCTTGATGACGTCCCACGAGCTCTTGATCCAATAGAGCTTCACGAGAGAGTTTCATCAGCACGAAGGCGTTGCGACGGAGATTATGATGATGAAGCTACCGACGCAGGGCTTCGCCTAAGCACTGCAACGGTATGACCGAGGTGTGTTTCTGTGGAGAGAGGCACCGCACATGGTTGGGAGAGATCAACTGATCAACTTGTGTGTCTATGGGGTGCCTCTAACCCCGTATATAAAGGAGAAGGGGAGGGGAGGGGTCGGCCCTCTCTATGGCGCGCCGTAGGGAGTCCCACCGGGAGTAGGATTCCCCCCTTTCCCTAGTAGGAGTAGGAGAGGAAGGAAGGAGGGGAGGGAGAAGAAGGAAAGGGGGCCGGCCCCCCTCCCAATTCAGATTGGGTCGGTGGGGGGGGGGCGCCTCCACCTTGGCCGCCTCCTCTCCCTTTCCACTATGGCCCATTAAGGCCCATTAACTCCCCGAGGGGTTCCGGTAACCCCCCGGTACTCCGGTATATGCCCGAAACCTTCCGTAACCCTTCCGGTGTCGAAACATAGTCGTCCATTATGTCTCGGACATTACGAGACTCCTCGTCATGTCCGTGATCTCATCTGGGACTCTTAACTACCTTCGGTACATCAAAACTCATAAACTCATAATACTGATAGTCATCAAATGTTAAGCGTGCAGTCCCTACGGGTTCGAGAACTATGTAGACATGACCGAGACTCATCTCCGATCAATAACCAATAGCGGAACCTGGATGCTCATATTGGCTCCTACATATTCTACGAAGATCTTTATCGGTCAAACTGCATAACAACATATATTGTTCCCTTTGTCATCGGTATGTTACTTGCCTGAGATTCGATCATCGGTATCTCAATACCTAGTTCAATCTTGTGACCGGCAAGTCTCTTTACTCGTTTTGTAATACATCATCTTGTGACTAACTCATTAGTCATTTGCTTGCAAGGCTTATTATTATGTGCATTACCGAGAGGGCCCAGAGATACCTCTCCGACACTCGAAATGACAAATCCTATTCTTGATCTATGCCAACACCACGAACACTTTCGGAGACACCTGTAGAGCATCTTTATAATCACCCAGTTATGTTGTGACGTTTGATAGCACACAAGGTGTTCCTCCGGTATTCGGGAGTTGCATAATCTCATAGTCATAGAAACATGTATACGTCATGAAGAAAGCAATAACAGTAAAACTAAACGATCATAGTGCTAAGCTAACGGATGGGTCTTGTCCATTACATCATTCTCCTAATGATGTCATCTCGTCGATCAAATGACAACTCATGTCTATGGCTAGGAAACATAACCATCTTTGATCATTGAGCTAGTCTAGTAGAGGCATACTGGGGACATACTATTTTGTCTATGTATTCACATATGTACTAAGTTTCTGGTTAATACAATTCTAGCATGAATAAAAGACATTTATCATGATATAAGGAAATACAAATAACATCTTTATTATTGCCTCTAGGGCATATTTCCTTCAGTCTCCCACTTGAACTAGAGTCAATAATCTAGATTACAAAGTAATGATTCTAACACCCATGGAGTCTTGGTGCTGATCATGTTTTGCCCGTGGAAGAGGCTTAGTCAACGGGTCTGTGGCATTCAGATCTGTATGTATCTTGAAAATTTCTATGTCTCCATCCTTGACTTGGTCGTGGATGGAATTGAAGCGTCTTATGATGTGCTTTGTTCTCTTGTGAAACTTGGATTCCTTCGCCAAGGCTATTGCTCCAGTGTTGTCACAAAAGATTTTCATTGCACCCGATGCACTAGGTATTACACCTAGATCGGATATGAACTCCTTCATCTAGACTCCTTCATTTGATGCTTCCGAAGCAGCTATGTATTCCGCTTCACATGTAGATCCCGCCGCGAGTCTTTGCTTGGAACTGCACCAACTGACAGCTCCACCGTTTAATAAAAAAACATATCCCGTTTGTGACTTAGAGTCATTCGAATAAGTGTCAAAGCTTGAATCGACGTAACCATTTACGATGAGCTCTTTGTCACCTCCATACACGCGAAACATATCCTTTGTCCTTTTCAGGTACTTCAGGATGTTCTTGACCGCTGTCCAGTGATCCACTCCTGGATTACTTTGGTACCTCCCTGCTAAACTTATAGCAAGGCACACATCAGGTTTGGTACACAACATTGCATACATGATAGATCCTACGGCTGAGGCATAGGGAATGACTTTCATTTTCTCTCTATCTTCTGCAGTGGTCGGGCATTGAGTCTTACTAAACTTCACACCTTGTAACACAGGCAAGAACCCTTTCTTTGACTGATCCATTTTGAACTTATTCAAAACTTTATCAAGGTATGAGCTTCGTGAAAGTCCAATTAAGCGTCTTGATCTATCTCTATAGATCTTGATGCCTAATATGTAAGCAGCTTCACCGAGGTCTTTCATTGAAAAATTCTTATTCAAGTATCCTTTTATGCCATCTAGAAATTCTATATCATTTCCAATCAACAATATGTCATCCACATATAATATCAGAAATGCTACAGAGCTCCCACTCACTTTCTTGTAAATACAGGCTTCTCCAAAAGTCTGTATAAAACCATATGCATTGATCACCTCATCAAAGCGTGTATTCCAACTCCGAGATGCTTGCACCAGTCCATAGATGGATCGCTGGAGCTTGCACACTTTGTTAGCACCTTTAGGATCGACAAAACCTTCCGGTTGCATCATATACAACTCCTCTTTGAGCTATCCATTCAGGAATGCAGTTTTGACATCCATTTGCCAGATTTCATAATCTTAAAATGCGACAATTGCTAACATGATTCGGACAGACTTAAGCATCGCTACGGGCGAGAAAGTCTCATCGTAGTCAACTCCTTGAACTTGTCGAAAACCTTTCGCAACAAGTTGAGTTTTGTAAATAGTAACATTACCGTCAGCGTCGGTCTTCTTCTTGAAGATCAATTTATTTTTGATGGCTTGCCGATCATCGAGCAAGTCAACCAAAGTCCACACTTTGTTCTCATACATGGATCCCATCTCAAATTTCATAGCCTCAAGCCGTTTTGCGGAATCTGGGCTCATCATCGCTTCCTCATAGTTCGTAGGTTCATCATGGTCTAGTAACATGACTTCCAGAACTGGGTTGCCGTACCACTCTGGCGCGGAACGTACTCTAGTTGATCTACGAAGTTCAGCAGTGACTTGATCCGAAGTTCCATGATCATCATCATTAGCTTCCTCACTAATTGGTGTAGGAATCACTGGAACTAGTTTATGTGATGTACTACTTTCCAATTCGGGAGAAGGTACAATTACCTCATCAAGTTCCACTTTCATCCCACTTACTTCTTTCGAGAGAAACTCCTTCTCTAGAAAGGATCGATTCTTAGCAACGAGTATCTTGCCTTCGGAACTGTGATAGTAGGTGTACCCAACAGTCTCCTTTGGGTATTCTATGAAGACACATTTCTCTGACTTGGGTTCGAGCTTATCAGGTTGAAGCTTTTTCACATAAGCATCGCAACCCCAAACATTTAGAAACGGCAACTTTGGTTTCTTGCCAAACCATAGTTCATAAGGCGTCGTCTCAACAGATTTAGATGGTGCCCTATTTAACATGAATGCAACTGTCTCTAAAGCATAACCCCAAAATGATAGTGGTAAATCGGTAAGAGACATCATAGACCGCACCATATCTAATAAAGTACGGTTACGACGTTCGGACACACCATTACGCTGTGGTGTTCCGGGTGGCGTGAGTTGTGAAACTATTCCACATTGTTTCAAATGAAGACCAAACTCGTAACTCAAATATTCACCTCCACGATCAGATCATAAAAACTTTATTTTCTTGTTACGATGATTCTCTACTTCACTCTGAAATTCTTTGAACTTTTCAAATGTTTCATACTTGTGCTTCATCAAGTAGATATACCCATATCTGCTCAAATTATCAGTGAAGGTTAGAAAATAACGATACCCGTCGCGAGCTTCAACACTCATTGGTCCACATACATCAGTATGTATGATTTCCAACAAATAACGATACCCACCGTGCTCCATTGTTCCGGAGAACGGAGTTTTAGTCATCTTGCCCATGAGGCATGGTTCGCAAGCACCAAGTGATTCATAATCAAGTGATTCCAAAAGTCCATCACTATGGAGTTTCTTCATGCGCTTTACACCAATATGACCTAAACGGCAGTGCCACAAATAAGTTGCACTATCATTATTAACCTTGCATATTTTGGCTTCAATATTATGAATATGTGTATCACTACGATCGAGATCCAACAAGAATAGACCACTCTTCAAGGGTGCATGACCATAAAAGATATTACTCATATAAATAGAACAACCATTATTCTCAGATTTAAATGAATAATCGTCTCGCAATAAACAAGATCCAGATATAATGTTCATTCTTAACGCTGGCACCAAATAACAATTATTCAGGTCTAAAACTAATCCCGAAGGTAGATGTAGAGGTAGCGTGCTGACGACGGCCACACCGACTTTGGAACCATTTCCCATGCGCATCGTCACCACGTCCTTAGCCAATCTTCGTTTAATCCGTAGTCCCTGTTTCGAGTTACAAATACTAGCAACCGAACCGGTATCAAATACCCAGGTACTACTATGAGCATTAGTAAGGTACACATCAATAACATGTATATCACATATACCTTTGTTCACCTTGCCATCCTTCTTATCCGCCAAATAATTGGGGCAGTTCCGCTTCCAGTGTCCAGTCCCTTTGCAGTAGAAGCACTCAGTTTCAGGCTTGGCTCCAGACTTGGGTTTCTTCGTGGGAGTAGCAACTGACTTGCTATTCTTCTTGAAGTTCCCCTTCTTTCCCTTGCCCTTTTTCTTGAAACTAGTGGTCTTGTTAACCATCAACACTTGATGCTCCTTTTTGATTTCTACCTCCGCAGTTTTGAGCATAGCGAAGAGCTCTGGAATTGTCTTCTGCATCCTTGCATGTTATAGTTCATCACGAAGCCTTTATAGCTTGGTGGCAGTGATTGAAGAACTCTATTAATAACACTATCTTCATCAACTTTGCAACCAAGTTGAGTCATATGATTGTAGTACCCAGACATTCTGAGCAAGTGTTCACAGATAGAACTGTTCTCCTCCATCTTGTAGCTGTAGAACTTATTGGAAATCTCATATTTCTCAATCCGGGCATTTGCTTGAAATATCAACTTCAGCTCCTGGAACATCTCATATGCTCCATGACGTTCAAAACGTCATTGAAGTCCTGGTTCTAAGCCATAAAGCATGGCACACTGAACTATCGTGTAGTCATCAGAACAAGCTTGCCAGACGTTCATAACGTCCGGGGTTGCTCCTGCAGCAGGCTTGTCACCCAGTGGTGCTTCAAGGACATAATTCTTCTGTGCAGCAATGAGGATAATCCTCAAGTTATGGACCCAGTCCATGTAATTGCTACCATCATCTTTCAACATAGCTTTCTCTAGGAATGCATTAAAATTCAAAGGAACGGTAGCACGGGCCATTGATCTAAAACAACATACATATTCAAAAACTATCATGACTAAGTTCATGATAAATTAAAGTTCAATTAATCATATTACTAAAGAACTCCCACTTAGATAGACATCCCTCTGGTCATCTAAATGATCACGTGATCCAAATCAACTAAACCATGTACGATCATCACGTGAGATGGAGTAGTTTTCAATGGTGAACATCTTATGTTGATCATATCTACTATATCATTCACGCTCGACCTTTCGGTCTCCGGTGTTCCTAGGCCATGTTTGTACATGCTAGGCTCGTCAAGTTTAACCCGAGTATTCTGCGTGTGCAAAACTGTCTTACACCCGTTGTATGTGAACGTAGAGCTTATTACACCCGATCATCACGTGGTGTCTCGGCACGACGAACTTTCGCAACGGTGCATACTCATGGAGAACACTTGTACCTTGTAAGGGATCATCTTATAATGCTACCACCGAACTAAGCAAAATAAGAAGCATAATAAGATAAACATCACATGCAATCAAAATATGTGACATGATATGGCCATCATCATCTTGTGCTTTTGATCTCCATCTCCAAGGCACCATCATGATCACCATCGTCACCGGAGCGACACCTTGATATCCATCATAGCATCATTGTCGTCTCGCCAACTATTGCTTCCACGACTATCGCTACCGCTTAGTGATAAAGTAAAGCAATTACATGGCGATTGTATTTCAAACAATAAAGTGACAACCATATGGCTCCTGCCAGTTGCCAATAACTTTACAAAACATGATCATCTCATACAATAACATATCACTTATCATGTCTTGACCATATCACATCACAACATGCCCTGCAAAAACAAGTTAGACGTCCTCTACTTTGTTGTTGCAAGTTTTACGTGGCTGCTACGGGCTTAGCAAGAACCGTTGTTACCTACGCATACAAAACCACAACGATATTTCGTCAAGTATGTGTTGTTTTAACCTTCAGAAGGACCGGGCGTAGCCACACTTGATTCAACTAAAGTTGGAGAAACTGACACCCGCCAGCCACCTGTGTGCGAAGCACGTCGGTAGAACCAGTCTCGCGTAAGCGTACACGTAATGTCGGTCCGAGCTGCTTCATTCCACAATACCGCTGAATCAAAGTATGACGTGCTGGTAAGCAGTATGACTAGTATCATCCACAACTCACTTGTGTTCTACTCGTGCATATCATCTACGCATAGACCTGGCTCATGATGCCACAATTGGGGAACGTAGTATTTCAAAAAAATTCCTACGATCATGCAAGATCTATCTACTAGATGCATAGCAACAAGAAGGGAGAGTGTGTCTACGTACCCTCGTAGACTGGAAGCGGAAGCGTCTAGTGACGCGGTTGATGTAGTCAAACTTCTTTGTGATCCAACCGATCAAGCATCGAACGTACGGATCCTCCGCGTTTAGCACACGTTCAGCTTGATGACGTCCCATGAGCTATTGATCCAGTAGAGCTTCATGAGAGAGTTTCGTCAGCACAACAACGTGGTGACGGAGATGATGATGAAGTTACCGGCATAGGGCTTCGCCTAAGCACTGCAACGGTATGACCGAGGTGTGTTTATGTGGAGAGAGGCACCGCACACGGTTGTGAGAGACCAACTGATCAACTTGTGTGTATATGGGGTGCCTCTACCCCCGTATATAAAGGAGAGTGGGAGGGGAGGGGCCGACCCTCTCTATGGCGCGCCCTAGGGAGTCCTACTCCCACCGGGAGTATGATTGCCCCTTTCCCTAGTAGGAGTAGGAGAGGAAGGAAGGAGGAGAGGAAGAAGAAGGAAAGGGGGCCGGCCCCCCTCCCAATTCGGATTGGGCTGGTGGGGGCGCGCCCCCACCTTGGCTGCCTCCTTTCCCTTTCCACTATGGCCCATTAAGGCCCATTAACTGTTGGAAATATGCCTTAGAGGCAATAATAAAATGGTTATTATTATATTTCCTTGTTCATGATAATTGTCTAGTGTTCATGCTATAATTGTATTATCCGGAAATCGTAATACATGTGTGAATACATAGACCACAATATGTCCCTAGTGAGCCTCTAGTTAACTAGCTCGTTGATCAATAGATGGTTACGGTTTCCTGACCATGGACATTGGATGTCATTGATAACGGGATCACATCATTAGGAGAATGATGTGATGGACAAGACCCAATCCTAAGCCTAGCACAAGATCGTGTAGTTCGTATGCTAAAGCTTTTCCAATGTCAAGTATCCTTTCCTTAGACCATGAGATTGTGCAACTCCCGGATGCCGTAGGAATACTTTGGGTGTGCCAAACGTCACAATGTAACTGGGTGGCTATAAAGGTACACTATGGGTATCCCCGAAAGCATTTGTTGGGTTGGCACGAATCGAGACTGGATTTGTCACTCCGTATGACGGAGAGGTATCTCTGGGCCCACTCGGTAAGACATCATCGTAATGAGCTCAATGTGACTAAGGGGTTGGTCATGGGATGATGTGTTACGGAACGAGTAAAGAGGCTTGCCATAACGAGATTGAACAAGGTATCGGTATACCAACGATCGAATCTCGGGCAAGTGCTATACCGATGGACAAAGGGAATCGTATACGGGATTGATTAAATCCTTGACATCGTGGTTCATCCGATGAGATCATCGTGGAACATGTGGGAGCCAACATGGGTATCCAAATCCCGTTGTTGGTTATTGGCCAGAGAGATGTCTCGGTCATGTCTGCATGGTTCCCGAACCCGTAGGGTCTACACACTTAAGGTTCGATGATGCTAGGGTTATAGGGAATAGATGTACATGGTTACCGAATGTTGTTCAGAGTCCCGAATGAGATCCCGGACGTCACGAGGAGTTCCGGAATGGTCCGGAGGTAAAGATTTATATATGGGAAGTCATCATACGGTCGCCGGAAGTGTTCGGGGGTATGCCGGTATTGTACCGGGGCCACCGAAGGAGTTCCGGGGGTCCACCGGGAGGGTCCACCTGCCCCAGGGGGCCCTATGGGCTGTATGTGGAGTGGGACCAGCCCCTAAGTGGGCTGGGCGCCTCCCCCCTAGGGCCCAAGCGCCTAGGGTTTGGGGGAAACCCTAAGGGGGGGCGCCCCCCTTGCCTTGGGGGCAAGCCACCCCCCTCTGGCCTCCGCCCCCTCCTCAGATCAGATCTGAGGGGGCCGGCCCCCCTCTCCCTTGCCCCTATATATACCTGGGGGGTGGGAGGGCAGCTGTACCCCAAGTCCTGGCGTAGCCCTCCGCCTCTCCCAAGTCCCCCTCCTCTCCCGTGGTGCTTGGCGAAGCCCTGCAGGATTGCCACGCTCCTCCACCACCACCACGTTGTCGTGTTGTTGCTAGACGGAGTCTTCCCCAACCTCTCCCTCTCTCCTTGCTGGATCAAGGCATGGGAGACGTCACCGGGCTGCACGTGTGTTGAACGCGGAGGCACCGTTGTTCAGTGCTTAGATCGGATTCGACCGCGATCTGAATCACTTCGTGTACGACTCCACCGACCGCGTTCTTGCAACGCTTCGGCATTGCGATCTTCAAATGTATGAAGATGATTTTTTGATTTTCTGCAACGATCCCAACAGTGGCATCATGAGCTAGGTCTATGCGTAGTTACTATGCACGAGTAGAATACAAGTTGTTGTGGGCGTAGATCATGTCAATTTACTTGCCTCTACTAGTCTTATATTGATTCGGCGGCATCGTGGGATGAAGCGGCCTAGACCGACCTTACACGTACGCTTACGCGAGACAGGTTCCACCGACTGACATGCACTAGTTGCATAAGGTGGCTAGCGGGTGTCTGCCTCTCCCACTTTAGGTGGATCAGATTCGATGAAAAGGGTCCTTATGAAGGATACATAGAAATTGGCATATCACGTTGTGGTTTTTGGCGTAGCTAAGAAACGTTCTTGCTAGAAACCTATAGCAGCCACGTAAAAACTTGCAACAACAATTAGAGGACGTCTAACTTGTTCTTGCAGCATGTGCCGTGTGATGTGATATGGCCAAAAGGATGTGATGAATGATATATATGTGATGTATGAGATTGATCATGTTCTTGTAATAGGAATCACGACTTGCATGTCGATGAGTATGACAACCGACAGGAGCCATATGAGTTGTCTTATTTTATTGTATGATCCGCATGTCATTGAAAATGCCATGTAATTACTTTACTTTATTGCTAACCATTAGCCATAGTAGTAGAAGTAATGTTTGGCGAGACAATTTCATGAAGACACGATGATGGAGATCATGATGATGGAGATCATGGTGTCATGCCGGTAACGATGATGATCATGGAGCTCCGAAGATGGAGATCAAAAGGAGCAAAATGATATTGGCCATATTATGTCAGTATTTGATTGCATGTGATGTTTATCATGTTTTACATCTTATTTGCTTAGAACGATGGTAGTAAATAAGATGATCTCTCACTAAAATTTCAAGAATTGTGTTCCCCCTAACTATGCACCGCTGCTAAGGTTTGTTGTTACGAAGCACCACGTGATGATCGGGTGTGATAGGCTCTAACGTTCGCATACAACGGGTGTAAGCCAGATTTACACACGCAATACAATTAGGGTTGACTTGACGAGCCTAGCATGTACAGACATGGCCTTGGAACACGGAAGACCAAAAGGTCGAACATGAGTCGTATAGAAGATACGATCATCATGAAGATGTTCACTGTTGATGACTAGCCCGTCTCACATGATGATCGGACACGTCCTAGTCGATTCGGATCATGTATCACTTAGATGACTAGAGAGATGTCTATCTGAGTGGGAGTTCATTAAATTTGTTTAGATGAACTTAATTATCATGAACATAGTCTAAAATCTTTCTGTGGTGCCTGCACCAACTAGAGAGGAAGTTAATGTAATGATCATGATGCTTCGGATCAAGTTACTACTGAACTTCGTAGGTCCATGAGGACACGTTCCGCACCAGAGTGGTACGACAACCCTTTCTTGGAAATTATGTTGTTAGACAACGGTGAACCTTCGAACTATGAAGAAGCGATGGCGGGCCCGGATTCCAACAAATGGCTTGAAGCCATGAAATCCGAGATAGGATCCATGTATGATAACAAAGTATGGACTTTGGTTGACTTGCCCGAAGATCGGCGAGCCATAGAAAATAAATGGATCTTTAAGAAGAATACTGATGCGGATGGAAATGTGACCATCTATAAGGCTCGGCTTGTCACTAAGGGTTATCGACAACTTCAAGGAATTGACTACGATGAGACTTTCTCTCCTGTAGCAATGCTAAAGTCCGTCCGAATCATGTTAGCAATTGCCGCATTCTATGATTATGAGATATGGCAAATGGACGTCAAAACAGCATTCCTTAACGACTTCCTTATGGAAGAACTGTATATGATGCAATCGAAAGGTTTTGTCGATCCTGAGAATGCTAACAAGGTATGCAAGCTCCAGCACTCCATCTATGGACTGGTGCAAGCATCTCGGAGTTGGAAAATTCGCTTTGATGAGGTGATCAAAGCGTTTGGGTTCATACAGACTTATGGAGAAGCCTGTATTTACAAGAAAGTGAGTGGGAGCTCTGGAGCATTTCTCATATTATATGTGGATGACATATTGTTGATGGGAAATGATGTAGAACTCTTGGAAAGCATAAAGGCCTACTTGAATACGTGTTTTTCAATGAAGGACCTTGGAGAAGCTGCTTACATATTAGGCATCAAGATCTATAGAGATAGATCGAGATGCCTCAATGGTCTTTCACAAAGCACATACCTTGACAAGATATTGAAGAAGTTCAATATGGATCAGTCCAAGAAAGGGTTCTTGCCTGTATTGCAAGGTGTGAAATTGAGCGCAGCTCAATGCCCGACCTCGACAGAAGATAGAGAAAAGATGAGTGTCATCCCCTATGCCTCAGCCATAGGTTCTATTATGTATGTCATGTTGTGTACCAGACCTGATGTGAACCTTGCCATAAGTTTGGTGGGGAGGTACCAAAGTGATCCCGGTATGGAACACTGGACAACGGTCAAGAACATCCTGAAGTACCTGAAAAGGACTAAGGATATGTTTCTCGTTTATGGAGGTGACGAAGAGCTCGTCGTAAAGGGTTACGTCGATGCTAGCTTCGACACAGATCTGGATGACTCTAAGTCACAAACCGGATACATGTATATTTTGAATGGTGGGGCAGTCAGCTGGTGCAGTTGCAAGCAAAGCGTCGTGGGGGGATCTACATGTGAAGCGGAGTACATTGCTGCTTCCGAAGCAGCACAAGAAGGAGTCTGGATGAAGGAGTTCATCACCAACCTAGGAGTTATTCCAAGCACGTCGGGCCCGATGACGCTCTTCCGTGACAACACTAGAGCTATCGCCATTGCCAAGGAGCCTAGGTTCCACAAGAAGACCAATCACATCAAGCGCCGTTTCAACTCTATCCTAAATTATATTCAAGATGGAGACATAAATATTTGTAAAGTGCATACGAATCTGAATGTCGCAGATCTGTTGACTAAACTCCTTCCACGCGCAAAACATGATCAACACCAGAACTCTATGTGTGTTCGATTCATCATAATGTAACTAGATTATGGACTCTAGTGCAAGTGGGAGACTGTTGGAAATATGCCCTAGAGGCAATAATAAATGGTTATTATTATATTTCCTTGCTCATGATAATTTTCTAGTGTTCGTGCTATAATTGTATTATCCGGAAATCGTAATACATGTGTGAATACATAGACCACAATATGTCCCTAGTGAGCCTCTAGTTAACTAGCTCGTTGATCAATAGATGGTTACGGTTTCCTGACCATGGACATTGGATGTCATTGATAACAGGATCACATCATTAGGAGAATGATGTGATGGACAAGACCCAATCCTAAGCCTAGCACAAGATCATGTAGTTCGTATGCTAAAGCTTTTCCAATGTCAAGTATCCTTTCCTTAGACCATGAGATTGTGCAACTCCCGGATGCCGTAGGAATACTTTGGGTGTGCCAAACGTCACAACGCAACTGGGTGGCTATAAAGGTACACTACGGGTATCCCTGAAAGCATCTGTTGGGTTGGCACGAATCGAGACTGGGATTTGTCACTCCGTATGACGGAGAGGTATCTCTGGGCCCACTCGGTAAGACATCATCATAATGAGCTCAATGTGACTAAGGGGTTGGTCACGGGATGATGTTTTACGAAACGAGTAAAGAGACTTGCCATAACGAGATTAAACAAGGTATCGGTATACCGACGATCGAATGTCGGGCAAGTGCTATACCGGTAGAAAAAGGGAATCATATACGGGATTGATTGAATCCTTGATATCGTGGTTCTTCCGATGAGATCATCATGGAACATGTCGGAGCCAATATGGGTATCCAGATCCCGGTGTTGGTTATTGGCCAGAGAGATGTCTCGGTCATGTCTGCATGGTCCCCGAACCCGTAGGGTCTACACACTTAAGGTTTGATGACGCTGGGGTTATAGGGAATAAATGTACGTGGTTACCGAATGTTGTTTGGAGTCCCAGATGAGATCCCGGAATGGTCTAGAGGTAAAGATTTCTATATGGAAAGTCATCATACGGTCGCCGGAAGTTTTCGGGGGTATGCCGGTATTGTACCGGGGCCACCGAAGGGGTTCCGGGGGTCCACCGGGAGGGTCCACCTGCCTCGGGGGGGGGGGGCTATGGGCTGTATGTGGAGAGGGACCAACCCCTATGTGGGCTGGGCGCCTCCCCCTAGGGCCCATGCACATAGGGTTTGTGGGAAACCCTAAGGGGGGTGCCCCCCTTGCCTTGGGGGGCAAGCCACCCCCCTCTGGGCGCCGCCCCTCCTCAGATCAGATCTGAGGGGGCCGGCTGATATGTCTCCAACGTATCTATAATTTTTTATTGTTCCATGCTATTATTTATGAAGTCTTAGATGTTTAATGGGCTTTATCATTCACTTTTTTATCATTTTTGGGACTAACCTACTAACCCAAAGGCCCAGTCCAGATTGCTGTTTTTTTTTGCCTATTTCAGGGTTTTGCAGAAAAGGAATATCAAACAGAGTCCAAACGGAATGAAACCTTCGCAGGAGATATTTTTGGAGAAAATCACGCGAGATAAACTTCGGGGCCAAGCCAAAGGACAGGGCACCCACCCTCAAGGGTGGGGGGCGCCCCCATTCCCAGGGCGCGCCCCCTGCCTCGAGGGCAGGCCCGATGGCCCCTGGTGCCCCTCTTCCTCCTATATATGGCTACGTACCCCAGAAACTCCAAACGCAGAGAGAAAACCCTAATTCCACCGCCATAGCTGCTGTTCCCGTGGAGATCCCATCTTGGAGCCTGTTCCGGGAGGGGGATCCATCATAGAGGCCTTCATCATCATCATCGCCCTCACCATGAGTTGCGAGTAGTTTATCATAGACCTTCGGGTCCATAGCTAGTATCTAGATGGCTTCTTCTCTCTCTCCGGATCTCAATACAAAGTTCTCCTCGGTCTTCGAGGAGATCTATTCGATGTAATCTCTTTTTGCGGTGTGTTTGTCGAGATCCGATGAACTGTGAGTTTAGGATCAAGGTTATCTATGAAAGATATTTGGTTCTTTTCTCTGAACTTATTATGTGTGCTCATAATATCCTTGCAAGTCTCTTCGAATTATTGGTTTGGTTTGGCCTACTAGATCTATAGTTCTTGCAATGGGAGAAGTGCTTGGCTTTGGGTTCAATCTTGCGGTGTCCTTTCCCAGTGACAGTAGGGGCAGCAAGGCACGTATTGTATTGTTGCCATCGAGGATAAAAAGATGGGGTTTTCATCATATTGCTTGAGTTTATCCCTCTACATCATGTCATCTTGTTTAAGGCGTTACTCTTTTCGTATGAACTCAATACACTAGATGCATGCTGGATAGCGGTCGATGTGTGGAGTAATAGTAGTAGATGCAGGCAGGAGTTGGTCTACTTGTCTCGGACTTGATGCCCATATACAATGATCATGCCTAGATAATCTCATAATTATTCGCTTTTCTATCAATTGCTCGACAATAATTTGTTTACCCGCCGTAGAATATCGCTATCATGAGAGAAGCCACTAGATAAAACTATGGCCCCCGGGTCTATCTCTATCATATTACTTTCCTGTTAATTTCTGCCGCCGTTGTTTATTTGCTTTCTTTACTTTCTGTTTCTATACCAAAAATACCAAAAAAATAATTATCATCTCTATCAGATCTCACTATCGTAAGTGACCGTAAAGGGATTAACAACCCCTTATCGCGTTGGCTGCGAAGTTCTTATTTGTTTGTGCAGGTGCGAGGGACTGGCACGTGGTCTCCTACTGGATTGATACCTTGGTTCTCAAAAACTGAGGGAAATACTTACGCTACTGTGTTGTATCTCCCTTTCCTCTTCGAGGGAATACAACGCAAGCTCAAGAGGTAGCAAGAAGAATTTCTGGCGCCGTTGCCGGGGAGGCTTACGCAAAAGTCATATACCTATTTAGGTCTACCCATGGGTACCACCAAACCCACAGTGCAAGACTTGCTACCTTTGGTGCACAGAATTGAAAGGAGGCTCTCTGCATCTTCCTGTTTTCTCAATCAAGGTTGCAGACTACAACTTTTACAGTCTGTATTATCTTCTATGCCCATATACTTTCTTTGCACTTTGGACATTCCACCTGGTATTCTAAAACAGATTGAAAGAATACAGAGACATTGTCTTTGGAGAGGAAATTCTGACACACCAAGACAGTCTCTTGCTGCATGGAAATTAGTCTGTTTGCCAAAGGATAAAGGTGGCCTTGGTGTGCTTAATCTCAAAGTGCAAAATGAAGCCTTGTTGATGAAATTCCTCCACAAGTTCTATAACCATCATGACATACCTTGGGTCAGTTTGGTCTGGGATTCTTATTACCATGACTCTGTGCCTCACTCAACTATCTTTTGTGGGTCCTTTTGGTGGCATGATGTTTTCAAATTATCATTCAAATACTTGAATCTTGCCAAGCCTTGCCTTGGTAATGGTACCTCCATTCTTTTCTGGAATGATCGCTGGTTATCTAATCTCAATGGAGGCACTCTGAGTCATCATTTTCCCAGATTATTTTCATATGTGATTGATGTACAACTTTCTGTGGCTAAAGTGTTGAATCAGGATCTCATGGTGAGTTTTCACCTGCCTCTCTCCACACAAGCTTTTGATGAACTGCAGGCGCTACAGACTGTTCTGAATACTCAGCATACTTCCCATGCCACCGATAGTTGGATTTGGCCTTTTAATAAAGGATCTTTTAGGCCCAAATCATACTACACCCAGGTGCATCAGCACATAGTTGCCGATCCTATCTTCCCTTGGATATGGAAAAGTGCCTGCACAATGAAGATTAAAATGTTTGGCTGGCTGCTGCTTAGGGACAGACTGAATACCAGAGATATGCTTCAACACAGGCATTGGCATGTTGATGATCTTACTTGTGTTCTCCGTCCTCATCATATTCATGAAGATGTGAGCCATCTTTTCTTCTCCTGCATCTTCAGCCAAAGAGTTTGGAATTATTTGCAAATCTCCTGGGATCCAAGGCCTAGTATGACCACCTACCAAATGGCTTTCAAAGCAAGGGCTGATTTTGGCAAACCATTCTTTACTGAAGTGGTTTTCACTGCTGCATGGAACATATGGATTATCAGGAATGGGAAAGTCTTGAGAAATGAAAATCCTCTTTTCAGGCGATGGAGACACAATTTCATCCATGACATGACCCTTTTATCCCATAGGATTAAATGTAAATACAAGGATAGCTATAGGGATTGGCTAACTAACCTACCTTAGACTTTTTTTGTATAGTTTTCTCATGTAAGTATTCCTAACTCTAGTTGTATTCAGACTCTGTATTTTTTTCAATAAAGTGGGATGTGAGGCTTTTGCCTTGCAGTATATAGTCAAAAAAAGTCATATACCAAGTACCTATCACAAACCCTTATCCTTTGCATTACATTTATTTGCCTCTCGTTTTCCTCTCCCCCACTTCACCTTTGCCGTTTTATTCGCCCTTGTTTCGCCGTGTGTTTCTCGTTCGCTTGCTTCTTGTTTGCTTGTGTGTTGCGTGCCCGCTTGCCCTCATGTCTGAGATGGGGGACGATTTTATCAAGAAGGGTAGCAATGCCTAGGGCAACGTCCATGTTGACCCCCCGGATGAAGCTACCACTTTACATGTTAAGAAGTTCCGGGTCGGCAGTGGCAATATTATTGGAAAAGGGGTTCTTCAAGACTTCTTTACTTGTGCCGGTGCTTTGCCCACTATGGGTGGCTCTATTCTTCACAGTACTAGTAGCCTTGCGGATGCCGTATCTATGCTCATAGTAGAAATTGAAAGACAATTTATCCATATGCATCCTTGTATTCAGAGAGTATTTTTGGAGTTCTCCAATATTGAGCATTCTTCCGTTAAGCGTGCTGCTACTATCTTTTTGGCTCATGAATTTAGATATATCATGAAAGAGGCCAGAGAAATCTTTGCTCATTACGGAGTAGATGCCGGTCGACCTCCTATAGAGGCTATCTTGTTCAATCAAGAAGACCTTATGCGTTTGCGATCTCCTGATCATGTCGCTTTTAATGAAAACCTTAGAAAAAAGGTTCCTGTTGAGATCTTGATTGATAGAATTTCTGAGATAAACGATGACCTCGCTGTTCAAAATAATGGGTTAGACCCCTTCCTTGAACGAAGGTTATTGGCCTTTTGCCAAAAGAATGCCTATAACGATGAATTGGTCATCCACTAGAAAGGGCCAAAGGAGGAACCTGTTCCTCCCGAGATTGATGTAGGGGACTTTTGTCCCATTAAATTTAGCCCTTTTGATTACTTTTGTTTGCCACAAAGGAAGCTTTCTGCTGAACATAGGGAATATGAGATGAGCTTTCGCGACATATCATACCACTATGGCAATACCTAGATTTATCTTGTATCGTGCCTAGCTAGGGGCGTAAAACGACATCGCTTGTTGGGAGGCAACCCAATTTTAAGTTTTTTGCTTTTTTTTTGCTGTTAGGGAATAAATATTTCATCTAGCCTCTGATTAGATGTGTTTTCATTTTTTTGTTTAGTGTTTGTGCCAAGTAGAACCTTTGGTAAGACTTGTGTGAAGTTTATTTGATCTTGCTGTGAAAAACAGAATCGTTAGTGCAAGCTAAAGTAGTCTTCAGATTTTACAGGAGCGTGCTTTTTAGTTGATTCTTTTTTCTGCTGATTGGTAGAAAAATTGCGAAACTTTACCAATTTTGTTTGAATTTTTTGGAGTTCCAGAAGTAGGCGAACCCAGCAGATTACTAAAGACTGTTCTATTTTTGACAGATTCTGTTTTTCGTGTGTTGTTTGCTTACTCCGATGCATCTATGAGTAATATGGGAGGATATGAACCATAGAGAACTTGGAGTACAGTAGGTTTAACACCAATATAAACAATGAATGAATTCCTTGCTGTACCTTTGAGTGATGGTTTTCTTTCTCTTACTAACGGAGCTCACGAGAATTTTTGTCTAAGTTTTGTGTTGTGAAGTTTTCAAGTTTTGAGTATTGCTTTGATGGACTATGGAACAAGGAGTAGCAAAGGCCTAAGCTTGGGGATGCCCATGGCACCCCAAGTAAATTCAAGATAATCAAAAGCCTAATCTTGGGGATGCCCCGGGAAGGCATCCCCTCTTTCGTCTTCATCCATCGGTAACTATACTTGGAGCTATATTTTTATTCACAACATGCTATGTGTTTTGCTTGGAGCGTCCTGTATAGTTTGAGTCTTTGCTTGTTATTTTGCCACAATCATCCTTGCTGGACACACCTATTTGAGAGAGTTAAATATGCCCTATAAATTGTTAGTACACTCTATATGCTTCACTTACATCTTTTGAATTGAATAGTTTTTGCTCTAGTGCTCCACTTATATCTTTTAGAGCACGGTGGTGGTAATATTTTGTAGAAATTGTTGAACTCTCATGCTTCACTTAGATCTATTTGAGAGTCTATTAAAACAGCATGGTAAAGTGTTTAGGCTAAAGGAACTAGTCTTCACATGATAAACATCCAATGTCAATGTAGTAAAAAAAATCACATCATGTGCATTGAGTAGAAGGAGATGTTGGATGCTTGATAAATGTTTTGAGACATGAGGACAGTGATATTAGAGTCATGCTAGTGGAGTAATTATGAAATTGAGAAATATTTGTGTTAAGGTTAGTGAATCCCGTAGCATGCACGTATGGTGAACCGTTGTGTGACTAAGTTAAAGCATGAGGTATTTGTAGAGTGTCAACCTTTGTGTGGTGGTCGGGGGCGCGCGATGGTTAACTCCTACCAACCTTCCCCCTAGGAGCATGCGTTGATTGCTTTGTTTTGATGACTCATAGATTTTTGCAATAAGTATATGAGTTCTTATGACTAATGTTGAGTCCATGGATTATACGCACTCTCACCCATCCACCAATGCTAGCCTCTCTTGTACCGTGCAACTTTCGCCGGTACCATACACCCACTATATATTCTTCCACAAAACAGCCACCATATATATATTCCTCAAAACAGCCACCATACCTACCTATCATGGCATTTCCATGGCCATTCCGAGATATATTGCCATGCAACTTTCCATCGTTCCGTTCATATGACACGCATCATACTGTCATATTGCCATGTATGATCATGTAGTTGACATCGTATTTGTGGCAAGGCCACAATGCATAATTTTTCATACATGTCACTCTTTATTCATTGCACATCCCGGTACACCGCCGGAGGCATTCATATAGAGTCATACTTTGTTGTTGTAGTATCGAGTTGTAATCTTGTGTTGTAATGAAAGTGTGATGATCATCATTTTAGAGCATTGTCCCATGGGAGGAAAGGCTGAATCTATAAAGCCCCTCCGCAAAAAGAAGAAGAAAAAAGAAAAAAGAGAAATGCCAAAGGAAAAAAAGAAAGGCCAAAAAAAAGAAAGAAAAAAGAAATGAAAAAGGGACAATTGCTACTATCTTTTTCCACACTTGTGCTTCAAAGTAGCACCATGTTCTTCATTGTAGAGAGTCTCATGCTTAGTCACTTTCATATACTAGTGGGAATTTTCGTTATAGAACTTGGCTTGTATATTCCAACGATGGGCTTCCTCAAATGCCCTAGGTCTTCGTGAGCAAGCAAGTTGGATGCACACCCACTAGTTTCTTTTGTTGAGGTTCCATTCATATTTAGCTCTAGTGCATCCGTTGCATGGCAATCCCTACTCACTCACATTGATATCTATTGATGGGCATCTCCATAGCCCGTTGATACGCCTAGTCGATGTTAGACTATCTCCCTCTTTTTGTCTTCTCCACAACCACCTCTATTCCACCCATAGTGCTATGTCCATGGCTCACGCTCATGTATTCCATGAAAGTTGATAGGTTTGAAAAGATAGAGCCTGAAAACAAATGCTTGGCTGAAATCGGGGTTGTGCATGATATGAATATTTTGTGTGATAGCAAGGGAGCATAGCCAACACTATATGATTTTGTAGGGATAACTTTCTTTAGCCATAGTATTTTGAGAAGACATGATTGCTTTGTTAGTATTGCTTGAAGTATTGTTATTTCTTATGTCAATATAGACTTTTATGTTGAATCCTTCAGATTTGAACATTCATGCCACAATTAAGAGAATTACATTGAAAAACTATATTGGTTAGCATTCCACATCAAAAATTCTTTCTTTATCATTTACCTACTCGAGGACGAGCAGGAATTAAGCTTGGGGATGCTTGATACGTCTCCAACGTATCTATAATTTTTGATTGTTCCATGCTATTAATTATGAAGTCTTAGATGTTTAATGGGCTTTATCATTCACTTTTATATCATTTTTGGGACTAACATACTAACCCAAAGGCCGAGTCCAGATTGCTATTTTTTTTGCCTATTTCAGGGTTTTGCAGAAAAGGAATATCAAACGGAGTCCAAACGGAATGAAACCTTCGTAGGAGATATTTTTGGAGAAAATCACGCGAGATAAACTTCGGGGCCAAGCCAGAGGACAGGGCACCCACCCTCAAGGGTGGGGGCCCCCCCCCCTTCCCAGGGCGCGCCCCCCTGCCTCGAGGGCAGGCCCGGTGGCCCCTGGTGCCCCTCTTCCTCCTATATATGGCTACGTACCCCAGAAACTCCAGACGCAGAGAGAAAACCCTAATTCCACCGCCATAGCTGCTGTTCCCGTGGAGATCCCATCTTGGAGCCTGTTCCGGGAGGGGGATCCATCACGGAGGCCTTCATCATCATCATCGCCCTCACCATGAGTTATGAGTAGTTTACCATAGACCTTAGGGTCCATAGCTAGTATCTAGATGGCTTCTTCTCTCTCTCCGGATCTCAATACAAAGTTCTCCTCAGTCTTCGAGGAGATCTATTCGATCTAATCTCTTTTCGCGGTGTGTTTGTCGAGATCCGATGAATTGTGAGTTTATGATGAAGGTTATCTATGGAAGATATTTGGTTCTTCTCTGAACTTTTTATGTGTGCTCATAATATCCTTGCAAGTCTTTTCGAATTATTGGTTTGGTTTGGCCTACTAGATCTATAGTTCTTGCAATGGGAGAAGTGCTTGGCTTTGGGTTCAATCTTGTGGTGTCCTTTCCCAGTGACAGTAGGGGCAGCAAGGCACGTATTGTATTGCTGCCATCGAGGATAAAAAGATGGGGTTTTCATCATATTGCTTGAGTTTATCCCTATACATCATGTCATCTTGCTTAAGGCGTTACTCTATTCGTATGAACTCAATACACTAGATGCATGGTAGATAGCGGTCGATGTGTGGAGTAATAGTAGTAGATGCAGGCAGGAGTCGGTCTACTTGTCTCGGACGTGATGCCTATATACAATGATCATGCCTAGATAATCTCATAATTATTCGCTTTTCTATCAATTGCTCGACAATAATTTGTTTACCCGCCGTAGAATATCGCTATCATGAGAGAAGCCACTAGATAAAACTATGGCCCCCGGTCTATCTCTATCATATTACTTTCCCGTTAATTTCTGCCGCCGTTGTTTATTTGCTTTCTTTACTTTCTGTTTCTATACCAAAAATACCAAAAACATAATTATCACCTCTATCAGATCTCATTATTGTAAGTGACCGTAAAGGGATTGACAACCCCTTATCGCGTTGGCTCCGAAGTTCTTATTTGTTTGTGCAGGTGCGAGGGACTGGCGCGTGGTCTCCTACTGGATTGATACCTTGGTTCTCAAAAACCAAGGGAAATACTTACGCTACTGTGCTGCATCTCCCTTTCCTCTTTGAGGGAATACAATGCAAGCTCAAAAGGTACCACCGGCCCGCCTCTCCCTTGCCCCTATATATACTTGGGGGGTGGGAGGGCAGCCGCACCCCAAGTCCTGGCGCAGCCCTCCCTCTCTCCCAAGTCCTCCTCCTCTTCCACGGTGCTTGGCGAAGCCCTGCAGGATTGCCACGCTCGTCCACCACCACCATGCCGTTGTGCTGCTGCTGGACGGAGTCTTCCCCAACCTCTCCCTCTCTCCTTGCCAGATCAAGGTGCAGGAGACATCACCGGGCTGCACGTGTATTGAACGCGGAGGCACCATTGTTCGGTGCTTAGATCGGATTCGGCCACGATCTGAATCGCTTCGTGTACGACTCCACCGACCGCGTTCTTGCAACGCTTCCGCATCGCGATCTTCAAAGGTATAAAGATGCACTCCCCTCTCATTGCTAGTAATCTCCATAGATAGATCTTGGTGATGCATAGGAATTTTTCTGATTTTCTGCAATGATCCCCAACATTAACTCCCCGGGGGGTTCCGGTAACCCCCTGGTACTCCGATATATGCCCGAAACCTTCCGAAACCCTTCTGGTGTCCAAACATAGTCGTCCAATATATCGATCTTTATGTCTCAGACATTCTGAGACTCCTCGTCATGTCCGTGATCTCATCCGAGACTCCGAACTACCTTCAGTACATCAAAACTCATAAACTCATAATACCGATCGTCATCAAATGTTAAGCGTGCGGACCTTACGGGTTCGAGAACTATGTAGACATGACCGAGACTCATCTCCGGTCAATAACCAATAGCGGAACCTGGATGCTCATATTGGCTCCTACATATTCTACGAAGACCTTTATCAGTCAAACCGCATAACAACATACGCTGTTCCCTTTGTCATCGGTATGTTACTTGCCCGAGATTTGATCGTCGGTATCTCAATACCTAGTTCAATCTCGTTACCGGCAAGTCTCTTTACTCGTTCTGTAATACATCATCTCATGACTAACTCATTAGTCATTTGCTTGGAAGGCTTATTATGATGTGCATTATCGAGAGGGCCCAAAGATACCTCTCCGACACTCGGAGTGACAAATCCTATTCCTGATCTATGCCAACACCACGAACACTTTCGGAGACACCTGTAGAGCATCTTTATAATCACCCAGTTATGTTGTGACGTTTGATAGCACACAAGGTGTTCCTTCAGTTTTCAGGAGTTGCATAATCTCATAGTCATAGGAACATGTATAAGTCACGAAGAAAGCAATAGCAGTAAAAGTAAACGATCATAGTGCTAAGCTAGCGGATGGATCTTGTCCATTACATAATTCTCCTAATGATGTGATCTCGTTGATCAAATGACAACTCATGTCTATGGCTAGGAAACATAACCATCTTTGGTCAATGAGCTAGTCTAGTAGAGGCATACTAGGGACATACTGTTTTGTCTATGTATTCACACATGTACTAAGTTTCCGGTTAATACAATTCTAGCTTGAATAAAAGACATTTATCATGATGTAAGGAAATACAAATAACATCTTTATTATTGCCTCTAGGGCATATTTCCTTCACATAGTTCAAGGCGGCGCCGAGCTCGTCTGAATAAATTCACCAGTTCCTCCATAATTTTTGGAGGAGAATCGGATGGCCACAAGGCTTTGGCCATATTCTTCATGGCTTTCTGAGCTCGCTCGTATACTTTGGAGAGCTCTTGCAGCAGGTTGCCTTGAAATCTGGACACTTCTCCCTCGGGCTGCCCAGATAACAAACCTACAGGAACAGTATTGTAAAGCTCTGAATCAAGGGACTATACGAAATCTAGGTTAAAAGTCATACTGAATATGTCGCTTTTAGCTTCCTATTCTCCTTCAAGGCATCAGAGAGTTGGGCTCGTATGTCCTTTAGCTATTCGGATCGCTTGATATTTGCTTCTTGTAGTTTGTTCTTATCCTCTATGGTCCGTGTTAATACACGTTGACCAGCGACGCTTGCCCTTCGGCATGTCTTTTGTCCGCCAGAGCAGCCCTTAGCTTCTCCTCCAGTTGATCTGTCGATCCTGCCGCTGTAGTTAAAATAATGTATATTTAGAAATCATTGTTGGGCAGGATCGTATTTTCTGGACACTATTGTTCTTACCATCAGATCCCTTCTTGGAATTCTTCGAATCTTCCAATTCGGTGGTGACAACAGTTAGCTTGGTCCGACATTCTTCAAGCTCCTTTGATAATGCGTTATTTTTTTTCCTTAAGTACCTAAGGATATAACGATCCTTAAATTAGTTGGGACAACTTCTTCAAGTCTCGGGGGCCACTGGCATATGATTATTGAATCTACATGTTCTTACTCGCATATCTTTTGAAAGCAGGTGAGCCGGCAAGTCCATCCCGAGCAGCTCGGATATATGCATCCACAGAGCTGAGGGCGTTGAAAGCCTCTTCAGTAAATATAGGGTCGCGCATGGCCTCTTTTCGCCGCCGATGATTCATCGCATTCTCCACTTCAGAATTGGTAACATATACATTATCCAAATCCTCTTGGAGAGGACATTCTGGCGTTACGTCTGTATCGACCCTAGTCCTTGTGGATGGGTCCGTTGCCGGATTGGTTGGTGCGTGGCCAGTAGGATACCTGGACACAGTCCGACGTATGCTCCCCCTGAAATAAGACTAAGCGGAAAATGTTACAATCCGGCCTTGCCACCGAGCTCATGTTAAAAATAATAAATCTTCGATAAAGGAGGGGGCCGGTGGTGCCCCGGTCTCCTTTCGTTTCAAAGACTCGCCCTGCGCATGCATCACCTTCCTAGAAGACGCCCTTGATGCAGTATGGCAAGACGAGCGCCACCCCTTTTGAGCATGAGACAGTGCGGTTGGTGAGGCGCGAAGGGAAGGCTCTCTTTGAAGAGGTGTCTCCCGGGTACTTACGTGGGAGGAAGGAAGAAGGCCAGGGTAATCGGCTACAATGGCCACTTCTATGCCATCATGGCTCGCCTGATAGAAAACTCCATCCGTAAGGTCTATGAAGATGTCCGGATCTTCTTCAAATCCGGGATCCATGTCTCAAACATGGTCCTCTGGCTGCAAAACGTGGCTATGGACCCCTTCGACCACCGTCCTCCACTCCTATTGGAAATAGCCGGATTCAGTTCGGTTAGCATTTCTCAGAAAAGAAATTGAGCGAGACTAACAATCAAGGAAAAACTCACCAAGTCAATAGGGCTGTACATGGAGAAACCTTCCTGACATTTCAAGCGAAGAAAGTCTTCCTTCTCCCCTTTATAAAGGTCAGTTAGGATGGTGGCCAAGGCGGCAGGGTTATCCGAACCTTTGCGTAGACATCGCGAGGCATCGTCCTTCCCATTGTAATGCCTCATGGGAAACCCTCTGGATTGAAGTGGATGAATGCATCGCGTTATTGATATGGCCATTACTTCAATTATTGTTAGCTTGGAGTGGGCAAGTACTCTAATATTGCTTACTAGCCTTTTAACCTCCGCGCTATCTTCTTCCTTGGGGCTTCGGGGATGCCAGTTGAAGCGTTTCTTCAAAGGAGCACTGGAGAATTTGGGAAGGCCGCGCCGGATTTGGTCCGGAAGAATAACATTTTCGATATAAAACCATTTCAAGGGCCACTCTTCGGATGCCTTCTTCGGAGTGCCGGATAGGTAACCTGTCCCTGCTATGCGCCACACTTTGACGCCGCCTACCTCAAATATGGATCCCTTTTGGGAGCGGGGGACGAGGCAGAAGAATTTCTACCATAGCTCGAAATGAGCCTCACAGCCTAGAAATAGCTCGCAAAGAGTGACGAAGCGTGCGATATGCAGGATGGAGCCTGGCGTAAGATCATGCAGTTGGAGGCCGTAAACCTGCAGGAATCCTCTAAGGAAAGGATGGATAGGAAATCCTATGCCTCTCAAAAGGAAGGAGACGAAGCACACCCGCTCCTCTTTAGTAGGATTGGGGAAGTTTTCTACCAAGGCTTCATCGTCGATGGAAGTTAATCTAGCCTGAACGGGGACTAGATCCATGGGAGGGAGATATCCCTATGTCTAAAATTTATTCAGATGGGCGTGGTATACTGAGAAGCTTTCCCAATCGCCTGCTTGAGGGTCGTGGGGGCGTGAGGAAGAGCTGGCCATGTTTGGGAAATTTTCTGTGGCGAGCTCTAAGGATTTTCGCGTGGTGTGGAATGGCATATGAGATTTAATCTCCTTAAATAGACGCCTTCCTTTCATGGTCAAAGGGTTATTTGTAAAAAAAAACTGGGACGGTTCACATTTGTCTGACACGTGGAAACCGAGGCGACGACGGTAAGGAATCGACATGATATAATATTAAATGTGGAGCCAAACTATCATCTGTTCCAAAGAAGAACTTACCTTGCAAGACCGAAGACATGAAGCCGGATACAACGTCATCATTGAAGGCAAGTTCGGGGGCTACTAAGGGAGTCCTAGATTTGGGGGTCCACGAGTGTCCGATCTATCGAAGCTGGGCCGGACTGATGGGCCGTGAAGATGAAGATAAACAAGCATCCCCCGTGTCCGGTTAGGACTCTTGTGTATGTAGAAAGGTAGGATAGATGTCCGGATGTAATGATTCCTTCCTTCCCAAGTAATCTTTGTAACCCTAGGCCTCCTCCGGTGGATATATAAACCAGAGGGTCTTGTATGTGGAGGGTGGCAGAATCATAATTACATAGGCTAGACTTTTAGGGTTTAGTCATTACGATCTCGAGGTAGATCAACTCTTGTAACCCTATATTCATCAAGATCAATCACGCAGGAAGTAGGTTATTACCTGGATAGAGAGGGCCCAAACCTGGGTAAACATCGTGTCCCCAGTCCCTTGTTACCATCGATCCTTAGACGCACAGCTTAGGCACCCCTACCCGAGATCTGCCAGTTTTGACACCGACAAGCACGTTGCTCTGGTACCAATTGTAAGTGCTAGTTATCGACTAGTGGTGGGTGAATAATCAATTTTATGAATGTATTCGAAACGGGCAATGTCTTCGAATATGCGGAGGCAAAACAATAACTAAACGTGATACAACCAAAGATAAACTACACTATGCATGCTGGCAAATCAATACAATTGAAGTGAGAAGCGAAGACAGACAGCAAACGAGGTAGTATAGTACTCCCTCCATCCCAAAATAAGTGACTCAAAAGTTACTCAATTTTGTACTAAAGTTAGTACAAAGTTGAGTCATTTTTGAGTTACTTATTTTGGGACGGAGGGAGTACAATGGAAGCAGTTAATGTGAAGAAAAATATACAATCATAGGAATTGTATTCACACAATGTCTCAAAATAGAATGAGTAAGCAAAGGCTTCACAAAACTAAACAATAAGTAAAGGAGTGAAGTGATAGAACCAGTTCCTCGGAGAGGACACATGATTTGTTTGACTAGTTTCAACTATTTAGACAATTGTACGTCTGGTTAGGAAGGTTGGGATTGAACTAAGAAGACCTAGTCTTCACCTTATTCCCCTTGAGCTAAGATCCGCAAATCTCGCCCAATCACTCAGGTAAGTCTTGAAGGTAGACTTCCAAACCTTCACAGACATCGTTCACTAGTAATCCACAATGACTCTTGGATGCTCAGAATGCGATGCCTAACCAATACGTCTCCGTCGTATCTATATTTTTTCATTGTTTTATGCCAATATTCTACAAATTTTATATACTTTTGGCAACATTTTATATTATTTTGCAGACTAACATACTGATCCAGTGCCCAGTGCCAATTCCTGTATGTTGCTTGTTTTTTGTGTCACGGAATATCCATATCAAACGAAGTCCAAACACGATGAAATTTTACAGAGATTTATTTTGGAATATATGCAATTTTTGGGAGTTGGAACCAACGCTAGACGGTGTCTGAGGAGGACACAACGCACCAGGCCGTGCCTCGATGGCTCGTGAGCTCCTTGTAAGTTGGTTGAGGCTTTTCTTCGGGCGCAAGGAAGCTTATATCCGGAAAAAATCATGTTAAAATCGCAGCCTAATTGGAATTATGGATGTCCGGATATTTAAGAAAAGTTGAAAGGCCAGATATGGGGGTCACGAAACAGAAGGGATAAAGAGGGAGAGATCCAATCTTGAAGGGGTTCTCACGCCTCCGCGACCATGGAGGTCAAGGACCAGAGGGGAAACCCTCCTACCATCTAGGGCGGAGGTCAAGGAAGAAGAAGAAGGAGGGGGCTCTCCCCCCTCTCTCCCAGTGGCGCCGGAATGCCGCCGGGGCAAGGATCATGACGACGATCTACATCAACAATCTTGCTACGGTCAACACCAACTTTCTCCCTCACTATGCAGTGGTGTAACACCTCTTCTCCCCTTCTGTAATATCTACTTAAACATGGTGCTCAATGATATATATTATTATCCAATGATATGTGGCTATCCTATGATGTTTGAGTACATATTTTTGTCCTATGTGTTAATTGATGATCGTGATTGGTTTGAGTTGTATGTTTTATTTTGGTGTTGTCCTATGGTGCTCTCCGTGTCGCGCAAGTGTGAGGGATCCCCACTGTAGGGTGTTGCAATACGTTCATGATTCTCTTATAGTGGGTGGCGTGAGTGACCGAAACACATACCCGAGTAAGGGGGTTGTTGCGTATGGGAGTAAAGAGGACATGATACTCAATGCTATGGTTGGGTTTTACCTTAATGATCTTTTGTAGTTGCGGATGCTTGCTAGAGTTCCAATCATAAGTGCATATGATCTAAGTACGGAAAGTATATTAGCTCATGCCTCTCCCTCATGTAAAATTGCAACCGATCTAGTTATCGATTGCCTAGGAACAAATAACTTTCTTGTGACAAAAAACCTTTCTACTAAACAACTAAATTTATTATCTTGCAAGTACTCGCAGTTTTATTCTTGCTAAGTACATCTAGTTTTATCCTTGCAAACCTATCATATCACCTACAAAATATTTTTATACTTGTTCTATATAAAGTGAACGTTAAGTGCGTGTAGATTTGTATCGGTGGTCGATAGAAGTTTAAGGGAATATAAATTCTACATTTAGCTCCTCGCTGGGTTCGACACTCTTACTTATCAAAAAAGGATACAAACGATCCCCTACACTTGTGGGTTATCAAGACCTTTTTCTGTCGTCGTTGCCGAAGAGGAATAGCGTGGGGTGAATATTCTCGTGTGTGCTTGTTTGCTGTATATCTAAGTAGATTTATTTTCTATCACTAAGTAGATTTTATTTTCTGTTCTAAGTTGTTTTCTATCTAGTTATGGGTAGGAAACGTAAAATACCAAAAAAATGTTGTCGTTGCTAAACCAATGGTTGAAGAACCACCCAAAATCTATCATACTGCTAAAGCATTCTACTTGGATCATCTTTGATCCCTTTGTGCTCGTACTAAAAACTCAACTAGCTTAGTTGAGGGAAAATCATTAAAGGAGCATGCTTATTTTGTATGACACCACTTGTCGCAGAAAGGGAAACTGTTATAGGATAAAATATCTAGATTGGAATGCTATGCTTGGAATTTATGCGAAATACAAGATTTTACTTGTTCTTCTGAAGACCCTAAGAAACACCTTCCCTATCAATGTGAGTTTAGTGAGTCTTATCTTCTTATGCTAAAGGTGTTTATAGTTATCATGATATTGAACAAATTGAAGATTTTTTTTGCTTTTAAGGGTGCCCATGATGCCACTCTTTATAAATCTGATTTTTTTGCCATACTTAAATATTGAGATGAAAACTATGCTTCTAATGTTTATGTTAAACCATATATTGGGGACACCTCCGCTGTACAAGAAGAGATAAATATTTTGTAGGAATCTATGGAAGAAGAAATTGATGACATTGTGAACTCATGAGATGAAAAAGATGAGGAGGAGAGCGAAGAACAAAAGGAGGAAGAGAGGATTGATCACCCGTGCCCACCTTCTGATGGGAGTAACCTTTCAACTCATACATTGTTTAATTTCCCTTCGTGCTTACCGAAGGATGAATGCTATGATGTTTGGTATGATCCATTGGATTCATTTGAAATATCCCTTTTTGATGAACTTGATGCTTGATATGCTTGTGGCCATGATGCCAATATGAATTATGCATATGGAGATGAACTTGCTATAGTTACGTATGTTAAGAATAAAATTGTTGCTATTGCACCCACACATGATAGGTTATCATTTTGAATTCTCTCAACTACACTATATCAGAGAAGTTTGCGCTTATTAAGGATTATATTCATGGGTTGCATTTTACTACTACACATGATGATTTTGATAAATATAATATGCATGTGCTTGCAATTATTATGGGAGAGGAAGTATATCTCCACCTCTCTATGTTTCCAACATCATGAAATTGCAAGAAACTGCTTATACTATGCATTGACATTTACTTTGTGTACATGGATTGTTCTTTTATGGCATGCAGATGCATAGGAAGAGAGTTAGACTTTGTTTTTGCATGATATGTGTTGCTTTTTGCTCAATACTAAATTACAAAACATTGTTAATTAAAATTGGCTTTGATATACCTTGGGATCCGGGTGGATCAATTACTTGAGAACTTTATGCCTAGCTTAATGCTTTAAAGAAAGCGCTGCCAGGGAGACAACCCGAAAGTTTTAGAGAGTCTATTTCTTTTGTGTGCTTTTAAAAGGTCTAAAAACAAAAAAAAATGTAGAGGGGAACCTAAATTTTTTCAAAAATAAAAGTGAAAGTAAGAAAGACGAGCACTTGTAGTGGGGGAGCTCCTTGAACTTTGTTCATGCCCATGGAAACTTTGCAAATCTTAAATTACAGAAACTTTTAAACAAAAAATAAGTATCCCCTTGTACAAATCAATTGTAATATAAAAACAATGTGCCAAGATTTGCCTTTAGGATGATTAGATTGCTTGCTTGGTATGTGCAATGCAAAATAGAAACTTTAGGTGTAGTGCGTGAATTTACATTTTTTACTAGAATGTCAAAAGTTTCTGATTTTTTACACAATACTGCTGTGTATTTTTTATATTTTTCCTATATTTTTTTAGAATATATAGAGTTACAGAAGTATGGTAAATGTTCATATTGTTAGGGATTGTTCTATTTTTGACAGATTCTATTTTTGATGCGTTGTTTGCTTGTTTTGATGAATCTGTGGATTGTATCGGTGGGTATAAGCCATGGTGAACTTAGGATAAAATAGGCATAATGCAAAAATAAAATATGAATGGGTTTGCAATAGTACTTAAAGTAGCAATTTGCTTTATTATGCTAACGGATCTCATGAGGGTTTTGTTAAGTTTTGTGTGATTGAAGTTTTCAAGTTTTGGGTGAGTTCGCGATGGATGAAGGAATAAGGAGTGGCAAGAGCCTAAGCTTGGGGATGCCGGAGGCACCCCCAAGGTAATATTTAAGGACTCCCAAGCAACTAAGCTTGCGGGGCATCCCCTCTTTCTTCCAACGACCATCGGTAATTTTACTTGGAGCTATATTTTTATTCGTCACATGATATGCGTAAATTCTTGGAGTGTCTTTTGTGTTTATTTTTCACTTGTCTTTTATGCACCATGCTGGTATGATATAGTCCTTGGTTACTTTATATAATTCTCTTTGCACTTCACTTATGTCTTTTTAGTATGGCTTTATAGAATGCTTCATGTGCTTCACTTATATCATTTGAAGTTTGGATTGCCTCTTTCTCTACATATAGAAAACTGTAATAAGTAGAATGCTCTTTTGCTTCACTTATATTTGTTAGAGCATGATCTTTTGTACAAAGAATTAAACTCTTTTGCTTCACTTATATCTATTTAGGTAGTTAACATGAATTGGTATTTCACATGGTTAGTCATAAAATCCTACATAAAACTTGTGGATCACTGAATATGATATGTCTGATTCCTTGCAATAGTTTTGTGATATAGAGATGGTAATATGAGGGAGGTACTAGTGAATGATTGTGGTTTAGTAAGAATATTGGTGTTAAGGTTTGTGATTTTTGAAGCATGCACATATAGTATCCTGTTATGATAGGAAGTTGGAGAACAATTTATCTTTGATTGCCTATCTTTGCGTGAAGGTCGGGGTGCACGATGGTTAACTCCTATCAACCTCCCCCTATGAGTATGCACAGTAGTAATTTGCTTCGATGGCTAATAAACTTTTGCAATAAGTATGTGAGTTCTTTATGACTAATGTGAGTCCATGGATTATACGCACTCTTACCTTTCCGCAATTTGCTAGCCTCTTTGGTACTGTGCATTGCCCTTTCTCACCACGAGAGTGGTGCAAACTTTGCCGGTGCATCCAAACCCCATGATATGATACGCTCTATCACACATAAGCCTCCCCATTTAGAAACATTATAACCGAGCACTTTTCGAGGCATCTCAGGCTATCAGATTCTCAGCCATCCATTCTCGTGATCCAATTGTTCTAGGTCGTCTGATTCAAGCAGAAATCACTCTAGCGCGCGCCATGGACCACGATTGGCCTGATTCGTGAAGGTTCGCTACCCCGGTAACATTTTTGGAGGCCCATGGTTCATCCGAGACCGTGTACGTCGCTGGATCGAGCAGGCATTCTCCCCCGATGAATGGAGCAGGCCCTTCTCCTCCAACAGTCCCACTCCTACCAGGCTCGCTCGACCCCAACCCTAGCCGCTAGTGCACCATGGGGGTCGCGCCAGTGGCCGATGGGACGAAGCACGCGGCCATGCCGCCCTTTCCCAGACGCCCTGGTAGCGCCTTCTTGTTCTTACCCTGATGCCCCTCACGTGCGCCGTCGCAAAGAGGACCTGCTCCATCTCCCTCTGCTGCCCCGTTTGAGTGCCACTGCGATCTTGACATGCTCTAGCGACGCCACCCCGATCAAGCTCCTCTGCAACCAGCAAGACCTCCGCCTTCATCTCCCTCTGCCGCCGCCAGCAGTACGTGTTCCTTCATCCCTCTTCCATCACGGTCGAGCACCGCCGCCAACATGACATGGTCCAGCGACACCGCCCTAGCCCATTCACCTGCACGCCCTCCACTCTGGCCAATAGAACTCCATGAAATAGTTGAAAAATAGTCGTTATGGGCTGGATGTTACTTATTTTTCTTTCTCCTAGAGTCATCCATTCATATAAAAGGGAAGTGCTGACAGATAATACGCCATGTACTTTCCTCTATTTATCTTTCAGGGAAATTATTTTTGTTCGGATTGAAGATATGCACTTCACCTTCCTAATGTGTACTCTTATGTTCCATCAACTCGAGTGTGTCATTACAGGTTGCAGACTTGCATTATGTACATCTGTGAAGATATTATATAACTCGCCAAGAAGAATATGTAACATTTTTTCCATTCTATGTACATCCGTGAAGATATTATACAACTCGCCAAGAAGATATGAGAGCACTGATTATGTACCCTCAAATAATGTTTCTATTGAAATATATATTACTAATTTCTTTGGATTGTTATTTTGCAAAATTTGATGTACTCCCTTGGCCAACTCTTACGGAGAATCTTAAAACCACTGTAGATTTATGAAGAACCATGAAAAAAAATATCCACATCTATGGAATGGAACTAAATTTTTTGTGGGATTGGAAATAGCAATTGATGAACTAAAGAAGATACAACTTGTTAGCTCAGTTAGGTTCTACTCTATGAAATTTAATTTTTCATTTTTCCTGCTGTTAAAACTGATGTCGAATATTGTATGGCTTTTGCTTGGTCAGTTATTTATTTGTCCGGGAAGGGTGAATTAGATATCTAGAGATAAGGTTGTGGAGTAACTTCTACTTTTGCAGCCATGTTACAGATACTTGGAGATTTTTCTTCGTTGAAATTTAACCCTTAAAAAACATCTGAATTGGTTGTACAGCTGAGTTCGCAACTTTTTTTTCCTTATTTGAATGCACTCCATAATTAATGGATGTAATTTTTAGAGGGCCAAGAGATCGTTTTTTTGTATATGGCACTTCCTATGAAGTTTCCTCCTATCATCAATTATGTTCCAGTTGATGCTCTCATACTGCGGGAAACTGAAAATGTATGCATATATTACATATTTGAAGTTCTTTCCATTCCCAACAAGTGTCGGTGCAATGCCGCATGAGTTCTCAATTTGTTAAAGAGGTCACGACGTCAATTATGCCATCTATGTGATATTTCATTGTCATGTCCATGATGTATGAAGTGAGAATTTCCTTACATTAGTGTCAACTGATCAACTTTAGGGTGACAGTATCAGTCAATAAAATTTGCTCATAGGTGCAGATGAGATGTTTGCTTTTTC
Source organism: Secale cereale (assembly GCA_902687465.1). Taxonomy (NCBI): domain Eukaryota; kingdom Viridiplantae; phylum Streptophyta; class Magnoliopsida; order Poales; family Poaceae; genus Secale; species Secale cereale. Next base: position 95,661,610 of record LR738714.1, on the reverse strand, counting down.
TTTGAGGGTAGATCAGATGGTTGCTCTGCATTACCAATCGACCGAATAGTTAGAGTTGTGCATATAGTTTCTCCTATTTTGATAGGAGTTCATACAAACATGAGTAATGAAGTGTTTTTGAGTAATTTATTATTTATTTATTAATAAGACACATATAGTTTCTTGATTAAATTAATTGTTAAGATTTGTGGGTAGTCGAGGATTTAGTACAAATTGTTGGCTTTGTCCCTATAATTTTTACTTTTTTTGTCATATAGTTCCTCTATCATACATGCTTTTCCTTCTTCGCAACCTATTGTCGAACTATTGCACTCCTTCGTTGCGAACCCCCTTTTCTATCACTATCATATTATTGAAAAAATAGAAGGGTGCGGCAACACGCGCCATCAATGATCTAGTATCTTCCTCAAAACAGCCACCATACCGACCTATTATGACATTTCCATAGCCATTCCGAGATATATTGCCATGCAACTTCCATCATCATATACATGACTTGAGCATTCATTGTTATATTGCTTTGCATGATCGTAAGATAGCTAGCATGATATTTTCATGGCATGTCCGTCTTTTAATATCTTTGCTACGCTAGATCATTGCACATTCTGGTACACCGCCAGAGGCATTCATATAGAGCAATATTGTTCTAGGTATGAAATGGTAATTTTGAGTTGTAAGTAAATAGAAGTGTGATGATCATCATTTTTTATTATTAAAGCATTCCCAAGTGAGGAAATAAAAAAAGAGTCCAAAAAGATCCCAAGAAAGAAAAAAAGAAGAAAAATAAAATAGAAAAAATGAAATGAGAGAAAAAGAGAGAAGGGGCATGCTAATTCCACACTTGTGCTTCAAAGTAGCATGATGTTTTTCATATAGCGAGTCTACTATGTTGTCACTTCCATATACTAGTGGGATTTTTTCATTATAGAGTTTGATGCACACCCACTTGGTTTCATGTTGAGCTTTCATACACTTATAAGCTCTTAGTGGATCCGTTGCATGGCAATCCCTACTCCTCGCATTGACATCAATTGTGGGCATCTCCATAGCCTGTTGATTTGCCGCGTCGAAGGGAGACTATCTTCCTTTTTGTCTTCTCCATATTAATCTCTACCACCGCATTCTATTCCACCCATAGTGCTATGTCCATGGCTTGTGCTCATGTATTGCGTGAGAGTTGAAAATGCTGAAGCGCGTTAAAAAGTATGCACCAATTGCTTGGCTGACACTGGGGTAGTGCATGATTTATACTTTGTGTCAAGAAGATAGAGCATGACAAGACTATATGATTTTGGAGGGATAGCGTTCTTTAGCTTTGATATTTTAGAAGACATGATTGTTTGTTGGGATGCCTGAGTATTGATGTCTTTGTGTCAAATTATAGATTATTTTTTTGAATCTCTCGTGCCTTAATATTCATGCCATGATTAGATTATATGATCAAGATTATGCTAGGTAGCATTCCACATCATTTTTTATCATTTACCTACTCAAGGACGAGTAGGAATTAAGCTTAGCGATGCTGATACGTCTCCGGCGTATCTATAATTTTTGACTATTTCATTCCAATATTCTAAAAAATATATATACTTTTAGCAACATTTTATATTATTTTCGGGACTACCATATTGATCGAGTGCCCTGTGCCATCTCCAGTTTGTTGCTTGTTTTTTGTTTCACATAATATCCATATCAAACGAAGTCCAAACGCGATAAAACTTTATGGAGATTTGTTTTCGAATACATGTGATTTTTTGGAGTTAGATTTAATGCAAGACAATGTCCAAGGTGGACACAAGGCACAAGGGCGCGCCCCAAGGGGGCGTCCAGGTGGCTCCTTGGCTCCTTATAAGTCGGTTGAGGCTATTCTTCGGGCGCAAGGAAGCTTATATCCGAAAAAGATCGTGTTAAAATCTCATCCCAATCGGAGTTACAAATTTCTGAATATTAAAAAAAGGTGAAAGGCCAAATCTGGGGGTCGCAAAACAGAAGAGAAACAGAGGGAGAGATCCAATATTGGAGGGGCTCTTGCCCCTCCGCCGCCATGGAGGTAAAGGACCAGATGCGAAACCCTCCTCCCATCTAGGGATGAGGCCAAGGAAGAAGAAGAAGGAGGAGGGGGCTCTCTCCCCCTCTCCCCCGGTGGTGCCGAAGTGCTGCCGGGGCAAGGATCATGACGGCGATCTACATCAACAATCTTGCTACCATCAACACCAACTTTATCCCTCTCTGTGCAGCGGTGTAACACCTCTTCTCCCCGCTGTAATCTCTACTTAAACATGGTGCTCAACACTATATATTATTATCCAATGATATGTGGTTATCCTATGATGTTTGAGTAGATCTGTTTTGTCCTACGGGTTAATTAATGATCGTGATTGGTTTGAGTTGTATGTTTTATTTTGGTGTTGTCCTATGGTGCTCTCCGTGTCGCGCAAGCGTGAGGGATCCCCACTGTAGGGTGTTGCAATACGTTCATGATTCTCTTATAGGGTGGCGTGAGTGACTGAGACACATACCTAAGTAAGGGGATTGTTGTGTATGGGAGTGAAGAGGACTAGATACTCAAGGCTATAGTTGGGTTTTACCTTAATAATCTTTAGTAGTTGCCGATGCTTGCTAGAGTTCCAATCATAAGTGCATATGATCCAATTACGGAAAGTATGTTAGCTCATGGCTCTCCCTGGTTACTATTGGGCCACCTTGCTGCACCTTGGTTACTATTGCTACTTGTTAGTTGTTACGAATTACTTTGCTACAAAACTACATGTTACCACTACTTTCAGTACTTGCAGAGAGTACCTTGCTGAAAACCACTTGTCATTTCCTTATGCTCCTTGTTGGGTTTGACACTCTTACTTGTGGGTCAATAATATTTTTTTCTGGCGCCGTTTCCGGGGAGTGAAGCACCTTTGGTAAGTGGCATTTAGTAAGGAAACATTTTTATTACATGCTAAAATATACTCTCACGTGTTACTATGGAAACAATATTTTGACGGGTTTGCTCTTCACCTCGACCGGAAGAAATAAGAGTTGCCCCTTGATACGTCTTCAACATATCTATAGTTTATGAATCATTCATGCCATATTTACAACAATTTTATATGGTTTTGGTATGATTTGAATGGAACTAACCCGGAATGACGTTGTTTTCAGCAGAACTACTGTCGTGTTGTTTTTTGTGAACAAATAAAAGTTCTCCAAATGCAACGAAACTTTTGATGATTTTTTTGGAACAAAAGAGGCAGTAGAAGCTTCGTGGGAAGGACAAAGGGTGAAGGAGGTGAGCACAGCCCACCACGGTGCGCCAGGTGCCTTACCCGTGTGGTGGTGCATTGTGGCCCACTTGAAGCCCATCTTCGTGTGTAACTGACGCCAAAAAATCCTATAAATACAGAAACCATCAGAAATAACCCTAGATGAGAAGTTCTACCGCCGCAGGCCTCTATGGCCACAAAAAACCAATCTAGACCACATTCCGACACCCTGTGAGAGGGGGAAATCATCACCGATGGTCATCTTCATCATCCCGACGACCACCATGATGAGGAGGGAGTAGTCCACCCTCGAGGCTGAGGGTTTGTACTAGTAGCTATGTGTTTAATATCTCTCTCGTGTTCTTGAGATGGCACGACTTGATGTTTCGCGGGCTTTGCTAATATAGTTGGATCATATGGTGTTTCTCTCTCTATCTTGTTGTGATGAATTGAGTTTTCCCTTTGAGATTTCGTTCTTATCGGATTGAATACTTTTATGGATTTGAGAACACTTGATGTATGTCTTGCTATGAATATCCGTGGTGACAATGGGGTATCATATTGATTCACTTGATATGTGTTTTGGCACTCAACTAGCGGATTCCCGAGGTGACATTGGGGTAATCTATGCATAGGGGTTGATGCATGTTCTCGTCTTCGTTTCTCTGGTAGAAATATTGGGGCACTCTTTGATGTTCTTTGTGTTGGATTGAGTATTATGAATCGCAAATTGCTTGATGCATATCATATAATCAACTCACGGATACTTGCGATGACATTGGAGTATCTAGGTGACATTAGAGTTGGTTGATGTGTATCATATTGTGTTATTTTAGTACGAACTCTTGATAGATCGATCAAAAAGGATAAATTGATGTTATTTTAGTACAAACTCTTGATAGATCGATCGAGAAGAATAACTTTGAGGTGTTTCGTACCCTACAAACAATTTCTTCTTATGTTCTCCGCTAGATAGGAACTTTGGAGTGATCCTTCATCGCACATTGAGGGATGGTTATGTGATCCAATTATATTAGCATTGTTGAGAGATTGCACTAGCGTACGGACCCTAGGCCTCATTTTCAAGCATTGCAATACCGTTTGTGCTCACTTTTGTTACTCGTTACCTTGCTGTTTTTTTAATTATTGCTATAACAAAAATCAGTATCTACTATCATGTAGCGCCCAAGATGCGTTTCTATCCCGACCACGTGATGAATTCATGATTGAGGCACAACCGCATTTCGAGCACATAACAAGGTGTACATCATGACAACATATCATGTACTGAATAGATGAGAATACCAGATAAAGACTTACACTACCGCAGGATGCTGCTAACGCGACACTATGATCAGAGACCCTTCGACGAAACTGTGTGCGATGCAATAATCGCAAACGATGGTGTAAAACCCCGTCAAAAAGGTGCAAAATGTCTGCGATGATGGATGCATCAAACACAGTTCAGATTCTAGTTGTGTGTGTGATGCAGGGCATACGGCTGATCCAGAAGAACTATTTGCGATGAGGAAGAACAACAGAAACGGGAAGCCATATCAATGTGTGTGCGATATACGACATACAGTTCGATCTGATGAACTGTGTGCTATTAGGGAATGCAACAGAAACGGTCATCCAGATCAAGGTGTGTGTGATATACAACATACGGTTCACTCGGACAAACTATTTTAGATTAGGCAAGAGAACAGAAACGATTCATCTTAACAAGATGTGTGTGATATCCGGCATTTGCGATGAGCCAAAAGAACACAAACGATTCGTGTAAACCAGATGTGTGTGATACACAGCAAACAGCCCACTCGGATGACCTATTTGTGATGAGAAATTATAACACAGACGGTTACTATAGTAAGTTCATGTGCGATTCTGTTCGTACAAAAACTTTGAAAAATGCAAACTAGTTGCTTGCGGTGGCTAGGAGTATTGCACACGATGCGTCTGCGAGTACTCGTGTGCGATGATTAGTAAGTTACACATAATGAACGGCCGCAAGGGTGATATGCTGATCATGGAGTCTGAGAAGACCGTCGTCGGAAGGCCGACGGCTCAGCCTTTTAGCCTATATTTTATTATAATTGTATGCATAAGTAGGTCGTGAGTGTTATGTGCCTTGCCGCATGTGGCATTTTAAATTATCCTGAATATGTAAGACAATTATTAAACGTTTCCATTGTAAATTTGCCTCAACGGTGAGCAGAGCGCGCGCATGGACGCCATGATGAGCAACCACGTGGTCAACCTTCTGGCACCCCGTGGGAGACGCGACGGCGCATCCATAGGACACGATGGTGATTGATAGCCCACAAGTATAGATGATCAATTGTAGCCTCTTTCAATAAGTAAGAGTGTGCAACCCAACGAGGAGCTAAAGGTAGAAAAAATATTCCCTCGAGTTATATCGACCACCGATACAACTCTACGCATGGTTGACGTTTGCTTTACCTAGAACAAGTATGAAACTAGAAGTACTTTGTAAGTGTAACAGGATAGGTTTGCAAGAGTATAAAGAGCACATAAATAAAAACTAGGCGCTGTTTAGGTAAAGAAGCAATAAAGTTAGTATGGTGAGTGTGGAAAAGTGGTGGTAGGAGTTGCGAAAAATTGTCCCTAAGCAATTGACTACATTACTAGACCGATAGCAAGTTTTATGTGGGAGAGGCCACTGCTAGCATGTCATCCCTGGCTTGGAATCTATGCACTTATGATTGGAACTACTAGCAAGCATCCAAAACTACTAACGTTCATTAAGGTAAAACCCAACCATAGCATTAAGATATATTGCCCCCCCTTCAATCCCGTATGCATCAATTTCTATCCTAGGTCGAAGCTTCTATCACTCTTGCCCTCCAATACATTGTCCTATCAAAATACAACTAACCCTATGGTGTGATCCACGCGCGCACTCATATGATGGGCACCAAAGGACAACAACATAACCATAAGCAAATTAAACCAATCATAGCAATTCACCAATTACCGACAGGACAACGAAAAACTACTCAGGCATCATAGGATGGCAACACATCATTGGATAATAATATGAAGCATAAAACACCATGTTCAAGTAGAGGGTATAACGGGTTGTGGGAGACTGAACTGCTGTAGATAGATGGGTGAAGGTGATGAAGATGTTGGTGAAGATGATGGAGGTGTTGGTGTAGATCGTCGTCACACGATGATGGCCTCGACGGCGTTTCGACGCCACCAGGAGAGAGGGGAGAGAGCCCCCTTCATTCTTCTTCTTCCTTTACCTTCCCCCCTATATGGGAGAAGGGTTTCCCCTCTGGTCCATGGCCTCCATTGTGGCGGAGGGGCAAGAGCCCCCCCCCCCCCGAGATTGGATCTCTCTCTGTTTCCTTCTGTTTCCGCGCTCCCAGATTCTGGCCTTTAACCATTTCTTAAATTCCACGAGATCCATAACTCCGATCGGGCTGAAATTTTAACACGATTTGTATCCGTATATTGGCTTTCTTGCGGCGAAAGAAGGGCACCAACTGCCTTACGGGATGACCACAAGGGTCTATGGTGTGCCCTACCCCCTAGGGCGCCCCTACCTTGTGGCCCCCTTGGGCATCGTCTCGTGTTGATTCTTCTTCCCAAAAATCACATATATTCCAAAAAAATCTCCATAAGTTTTTATCCCGTTTGGACTCCATTTAATATGGATTTTCTGCGAAACAAAAAACATACAACAAACAGGAACTGGCACTGGATCAATATGTTAGTGCCAAAAATAGTATAAAAAGTTGCCAAAAGTATGTAAAAGTTGTAGAATATGGCATGGAACAATCAAAAATTATAGATACGACGGAGACGTATCAGCATCCCCAAGCTTTATTCCTGCTCGTCCTTGAGTAGGTAAATGATAAAAAATATTTTTTTTATGTGGAATGCTACCTAGCATAATCTTGATCATATAATCTAATCATGGCATGAATATTAAGACACGAGTGATTCAAAGCAATAGTCTATCATTTAACATAACAGAATTTAATACTCGGGCATCCCAATCCTTTCAAAATATCAATGCTAAAGAACGCTATCCGTACAAAATCATATAGTCCTTATGCTCCCTTTTCTTAACACAAGATACCCCTCATGCCCATCCCGATGTCAGCCAAGCAATTGCTTTCATATTCTACCTTTTCAAGACTTTTTTCGATTTTTCGCGCAATATATGTGCACGAGCCATGGACATAGCACTATGGGTGGAATAGAAGGTGGTGATAGGAAAAAGGAGGGAGAAAGTCTCACATCAACTAGGCAAATCAATGGACTATAGAGAAGTCCATCAATCGATATCAATGTGAGTGAGTAGGGATTGCCATGTAACGGATGCACTAGAGCTATAAGTGTATGAAAGCTCAAAAAACTAACTAGTGGGTTTGCATCAACTTGCTTGCTCATGAATACCTAGGGCATTTGAGGAAGCCGATCGTTGGAATATACAAGCCAAGTTCTATAATGAAAAATTCCCACTAGCATATGAAAGTGACAACATAGGAGGCTCTCTATCATGAAGAACATGGTGCTATTCTGAAGCACAAGTGTGGAAAAAGATAGTAACATTGTCCCTTCTCTCATTTTCTCTCATTTTTCTAAATTTTGGGCTCTATGGCCTCTTTTTTTGCGGGCTTCTTTGGCTTCTTTTATTTATTTGTACTGGCCTCTTTTATTTATAATCTCACATGGTACAATGTTCTAATAATGATGATCATCACACTTTTATTTACTTACAACTCGATACTAGAACAAAGTATGACTCTATATGAATGCCTCAACGGGTGTACCGGGATGTGCAATAATCTAGCATAGCAATGACATCAAAAAACGGACAAGCCAAGAAAACATCATGCTAGCTATCATACGATCATGCAAAGCAATATGACAATGATGGTGCGTGTCATAATAAACAGAACGGTGGAGTTACATGGCAATATATCTCAATGGCTATGGAAATGCCATAATAGGTAGGTATGGTGGATATTTTGAGGAAGGGTGTAAGGTGGTTTGATGCACCGGCGAAAGTTGTGCGGTACTAGAGTGGCTAGCAAGGTGGAAGGGTGAGAGTGCGTATAATCCATGGACTCAACATTAGTTATAAATAACTCACATACTTATTGTGAAAATCTATTAGCCCTCGAAGCAAAATACTACGACGCATGCTCCGAGACGGTGTGGTTGGTAGGAGTTAACCATCGCGCGCCCTCGACCTTCACGCAAAGATAAACAATCAAAATACAATGGGCGCTAATTTGGTTACATAGTTAGGAGACCATATGTGCATGCTTCGGGAGTCACAAACCTTAACACCAATATTCTTACTAAACCACAATAATTCACTAGTACCTCCCACATATTAGCATCTCTATATCGCAAAACTATTGCAAGGAATCAAACATATCATATTCAACGATCTACAAGTTTTATGTAGGATTTTATGACTAACCATGTGAATGACCAATTCCTATCAACTCTCTCAATAGATATAAGTGAAGCAAGAGATTTTTAATTCTTTCTACAAAATATATGCCCATGCTCTAACAAATATAAGTGAATCAAAAGAGCATTCTACAAATGGCGGTTTTCTATGTGAGGAGAAACAAGCAATCCAAACTTCAAATGATATAAGTGAAGCACATGAAGCATTCTATAAAGCCATACTCAAAAGATATAAGCAAAGTGCAAAGAGCATTCTAGAAATCAACTAAGGACCATCTCATACCAGCATGGTGCATTATTAAAATAAAAATAAAAATCACACGAGGCTCCAATATTTACGCATATCATGTGAACAAAACAAAAACCAAAACATACCGATAATTATCGAATTAAGATGGGATGCCTTCCAGGGCATCCCCAAGCTTAGACACTTGAGTCTCCTTGAATATTTACTTGGGGTGCCTTGGGCATCTCCAAGCTTGAGCTCTTGCCTCTGCTCATTCTTCTCATATCAATACCTCCTCAATATTCGAACTTCATCCACACAAAACTTTTAATTAGAGGGGTTAGTACATATAACATCAAGTCCCATTATGTACTGCTCTAACATTATTGTTTATAATCAAACATTACCCACTGTATGATATCACAATTCTATGGCCCCAAGTCAAAGGAGGCTCGACAAGATTCAAACATAAGCAAATAATGAAACTATAACAACAATCTATGAAAACAGGACAATCTATAGTAATCTGAACATTAACCATACTTATGTACCTCTAAAAATTCTGAAAAGTTAGGACAAAATAAACAATTTGTATAGAAGTACTATCCAACAAGTTTCATAAGCATTTAAATTTCCAGAAAAAAAATGTAAAATCACGCACTACAGCCAAACTTTCTGTTTTTGCACCGCACAAACCAAACAAGCAATCTAATCATCCTAAAGGCAAATCCTAGCACATTATTTTTATAGTATAATGGATTTATACAAGGGGATAATTATTTTTCTTTAAAAGTTTCTGTAATCAAGATTCACAAAGTTTCCATGGGCATGAACAAAGTTCAAGGACGTCCCCCACTTCAACGGTGTTCGTCTTTCTCACTTTCACTTTTCTTTTAAAAAAAGTTTTAGGCTCCCCTCTTTTTTTTGAACTATACAAAAGCACACAAACTAATAAAATGACTCTCTAAAACTTCCGGGTTGTCTCCCTGGTAGTGCTTTCTTTAAAGCCATTAAGCTAGGCATATAGTGCTCAAGTAATGAATCCACCCGAATCCCAAGGTATATCAAAGCCAATTTTAATTAGCAATGATTTTTGATTTAGTAGTGAGCACAAAGTAATTTACATCATGCAACAATGAAGTCCGACTCTCTTCCTATGCATCGACATGTCATAAAAGAACAATTCATGCACATCAAGCAAAGGCCAATGCATAGTATAAGCTGTTTCTTGCAATTTATTGTATTGGAAACATAGAGAGGCGAAGATGTAGTTCCTCTCTCATAATAATTGCAAGTAGGAGAAGCAAGCACATGCATATTATATTCATCAAAATCATCATGTGTAATAGTAAGACACAACCCATCAATATAATTCTTAATAAGAGGAACCTTCTCCGATATAGTGTAGTTGGGAGAATTCAAAAAGATAATATGACTATCATGTGTGGGTGCAATAGCAACAATTTCATTCTTAACATAAGGAACTATATCAAGTTCATCTCCATAAGCATAATTCATATTGGCATCTTAGCCACACGCATACCAAGCTTCAATTTTATCAAAAAGGGATATTTCAAACAAATCCAAGGGATCATAGCAATCATCATAGCATTCATCCTTCGGTAAGCATGAAGGGAAATTAAATAATGTATGGGATAAAGAGTTACTCTCATTAGAAGGTGGGCACGGGTAGCTAATCCACTCTTCCTCCTTTTGTTCTTCGCTCTCCTCCTCATCTTTTTCATCTATTGAGCTCGCAGTGTCATCAATTTCTTCTTCCATAGTTTCCTGCAAAATATTAGTCTCTTCTTGGACAGCGGAGACTTTCTCAATAAACGCATCAATATCAGAATTATATTCATAATTCTCATAGCAATATCTCAATATAGCAAAATTTTCAGGCCTATAAACATCATCATGAAAAGCTTCATACTTTTCAAACAAAGATTCAATTTCATAAGCACCCTTAAAAGCAACAAATTGTTCAATTTGTTCAACATCATAGTAATCATATATAGCATTAGCATAAGAAGCTAAGGTTTCATTATTATTAAATTTGCATGAAAAGGGAAGGTGTGGAGCCTTCAACCTAGAGCAACAAGTATAATCATATCTCAAGCATAGTTGCCGAGCATACCAAAGCAACATATAAATTTGATCCCATAATAGTTTCCCTTTTTGTATCAAGCGAGAATCCCTAAAGTATTCACGTTGATCCAACGTGTCCCCCATCATATAATTGAATGGGGTTTTCTCATGATTATTAAAGTAGTACATAATATCTTTCACATAATGAGCATCGAGGGTTTTAGGAGGTTCCCCATCTCCATGAGTAGCAAGTACACCATTTTTTTTGGTATTTTGTATTCCATATCCATAACTAAGGATACAGAACAACTTAGAACAAGAAATAAATCTACTTAGTGATAAAGCAAACAAGCACACACGAGAATATTCACCCCACGCTATTGCTCCCCGACAACGGCGCTAGGAAGAGTTCTTGATAACCCACAAGTATAGGGGATCAATTGTAGCCTCTTTCGAGAAGTAAGAGTGTCGAACCCAATAGGGGGCTAAAGGTAGAACAAATATTCCCACAAGTTATATCGACCACCGATACAACTCTACGCACGCTCGATGTTTTCTTTACCTAGAACAAGTATGAAACTAGAAGTACTTTGTAAGTGTAACGGGATAGGTTTGCAAGAGTATAAAGAGCATGTAAATAAAAACTAGGGGCTGTTTAGGTAAAGAAGCAATAAAGTTAGTATAGCGAGTGTGGAAAAGTGGTGGTAGGAGTTGCGAAATTGTCCCTAAGCAATTAACTACGTTACTAGGCCGATAGCAAGTTTTATGTGGGAGAGGCCACTGCTAGCATGTCATCCCTAACTTGGAATTCTTTGCAATTATGATTGGAACTATTAGCAAGCATCTGCAACTACTAACGTTCATTAAGGTAAAACCCAACCATAGCATTAAGATATATTGCCCCCCTTCAATCCCGTATGCATCAATTTCTATGCTAGGTTGAAGCTTCTGTCACTCTTGCCCTCCAATACTTAGTCCTATCAACATACAACTAACCCTATGGTGTGATCCACGCGCGTGCTCATATGATGGGCACCAAAGGACAACAACATAACCACAAGCAAATTAAACAAATCATAGCAATTCACCAATTATCGATAGGACAATGAAAATCTACTCAGACATCATAGGAAGGCAACACATCATTGGATAATAATACGAAGCATAAAGCACCATGTTAAAGTAGAGGGTACAGCGGGCTGCGGGAGATTGGACCGCTATAGATAAATGGGGGAAAGTGATGAAGATATTGGTGTAGATCGCTGTCACACGATGATGGCCCAGGCAGCGTTCCGGCGCCACTGGGAGAGAGGGGGAGAGAGCCCCCTCCTTCTTCTTCTTCTTCCTTGACCTTCCCCCTAGATGGGAGAAGGATTTCCCCTCTGGTCCATGGCCTCCATGGCGGCAGAGGGGTGAGAGCCCCTTCGAGATTGGATCTCTCTCTGCATTTCCTTCTGTTTCTGTCCACAAGGGTCTAGGGCACGCCCCGTACGTTGTGCCCCCCTCGGGCATCGTATCACATTGATTCTTCTTCCCAAAAATCACATATATTCTAAAAAAATGAATCTCCATAAACTTTTATCCCGTTTGGACTCCGTTTAATATGGATTTTCTATGAAACAAAAAATATGCAACAAACAAGAACTGGTACTGGGCACTCGACCAATATGTTAGTCCCGAAAATAGTATAAAAAGTTGCCAAAAGTATATAAAAGTTGTAGAATATTGGCATGGAACAATAAAAAAAAAATATACGACGGAGACGTATCAGTGATATCATGACCTTGTGTGATAGTGGGCAGACACGTACATGTACATCCGAGAACAAGGGCCCACTGATAACCCACAAGTGTAGGGGATCACAACAGTTTTCGAGGGTAGAGTATTCAACCCAAATTTATTGATTTGACACAAGGGGAGCCAAAGAATACTCTTAAGTATTAGCAGTTGAGTTGTCAATTCAACCACACCTGGAAGACTTAATATCTACAACAAGGTATTTAGTAGCAAAGTAATATGGAAGTAACGGTAACAAGACTTTCAATCACAGCCACTTGCTCTGGAGAAAAAACTTTACTCACAGTGATTAAATCTTGTTCGTCAATGAGAGGAGAAAAATTGACGTTTCCAACCGGAGTGATGTTGCCTTGACGGTCCTTCTTGAAACTTGCAAGAAACGCCTCCAAATCCTCCTCCTCATGCTTCTTCTTGAGCACTTCAAAAGCCTCTTCACGCTGCTTCTTGCGCATTTCATAGGCTTGGCGATGTTCCTCCGATAGTTCATCAAGACTGGGCTTAATGATGTTATCGATGTCAACTTCTGAGGGCTTGGAGAGATTAGACATAGTTGATGATGATTCTTGATCTTTCGTCCCCAGCGGAGTCGCCAAAAAGTGTGTTTGCACACGAACACGTCACCGTGTACCTCCAACGCCGAGGGTGATGCACCGCAGCTCGCGTCGAAGGAGACCCGTCCGGAAGCGCGGTACGCAAGCAATCCGACGGGCGCTTTTGAGCACCCGAAACCCCACGCGCCCGGGAGGGACCCCGTCAGGACACGCGGCGGCTATGGGCTGCCCTAGGTCGGTTCACCCGCCCCTAGAGCCTCGAAGATCGCTGCCCTTCAACGAAGAACGAACGAAGAAAGAGAGAGAAAGAACAAGGGAGAGATGTAAAACTAGGGTAAAAAGTAGATGGGTTTTGCGATTATGTGTTGTTCAATCGGCCGTCACCCCTTAGATATATAAGAGGCGGATGGACTTCCCGTGCAAGGAAAAGGCTTGGATTCACGTCCAAAACCCTAGCCAAATTCAGATTGGTTTTCTCCGAACTTTCCAAAACTGTTCGGTTTAAACTGGCTGTACCTTGCGGGTAATTATTGAGGTGGTAAACCACCTCGGATGGAAAAGATCCCAAAAGAAATCTTGACTGTTTCGACGATATGAACAACTTTCATGTTGAATGTTTTTTGATTTGAAGCCATATTCTTGGCCAAAACAGTCATGCAATACAGGCTGTTATTCGCGCTACCCATCAGACACGTGGCTGGTGGGGCGCGCCACTTATGGCTCTGTGACAGGGTTGTGTTCGGATGGCTGTAACTTTTGCATACGTACTCGGATTGGAACGATTTTTATATCAAAATCGACCAATTCGACGAGACGCACAACTTTGATGTTGAAACTTTTTCCATTTGAGGCCGTCTTAGTTGGGTTTCAAGCCATTCTTTAATCTGGTGTCAACATGAACATCTCTGAACTTGTCATATCTTTTGCACTTGAGCTCCGTTTTGGTCCATCTTCACATCTATTTCGATCATCTTGAAGAGAGCCATCAATAGGTTACATGAACTCACAATTTTAACCTCATTCCATTATAGCCTCAAGTCACTCTTTGTGATCATGCCATTTTTGAGCGTCAACACATGCCCCCCTGTTTTTCGGCAAAGCTAGCGTGCCGAAAAATATCTTGCAACATGTTGGTCTAAGGACGATGTCAACACTCCATCGGCCATTTATATGTGCTTAGGGCAATAATTTCTATATCGGCCATGTTTTGAGCTTCTTGTTCACATCATACCTTGTAACCGATTACCACCAATTGGCTTTAAAGAGATGGGAATGAACCCGTTTCTTGTAGCACTAAGGAAATCAAACTCCGAGAGGTCACACCCTATTAAGTAGGTAACATTGGGATGATTCCAATCCACCGATGCATCGGCCAAAGCAACACAAGCCGAATTATCCGCGTGAATGACTTCTACCTCATCATCGACCCATTGTATTAAGAATTGATGCATGGTAGATGGCACACATTGGTTAGCATGAACCCAATCGCGGCCTAATATAACATTATAGTTACCTTGCACCTCTGCGATGAAGAATGTGGTGGCCAAAGTTTTTCTTCCCACGGTGAGTTCCATGCATGTCACACCTTTGGCCTCTATCTTTTCTTTACCCTCAAATCCATTAAGTACCATACTGGTCTTCATCAACGCACCATCATCTAACCCCAACTTTTTAAAGACTGAGTAGGGCATAAGATTTACCACAACACCACCATCAACGAGCATCCTAGCAACCTGTGATCCGTTAATATGATCTTTGAGGTACAACGGCTTCAAGTGTTTCACCGGTTCTTTTGGCTTCTCTAAGATATCATTCTTAGGACCAAAATCCAGCTGGGCTACGTCCCCTTCTTCACCTATAGCATGAAACTCGGCAGGTAAGTAATATACCATATTAACATCCATACCTTCCCGAACCGGCGTAGATTCATAATCCACCATCTCATCTTCATCTCCCAATGTGTATATTGGGCTTAAATATTCCTCAATTGAAGGGGGTGTTTCAAGTGATGTGGACGATGTAATAGGGGTCGCATCATCCTCTTTTGATGGTGAAGGTGTTGCTGGAGCTAATGTAGAAGCATATGTGTTCTGTTTTTGTTTAGGCCTCCACACTTGTTTTATGAGTGCCATGGGCCGAATTTCACTTAACAATTCGTCCCTTTGCCTCTCCTCTTTGTGCTGTACCTTCTCGTGGTTCCTCATACGTTGTAATCTCCTTTTCATGGCCCTGGTTAAACCGGGAGGACACCACTTAGGTTGAGCATATTTGGGATCCCTTGGTTTAGCCTTGCTTGTGCTCGCCTCATGATCATTCACCATGGAACCCCGCTGAACAATAACAATATCACCATTAGAAGTAGCCGGATTACCAACAACCGGCTTTTCGATCTCCTTTTGCTTGTCGCATACTGCAATTTCTGCATTAGGTGACTTAACACGCCACACTTTTTTGTTGGCCTTGCTTGGAGAAACTTTTGTTGGCCGATGAGCTCCATAGCTCGAACAACCTTGTGTGGGATAATAAAGGCTCTCGCGAGTAGGCCTTCTAGGTGCTGCCCACCCCATATGGAAAGCATAAGGAGCCATTGGGGGCTGCCCCCATCCTCCATTGAAGTCTCTCATGTAATATGGCGCATAGGAGGGTTGTGACATCCATGGTGTCGGTGCCCATGACCCATATGGCCTTGCATGGCGTTGAAACTCTTGCTCCGGAGGCGATCTTGAACGCTTTGAATGCGATGGCCGATTAGAGCTAGAACCGACCGCTTGACTTGCATATTTGGATAGCAACATATCAAAAGTTGGCTTGATTCGCTTGCGCTTAGCTTCACTCTTTTCCCACTTGCCAACTTCTGAACTCTTGGGCTTGATAAATTTAACACGAGCATTTTCTTGTACTTGTGGTTGCCCCCCGAGTGTAGGATTTTTTATAGTGATCTTCAACACTTCCTTGCCACCGGGTTGCTTCTCAAGAACAATCTTTCTTCCCAAGACCTTGTCGCCCTCCTTGCTATTCCTGGGTTCATCAATAACAACATTATCTTTATTAGCGGATTCGGCTATGTTAGGCCGAATTAACATTTTCTTCCCTTCCAAGTCCATGGTGTTTATTGGGAAGGGCTGTTTATCAACTTGCATCTCAGCAAAATTCAATCGTCCGTCATTAATGGCCGATTGTATCTGCCGTCGAAAAACATTGCAATCTTTAGTAGCATGAGAAAATGAATTATGGTACTTGCAATAAGCACGCCGTTTTAGCTCCTCAAACGATGGTATGGTGTGTGATATTCTAATCATCTTGTGTTGCAAGAGAGCATCAAATAATTTATCACACTTTGATATATCAAAAGTAAACCTCATCTCCTCATCATGATTCTTGCGAGTTGGCTTAAGAGCAGTGCACATATAGGGTTTGGCCTTTGAGGACCAAACAAATTCAGTAATATAGACATCAATCTCATCGTCCGAATTATCATCATTGTGTTCAATCATATGCATTCTAGGACGATCGGTTGTAGAGCTATGTACTTCTTTACTTCGACTCTCTTGGGCCAAAGCTTTCTGTAAGACTTGATTAATGCTCAAAAACTCATAACTTTCTAGCCTCTCTTTAATGTGAGTTTTCAAACCATTAAGAACAAGATCCGCCAAGTCTCTCTCAGTTATCACTAAGCTATAACATCGGTTTTTTATATCTCTAAATCTCTTGACATAATCGGTGACCGATTCATCATGTTTTTGCCTAACCGATGTAAGATGTGACAACTTAAGCTCATTATCGCCGCTATAAAAGTGATCATGAAACTTCTGTTCTAATTGCGACCATAAGAGAATTGAACCATGCGGTAAAGAAGTAAACCATGAAAATGCGGTGCCAGTTAAAGATAATGGAAATAAACGCACTTTCAATTCTTCTATGGAACATGCTTCACCTAACTGCGCTAGATACTGACTAACATGCTCCCATGTTGTTTTTGTGCCATCTCCACTAAATTTAACAAAATCAGGAACCTTGTAACCTTGAGGGTACGAAACTGCATCAAAGTGCTTAGGATAAGGCTTTTGGTACACATGACTCTTTACTTTCGGCTCGTTTCCGAAAGTTTCTAGAAACATCTTATGCAAATCCTCCCTTAATTTAGCTAAAATTGGATCTGAGGTAGATGAAGATGTTTGTGGGAATGACATCGGAGCAACCTGAGTACTAGCTAGTGGTGCAACTTGTGGGATGGGCCCCGAACCATGATTCGGCGGAAGACCAAACATGCTTGCGCCTATGGATGGTGCGACAAAGTGATTCGGCGTTGACGACGAATTGGGCACACTCATAATAGGATTAGGATATGTAGGTGCAGCCACAAGCTGGTTGGTTTGACTAGGGTAAAAATTCAACGGCATACTATATTGTTGTTGCATAGGAGGTGCCGATGAAATAGATAAAGTTGGACTAGGGTTTTCAGATGCACAAACAGTACCACTAGATGACGGAGGCATATTTTTCTTAGCATTAGTATTTGCCACAAAAGAATTGTACATTATCACATTACCCTTACTAACAAGACTTCCAATCACAACCACTTGCTCTGGAGAAAAAACTTTACTCACAGTGATTAAATCTTGTTCGTCAATGAGAGGAGAAAAATTGACGTTTCCAACCGGAGTGATGTTGCCTTGACGGTCCTTCTTGAAACTTGCAAGAAACGCCTCCAAATCCTCCTCCTCATGCTTCTTCTTGAGCACTTCAAAAGCCTCTTCACACTGCTTCTTGCGCATTTCATAGGCTTGGCGATGTTCCTCCGATAGTTCATCAAGACTGGGCTTAATGATGTTATCAGCGTCAACTTCTGAGGGCTTGGGGAGATTAGACATGGTTGATGATGATTCTTGATCTTTCGTCCCTAGCGGAGTCGCCAAAAAGTGTGTTCGCACACGAACACGTCACCGTGTACCTCCAACGCCGAGGGTGATGCACCGCAGCTCGCGTCGAAGGAGACCCGTCCGGAAGCGCGGTACGCAAGCAATCCGGCGGGCGCTTTTGAGCACCCGAAACCCCACGCGCCCGGGAGGGACCCCGTCTGGACACGCGGCGGCTATGGGCTGCCCTAGGTCGGTTCGCCCGCCCCTAGAGCCTCGAAGATCGCAGCCCTTCAATGAAGAATGAACGAAGAACGAGAGAAAGAACAAGGGAGAGATGTAAAACTAGGGTAAAGAGTAGATGGGTTTTGCGATTGTGTGTTGTTCAATCGGCCGTCACCCCATAGGTATATAAGAGGTGGCTGGACTTCCCGTGCAAGGAAAAGGCTTGGATTCACGTCCAAAACCCTAGCCAAATTCGGATTGGTTTTTTCCGAACTTTTCAAAACTGTTCGGTTTAAACTGGCTGTAACTTGCGGGTAATTTTTGAGGTGGTAAACGACCTCAGATCGAAAAGAGCCCAAAGGCAATCTTGACCATTTCGACGAGGCGAACAACTTTCATGTTGAACGTTTTTTGATTTGAAGCCATATTCTAGGCCAAAACGGTCACGCAATACAGGCTGTTATTCGCGCTAACCATCACACACGTGGCTGGTGGGGCGCGCCACTTATGGCTCTGTGACAGGGCTGTGTTCGAATGGCTGTAACTTTTGCATACGTAGTCGGATTGGGACGATTTTTATATCAAAATCGACCAATTCGACGAGATGCACAACTTTGATGTTGAAACTTTTCCATTTGAGGTCCTCCTAATTGGGTTTCAAGCTGTTCTTTAATCTGGTGTCAACATGAGCATCTCTGAACTTGTCATATCTTTTGCACTTGAGCTCTGTTTTGGTCCATCTTCACATCTATTTCGATCATCTTGAAGAGAGCCATCAATAGGTTACATGAAATCATAATTTTAACCTCATTCCATTATAGCCTCAAGTCACTCTTTGTGATCATGCCATTTTTGAGCGTCAACACATACATGCTTATGAAAAACAACTTGCATGCCATCTTTTGTCCTACCCCC
>LR738714.1:95602816-95637563 GCA_902687465.1 Secale cereale | reverse complement strand
GTGGGGGGCTCCCTGTACCCTCGTGGCCAGGTGCTGGCTCCCCCTACTGTGTTCTCAGTGCCAAATATTCATAAATATTCTAGAAAAAAAAAATCATATTTCATTTTCGGGGCATTGGGAAGACTTTTATTTTGGGGGTATTTTTTTATTGCATGGTTAACTCAGAAAACAGACAGAAAATACTATTTTTGCTTTATTTAATCTAATTAACAGAAAGTAAAAGGAGGGTACATAAAGTTGTGCTTTCTAAATTCAACCATCTCATGCTCATCAAAAGGAATCCATTAACAAGGTTGATCAAGTCTTGTTAACAAACTCTTTCCAAGTAACATGAAACCGGAGAATTTTCGAATAATACTAGGTTACCTCAGTGGGGATATGTATGTCCCCAACAATAAGAATATCATATTTCTTCTTGACAATAGGAAGAGGAAATTCAAAACCTCCAATAATAATCATTGAAAATTTTCCAATAGAATTGATACTGTGAACTTGAGGTTGTTTCCTTGGAAAGTGTACCGTATGCTCATTACCATTGACATGAAAAGTGACATTGCCTTTGTTGCAATCAATAACAGCCCCTGCAGTATTCAGAAAGGGTCTACCAAGGATAATAGACATACTATCGTCCTGGGGGATATCAAGGATAACAAAGTCCTTTAAAATAGTAACGTTTGCAACCGCAACAGGCACATCCTCACAAATACCGACATGTATAGCAGTTGATTTATCGGCCATTTGCAAAGATATTTCAGTAGGTGTCAACTTATTCAAATCAAGTCTACGATATAAAGAGAGAGGCATAACATTAACACCGGCTCCAAGATCACATAAAGCAGTTTTAACATAGTTTCTTTTAATGGAGCAAGGTATAGTGGGTACTCCTGGATCTCCTAATTTCTTTGGTATTCCACCTTTAAAAGTACTAGTAGAAGGCCCGTGCGTTGCTACGGGCTACAATTCACATAAATGAATCAAACAACTGATTAAGGTCGTCTCCAAAGTCAAGCTCAATGCTCCCTCATACATCCAGGCGTGTTTGGACATTAAACGGGTGCCCACCACGCTCCCCAAAATTCAACCATCTGGACAGTCCAGGCTCCTCCAAATCCCCCTCCAGCTCCAGCTCGGTTTTCCTACAGTGGTCCAACACAAAAAACCCACCCCACAATGCACCCTTTCCTTTTCCAGGTAGGCTCTTCCCTTTCAGCTCAGTTACCGTAGAGGGCCACTTCTCATTGGAGCCCTATCCTTTAAAACCAAAATGACCCCAACCTCACCTTCGCTTTAGCGTCCTCTCTACTTCACATCGTAATTCTGATGGACCACCAGGAGGAGTCCTCCACCAACTATCTTGCGCTCCGCCTTGATCCCCTCCCTCGTGTTTGTGCCGATATCAAGGAGGAGGATGTGTGCGCCGCCTTTGGGCTAACTACCCCGCACTCCGCATTGATCCCCTCCCTTTTGTTCGTGCCGATATCAAGGGGGAGGAGGTGTGCGCCACCCGTGGTGCCCCCCGAGCTAAGAAGGTAGATCCGATGTCTAGTGAGACATTGCCACGTTGAATCATATAGTGTTGCATCACTTTGTCGCCACAATGGAAAACATATGACGATAACCATACCCGGAGCTATCGATGAAGTGTTGAAAAAAAGCACCAAGTTGCAAACAAACCTAGGAAATGTCTCGGTCTTCGACTTTGCTGACACTGGTCTAGGAGCAACCAAGAATTTTGTCTTAGGACACAACATATGCTAAGAAACTCTTTAAATTTCTTTCCTCGTTTTCCTAGGATCTCCTCATTAGCATACACCACTCCTGATCAGTATTGGTAGTCGGTGGGTAGCCACCTCCTGCCTAGCGTCAACACCCTCATGGGGGATGGGTCGGCCATTTGGAACCATCTACAATTTTAACCCTTAGTTCAATCTATTGCAACTACTGCACTCACAACTACAGGTACGTCTTCCAGGAGAAAAAGAATCTAGCTACAAATAAGTAGTCTGCACACAGGATGCCTATTCGAAAGAAATGCCAAGTTTCACTCAACAAAAAGATGTTATTATTGAGTCTTGTCACACAATTATAGTGCATGTATCTGATAAACACTTGCTTTGTATTACTTCCAGTTAGAATGATTCTTCACAGACAAACCTACATAGTTCAGTTAAGAGTTTATAATGCCCCGAGTATAAAAAAAATAACAATAACTAAAAGCAAAATATAACAACTGCCTAATACTTTGATAAGAGCACTATCCTCCCAGAAAACACCTTATTTGTTCGATACCAAATAACGAGGGAAAAAAAATCTTTGGATGCGCATTTCTTGCAGGTTTTAAGATCTCTAAACATGGTAGCTTAAAATTTGCTGACCATGAGTAAATTCTGGTTACACATAAAAATAACTATGCAAAGAATGTGTAGCAGTGGAAATAAAGCTAGTGAACATACAACACCTACTCCGTGTCGGCTTCCAATAGATCATTGTTCAATAAAACATCATCAGTTTCAACTCGGTAGGTATTAGACAATGCTTTACTTGATGAAGAAATAAAAACCAGTGACGGTGATAAATTCTCGTCCATGCAAAGGGCCTACAACTGAACAAACAAAAAACAGTTCATTGAGAAATTATTGTCCATTGATGGTGCAGTCAGCCGCTTTGATCCACATTAACTTAGAATACATTAACTTCATGTATGCTATCTTGGCATACATTAACAACATGTGAAAATCTTTACAAGTGTCAGATTGGAATTGAGATGCATCCATATATTGTCTTTTAAAAATAGCGTGTGCAGTAAGATGTTAGTGATTAGTATGTCTTGATAACCCACAACTGTAGGGGATCAGTTATAGCCTCTTTCGCTAAGTAAGAGTGTTGAACCCAACGAGGAGCTAAAGGCAGAACAAATATTCCCTCAAGTTCTATCGACCACCAATACAACTTTACGCACACTTGACGTTTACTTTACCTAGAACAGGTATGAAACTAGAAGTACTTTGTAGGTGTTTTTGGATAGGTTAGCAAGAATATAAAAAGCACGCAAATATAAACTAGGGGCTGTTAAGATAAAGAAGCAATAAAGTTAATATAGCGAGTGTGGAAAAGTGGTGGTAGGAGTTGCGAAATTGCCCCTAATCAATTGACTACGTTACTAGACCGATAGCAAGTTTTATGTGGGAGAGGCCACTACTAGCATGTCATCCCTTACTTGGAATTATATGCACTTATGATTGGAACTATTAGCAAGCATCCGCAACTACTAACGTTCATTAAGGTAAAACCCAACCATATCATTAAGATATATTGGCCCCCCTTCAATCCTGTATGCATCAATTTCTACACTAGGTTGAAGCTTCTGTCACTCTTACCCTCCAATACGTAGTCCTATCAACATATAACTAACCCTATGGTGTGATCCACACGCGCGCTCATATGATGGGCACCAAAGGACAACAACATAACCACAAGCAATTTAAATCAATCATAGCAATTCACCATTCACCGATAGGACAACGATGATCTACTCAGACATCATATGATGGCAACACATCATTGGATAATAATATGAAGCATAAATCACCATGTTCAAGTAGAGGGTATAGCGGGTTGCGGGAGAGTGGACTGCTGTAGATACATGGGGGAAGGTGATGGAGATGTTGGTGAAGATGACGGAGGTGTTGGTGTAGATCGCCGTCACACGATGATGGCCCCGGTGGCACTCCGGTGCCACCGAAAGCGAGGGGGAGAGAGCCCCCTCCTTCTTCTTCTTCCTTGACCTTCTCCCTAGGTGGGAGAAGGGTTTCCACTTTGGTCCATGGCCTCCATGGCGGCGGAGGGGCGAGAGCCCCTCCGAGATTGGACCTGTCTCTCTGTCTATCTCTATTTCCGCGTTCCCAGATTCTGGCCCTTCACCGTTTCTTAAATTCCCGGAGATCCGTAACTCCGATTGGGATAATTTTTTGACACGATTTTTATTCGGGTATTAGATTTCTTGCGGCGAAAGAAGGGCATCAACCGCCTTACGGTGTGGCCACGAGGGCCCAGGGCGCGCCCCTGCCTCCTGGCCCACTCGGGCATCATCTCGTGTTGGTTCCGCTTCCCAAAATTCACATATATTCCAAAAAAAATCTTCGTCCGTTTTTATTCCGTTTGGACTCCGTTTGATATGGATATTCTGCGTAACAAAAAACATGCAACAAATAGGAACTGGCACTGGGCACTGGATCAATATGTTAGTCCCAAAAAATAGTATAAAAAGTTGCCAAAAGTATATGAAAGTTGTAGAATATTGGCACAGAACAATAAAAAATTATAGATATGACGGAGACGTATCAACATCCCCAAGCTTAATTCCCGCTCGTCCTTGAGTAGGTAAATGATAAAAAAGATAATTTTTGATGTGAAATTCTACCTAGCATAATCTTGATCATGTAATCTAATCATGGCAGAATATTAAAACACGAGTGATTCAAATCAATAGTCTATCATTTGACATAGAAGAATTTAATACTCAGGCATCCCAACAAACAATCAAATGTTTCAAAATATCAATGCTAAAGAACATTATCCCTATGAAATCATATAGTCTTTTATGCTTCCCTTTTGTTAACACAAGGTACCCCTCATGCCCATCCTGGTGTCAGCCAAGCAATTGCTTTCATACTTTACTTTTTCGAACATTTTCAATTCTTCACGCAATACATGAGCGTGAGCCATGGATATAGCACTATGGGTGGAATAGAAGGTGGTAGTAGACAAAAATAGGGAGAAAGTCTCACATCGACTAGGCGTATCAATGGGCTATGGAGATGCCCATCAATACATATCAATGTGAGTGAGTAGGGATTGCCATGTAACGGATGCACTAGAGCTATAAGTGTATGAAAGCTCAAAAGAAAACTAGTGGGTGTGCATCAACTTGCTTGCTCATGAAGACCTAGGGCATTTGAGGAAGCCCATCGTTGGAATATACAAGCCAAGTTCTATAATGAAAATTCATACTAGTATATGGAAGTGACAACATAGGAGACTCTCTATCATGAAGATCATGGTGCTTATTTGAAGCACAAGTGTGGAAAAAAGATGGTAGCATTGTCCATTTTTTCTTTTTTTTCTTTGGGCCTTCCTTTTTTATTTGGCCCCTTTTTTGCCTTTCTTTTTCTTTTTCTTTTGGCCTTTTTTTTTCTTTTTTTTTTCAAGGGACAATGCTCTAATAATGATGGTCATCACACTTCTATTTACTTACAACTCGATACTAGAAAAAAATATGACTCTATATTAATGCCTCCGGCGATGTACCAGGATGTGCAATGATCTAGCGTAGCAATGACATCAAAAAACAGGCAAGCCATGGAAACATCATGCTAGCTATCTTACGATCATGCAAGGCAATATGACAATGATGGTGCGTGTCATAATAAACGGAACGGTGGAGTTACATGGAAATATATCTCGGAATGGCTATGGAAATGCCATAATAGGTAGGTATGGTGGCTATTTTGAGGAAGGTATATGCTGGGTGTATGGTACCGGCGAAAGTTGCGCGGTACAAGAGAGGCTAGCAATGGTGGAAGGGTGAGAGTGCGTATAATCCATGGACTCAACATTAGTCATAAAGAACTCACATACTTATTGCGAAAAATCTATTAGCCCTCGATGCAAAGATACTACGACGCATGCTCCTAGGGGGGAGGTTGGTAGGAGTTAACCATCGCGCGCCCCCAACCTTCACGCAAAGATAAGCAATCAAAATACAATGCGCGCCAATTTGGTTACATAGTTAGGAGACCATACGTGCATGCTTCGGGAATCACAAACCTTAACACCAATATTTTTACTAAACCATAATCATTCACTAGTTCCTCCCACATATTAGCATCTCTATATCGCAAAACTATTGCGAGGAGTCAAATATATCATATTCAACGATCTAAAAGTTTATGTAGGATTTTATGACTAACCATGTGAATGACCAATTCCTGTCAACTGTCTAAATAGATATAAGTGAAGCAAGAGAGTTTTAATTCTTTCTACAAAAGTTATGCCCATGCTCTAACAATTATAAGTGAAGCAAAAGAGCATTCTACAAATGGCGGTTTTCTATGTGAAGAGAAACAGGCAATCCAAACTTCAAATGATATAAGTGAAGCACATGAAGCATTCTATAAAGCCATACCCAAAAGATATAAGTGAAGTGCAAAGAGCATTCTATAAATCAACCAAGGACTATCTCATACCAGCATGGTGCATTTATTAAAAGAAAAATAAAAAGCACACGATGCTCCAAGATCTGCACATATCACATGAATGAAACGAATCCGGAAACATACCGATACTTCTTGAAGAAAGAGGGGATGCCTTTCGGGGCACCCCCAAGCTTAGACGTTTGAGTCTCCTTGAATATTTACTTCGGGTGCCTTGGGCGTCCACAAGCTTGAGCTCTCGCCTCTCCTTCTTCTCCTCACATCGTGACCTCCTCGATCTTTGAACACTTCATCCACACAAAACTTCAACAGAAAACTCGGTAAGATCCGTTAGTATAATAAAGCAAATCACTATTCTAAGTACTGTTGCAAACCAATTCATATTTTGTTTTTGCATTTTAGCTACTGTAATATAACTTCTCCATGGCTTAATCCACTGATAGAAATTGATAGTTTCATCAAAACAAGCAAACTATGCATCAAAAATAGAATCTGTCTAAAATAGAACCGTCTGTAATAATCTGAACCTTCACCATACTTCTGATACTTGAGAAATTCTGCCAAAATTAGGAAAAATAAACAATTTGTGTAGAAGGACAATGCAAAATGTCTCAGAACCATTTGACATTCTAGAAAAAATGTAAAATTGCGCACTACAGCCAAAGTTTCTGTCCTGCACCGCACAAACCAACAAGCATTGTGAACATCCTAAAGGCAAACCTTGGCACATTATTTTTATAATATAATGGAATTGTACGAGGGGATAATTATTTTTGATGAAAAGTTTCTGTAATTCAAGATTTGCAAAGTTTCCATGGGCATGAACAAAGTTCAAGGAGCTCCCCCATTTCAACGGTGCTCGTCCTTCTTACTTTCACTTTCTTTTTAAAAAAGTTTTAGGTTCCCCACTTTATTTGTTTTGTTTTTAAACTTTATAAAAGCACACAACAGAAATAAATGACTCTCTAAAACTTCCGGGTTGTCTCCCCAACAGCGCTTTCTTAAAAGCCATTAAGCTAGGCATATAGTGCTCAAGTAATGGATCCACCCGGATCCCAAGGTATATCAAAGCCAATTTTAATTAGCAATGATTTGGCATTTAGTAGTGAGCACAAAGTGATATGGTTCATGCAAGAACGAAGTCTAACTCTCTTCCTATGCATAGGCATGTCATACAAGAACAATTCATGCACATTAAGTAAAGGCCAATGCATAGTATAAGCAGTTTCTTGCAATTTTATCGTGTTGGAAACATAGAGAGGCGGAGATGTAGTTCCTCTCTCATAATAATTGCAAGTAGGAGAAGCAAGCACATGCATATTATATTCATCAAAATCATCATGTGTAACAGAAAAAGGGAACCCACCAATATAATCCTTAACCAGTGCAAACTTCTCCGATATAGTGTAGTTTGGAGAACTTAAAAAGATAATAGGACTATCATGTGTGGGTGCAATAGCAACTATCTCATGTTTAACAAAAGGAACTATAGCAAGTTCATCTCCATAAGCATAACTCATATTGGCATCTTGGCCACAAGCATAGCAAGCATCATGAAAAAGGGATATTTCAAAAGAATCAACGGGATCATAACAATCATCATAGCATTCATCCTTCGGTAAGCACGAAGGGAAATTAAACAATCATGAGTTGAAGAGTTACTCTCATTAGAAGGTGGGCACGGGTAGCTAATCCGCTCTTCCTCCTTTTGTTCTTCGCTCTCCTCGTCATCTTTTTCATCTAATGAGCTCACAATGTTATCAGTTTCTTTTTCCATAGTTTCCTGCAAAATATTAGTCTCTTCTTGGACAGCGGAAACTTTCTCAATAAACGCATCAATATTGGAGTTATATTCATAATTCAAATAGCAATATTTCAATATAACAAGATTTTCAGGCCTAGAAACATCATCATAATAATGATATATACCATTAAAAGCAACGAATTCTTCTATTTGTTCCACATCATAATAATGATATATACCATTAGCTTAAGAAGCTAAGGTTTCATTATCATTAAATTTGCATGAAAAGAGAAGGTGTGGAGCCTTCATCCTAGAGCAACAAGTATAATCATATCTCAATCATAGTTGCCGAGCATACCAATGCAACAAATGAATTTGATCCCATAACAGTTTCCCTTTTTGTGTCAAGCAATAATCCCTAAAGTATTCACGTTGATCCAACGTTACTCCCATTACATAGTTGAATGGGGTTTTCTCAGGATTATCAAAGTAGTAGATAATATCTTTCACATAATGAGCATCGAGGGTTTTAGGAGGTTCCCCATCTCCATGAGTAGCAAGTACACCTAAGTTTTGTGGTATTTCGTGTTCCATATCCATAATTGGAGATAGAGAACAACTTAGAACAACAAATAAAATCTACTTAGTGATAAAGCAAACAAGCACACATGAGAATATTCACCCCATGCTATTGCACCCTAGCAACGGCGCCAGACAAAGGGTCTTGATAACCCACAAGTGTAGGGGATCAGTTGGAGCCTCTTTCGATAAGTAAGAGTGTCGAACCCAATGAGGAGCTAAAGGCAGAACAAATATTCCCTCAAGTTCTATCGACCACCGATACAACTCTACGCACACTTGACGTTTACTTTACCTAGAACAAGTATCAAACAAGAAGTACTTTGTAGGTGTTTTTGGATAGGTTAGCAAGAATATAAAAAGCACGCAAATATAAACTAGGGGCTGTTAAGATAAAGAAGCAATAAAGTTAATATAGCGAGTGTGGAAAAGTGGTGGTAGGAGTTATGAAATTGCCCCTAAGCAATTGACTACGTTACTAGACCGATAGCAAGTTTTATGTGGGAGAGGCCACTGCTAGCATGTCATCCCTTACTTGGAATTCTATGCACTTATGATTGGAACTATTAGCAAGCATCCGCAACTACTAACGTTCATTAAGGTAAAACCCAACCATAGCATTAAGATATATTGGTCCCCCTTCAATCCCGTATGCATCAATTTCTACGCTAGGTTGAAGCTTCTGTCACTCTTGCCCTCCAATACATAGTCCTATCAACATACAACTAACCCTATGGTGTGATCCACACGCGCGCTCATATGATGGGCATCAAAGGACATCAACATAACCACAAGCAATTTAAATCAATCATAGCAATTCACGAATCATCGTTAGGACAACGATAATCTACTCAGACATCATAGGATGGCAACACATCATTGGATAATAATATGAAGCATAAAGCACCATGTTCAAGTAGAGGGTACAACGGGTTGCGGGAGAGTGGACCGCTGTAGATAGATGGGGGAAGGTGATGGAGATGTTCTTCAAAGAAATCCTCACTTTCAAGTTCACATGATCAGATCCAGACGAGTAAACCAGAACAATCAAGCATATCAACTACCACGGAAAAAGCAAGAAATTGATAGGTTCTTCAAAGAAATCCTCACTTTCAAGTTCACATGATCAGATCCAGACGAGTAGACCAGAACAATCAAGCATATCAACTACCACGGAAAAAACAAGAAATTGATAGGATGTCCTCACCTTGGGGTTCATGTTCTTTCTGGCTTATTCCTGAATGCCTGATCAAAAGCTGCAATTCAAAAGCAAAATGATGTCAGCTCAGATATAGGGTATAGCAAAAACCATCACAATTGCAGTATAGAAAATAGGAAAAAGTAACACTTGATTCAACCATCCGCTTGCACCATAGCATATCCTGCTTCCTCGAGCATCCTTGAAAGGTATACATGTTCCTGGGGAACTCCACTAAGATTTTAGAATGTGAATAATCAAATAACGGAGATGGCAGCATTGCTCCTTTATCGCTACAACATCTTATTCGACCCACAACATCATGTCATCCTCAACTATCAACGCTTGCCTCTGCTGTTGACACCGACAATTCACCACTTCTTGTACTTCATCACATGTAGTAGGAGAGAAACACTCCTCGAGATCAATTAGTTCCCGGCAGGAGTTGCAAGAGAAAGGGATCGAGTGGAAGTGCCGACCTATGTCTCAGCCCTCTCTCTCCTACTTCCGGCAACACTCTGCTTCCAAATCCCGCAGGTTCGGCAGGGAGGAGATGAGTTCCATGCTCCATTTCTGGAGCCCCTCGCAGCTGGTCACGATCCCGACCACCTTGTGCACCTCCAGGAGGCCGTGATGTTACAACACCCATAGCCAAGGATAATCGATTGGGGATATTCTAAAACTTATGGACATGACACATGACTGACACTAAGATAACTTAATATAGAGAACATTTAGCGCAATGTATGATAAATGTAGAAGAACCACGGGAATACCTAAACCACAAAAAGTCATGTCATAGCATGTTACCAACATGGTAACGCTGGTCACACAACACGCCGGCCACCAATTCTGAGATTTGCAACATGAATGTACAACATCAGATTCTTAACTAATTTTGAGAACATAATAGTATAACTGAAAAAGATATTGCAGGCTGACATTTTGTCAACCACTTAGTGTGCAGCGACATGTTGAACATGCACACACACGATGAATTGCATATGTTGTCTGGTGAGCCTGGTGCCATGAGGAGGGCAAGGGTGTCATCGCATCAAGCGTATATTTGGGTCGGTAATCTCCTATCCCTCAGGGTGATCTTGACTAATACGTGCGCCGTTGGCCGTTGGTGCGCAAATCTTGGGAAGAGAGTGGTGTGGTTGTGCATAGACAAGGATGAGATAGAGTTTGTGGCAAAAGGGCTTGGATGCTGACAGCTCCATCGGGAAAAGGCGACCACGATGGCGAGAAGGCTGAGGCGGAGCAGCCTCTACGGTTTGGACGCTCTAGAGTCGTTGGGTTGCTTCGGGCGGCTTCGATCTGGATGGTAATGGAGATCATGGTGGCGGACAAAGATAATGCAGAGCTCCTAGCGCGGCTGGCTTGGCCACTATGCAGGGGCTGGTCATCGGCTGAGATGCAAGGCGGTTGTAACGCCCCGGGCACACCCGCCGGTGGTCGTTACTCCTGGCGGGATCTAGACTGGCCTCACATATCAATACTAGTCTTTTCTGCGCACTTTGTCCTCACTCGTGTGCACCCGGGAGCAACTTCCCGGTCGGTCACCCATCCTGAAACTACTCCAAGCTGAGCACGCTTAACTTTGGAGTTCTATCCGAATGGGCTCCCGGAAAAGAAGGGATTCCTTATTGATATGAGTAGTCTATCATCCCTAATAAGCCAGGCCATCACATACACCCACACTCAGAGGAACCGACGTCCTCGTCGGGCCACAGGAACGTTCCCTCTTGGCACAACCGTCTGTGCTTCCAGGACAGCACATGTGCCATGCCGTGTGCCACGATGGGTCACAAACGTCATGCACAACATGACTGCAAACTGTCCGCAAACATCCGTGTAACCGCGAGGGTCGGCTCTGATACCAACTTGTAACGCCCCGGGCACACCCGCCGGTGGTCGTTACTCCTGGCGGGATCTAGACTGGCCTCACATATCAATACTAGTCTTTTCTGCGCACTTTGTCCTCACTCGTGTGCACCCGGGAGCAACTTCCCGGTCGGTCACCCATCCTGAAACTACTCCAAGCTGAGCACGCTTAACTTTGGAGTTCTATCCGAATGGGCTCCCGGAAAAGAAGGAATTCCTTATTGATATGAGTTGTCTATCATCCCTAATAAGCCAGGCCATCACAGCGGTGGCGGGGAGAAACGGAGGCACGCGGTAGGAACCCTAGGTGTCGATCTTTTCTCGTAAGGGATGGAAGAAGGCGACCAAAGGCAGATCACTGCTGGGTTAGGGAAATTCGCGTCACGGTAAAGAAAAACCAGTGGATGGAGGTGAGACAAAAAGTAACCTACGAAAAATAACCGGACGAAAATTAACCGGACAAAAAAAACCCTTGGAAGTGAGACTACCAACTGCTCCATTAGGAGTAGAGATAATTGGCAAGCATGGTGGAAATTTCAACTTATGGAATCTTTCTTTTATTTGTAATAATATCTTTCATATACTTAGCATAATGATTTGTTTTAAGCATATCAGTCAAACGCATACGCAAACAGATAGGTCTAATCATTTCAGCAAAGCGCTCAAAATCCTCATCATCCTTTTTCTTGGATGGTTTAGGAGGAAAAGGCATGGGTTTCTGAACCCATGGTTCTCTTTCCTTACCGTGCTTCCTAGCAACAAAGTCTCTCTTATCATAACGTTGATTCTTTGATTGTGGGTTGTCAAGATCAACAGCAGGTTCAATATCTACATCATTGTTATTGCTAGGTTGAGCATCATCATGAACATCATCATTAACATTATCACTAGGTTCATGTTCATTACCAGATTGTATTTCAACATTAGAAATAGAGATACCATTGGGATTCTCAGGTGTGTCAACAACAGGTTCACTAGAAGCATGCAAAGTCCTATCATTTTTCTTTTTCTTCTTCTTAGAAGGACTAGGTGCATCTACATTAGCTCTCTGAGAATCTTGCTTAATTCTCTTAGGGTGTCCATCAGGATACATAGGTTCCTGAGTCATTCTACCCCCTCTGGTCACAACTCTAATAGCATTATCATTTTTCTTACTATTTAATTCATTGAGCAAATCATTCTGTGCTTTAAGTACTTGTTCTACTTGAGTGGTAACCATAGAAGCATGTTTACTAATGAGTTTTAGTTCACCTTTGACTCTAGACATATAATCACTCAAGTGTTCAATCACATAAGCATTACGTTGCAATTGTCTACCAACATAAGCATTAAAGTTTTCTTGTTTAATAATAAAATTGTCAAACTCATCTAAGCATTGGCTAGCAGACTTATAATGAGGAATATCACCTTCATCAAATCTATAGAGAGAATTTACCTTTACTACGTGTGTCGGGTTATCAAGACCATGTATTTCTTCAATAGGTGGTAAATTCTTAACATCTTCAGCTTTAATACCTTCTTCTTTCATAGATTTCTTTGCCTCTTGCATATCTTCAGGACTGAGAAACAGAACACCCCTTTTCTTCGGAGTTGGCTTAGGAACTGGTTCAGGAAGTTTCCAATTGTTTTCATTGGTCAACATATTATTCAATAACAATTCAGCTTGATCAACAGTTCTTTCCCTGAAAACGCAACCAGCACAACTATCCAGGTGGTCTCTCGAAGCATCGGTTAGTCCATTATAAATGATATCAAGTATTTCATTTTTCTTAAGAGGATGATCAGGCAAAGCATTAAGTAATTGGAGAAGCCTCCTCCAAGCTTGTGGGAGACTCTCTTCTTCAATTTGCACAAAATTATATATTTCCCGTAAGGCAGCTTGTTTCTTATGAGCGGGAAAATATTTAGCAGAGAAGTAATAAATCATATCCTGGGGACTACGCACACAACCAGGATCAAGAGAATTGAACCATGTTTTAGCATCACCCTTTAACGAGAACGGAAAAAGCTTAAGGATATGATAGTAACGGATTTTTTCCTCATTGGTGAATAGGGTGGCTATATCATTCAGTTTAGTAAGATGTGCCACAACAGTTTCAGATTCATAGCCATGGAAATGATCAGATTCAACCAAAGTAATTAACTCAGGATCGACAGAGAAATCATAATCCTTATCAGAAACACACATAGGTGAAGTAGCAAAAGAAGGGTCATATTTCATTCTAGCATTCAATGACTTTTGTTTAAGCTTAGCTAACAATTTCTTAAGATCATATCTATCATTGCAAGCAAGAAAGTCTCTAGCAGTTTCTTCATCCATAACATAACCCTCAGGCATGATAGGCAATTCATATCTAGGGGGAGAATCTTCATCATCACTTTCATCAATATTATCAGTTTCATTAATTACATTCTTTCTAGCCCTAGCAATTTGTTCATCAAGAAATTCAGCTAGTGGCACAATATTATCAAGCATAGAAGTAGTTTCATCATAAGTATCATGCATAGCAGAAGTGGCATCATCAAGACCATGTGACATATCAGATTCGATAGCAGGTGTAGGTGTTGCAAATTTACTCATAACAGAGGGTGAATCAAGTGCAGAGCTAGATGGCAGTTCCTTACCTCCCCTAGTAGTTGAAGGATAAATTTTGGTTTTTTCGTCTTTCAAGTTCTTCATAGTGATCAATAGATATAAATCCCAAGTGACTCAAAGAATATAGCTATGCTCCCCGGCAACGGCGCCAGAAAATAGTCTTGATAACCCACAAGTGTAGGGGATCGCAACAGTTTTCAAGGGTAGAGTATTCAACTCAAATTTATTGATTCGACACAAGGGGAGCCAAAGAATACTCTCAAGTATTAACAATTGAGTTGTCAATTCAACCACATCTAGAAGACTTAATATCTGCAGCAAGGTATTTAGTAGCAAAGTAATATGGAAGTAATGGTAACGGTAGCAAAAGTAACAATAGTGTTTTTGTAGTGATTGTAACAGTAGCAGCGGTAAAGTAACTAAGCAACAAGCAATATGTAAAAAGTTCGTAGGCATTGGATTAGTGATGGATAATTATGTCGGATGCGATTCCTCATGTAATAGTTATAACCTAGGGTGACACAGAACTAGCTCCAGTTCATCAATGTAATGTAGGCATGTATTCCGAATATAGTCATACATGCTTATGGAAAAGAACTTGCATGGCATATTTTGTCCTACCCTCCCGTGGTAGCGGGGTCCTATTGGAAACTAAGGGATATTAAGGCCTCCTTTTAATAGAGTGCTGGACCAAAGCATTAACACTTAGTGAGTACATGAACTCCCCAAACTACGGTCATCAATGGGAGTGGTCCCGATTATTGTCACTTCGGGGTTGCCGGATCATAACACATAGTAGGTGACTATTGACTTGCAAGATAGAATCAAGAACTCACATATATTCATGAAAACATAATAGGTTCGGATCTGTAATCATGGCACTCGGGCCCTAGTGACAAGCATTAAGCATAGCAAAGTCATAGCAATATCAATATTAGAACATAATGGATACTAGGGATCAAACCCTAACAAAACTAACTCGATTACATGGTAAATCTCATCCAACCCATCATCGTCCAACAATCCTACAATGGCATTACTCACGCACGGGAGTGAGCATCATGAAATTGGTGATGGAGGAAGGTTGATGATGATGATGGTGACGATCTCCACTCTCCGGAGCCCCGAACGGACTCCAGATCAGCCCTCCCGAGAGAGATTAGGGCTTGGCGGCGGCTCCGTATCGTAAACCGCAATGAATCCTTCTCTCTGTTTTTTCTCCCCGAACATGAATATATGGAGTCAGAGCTGAGGTCGATGGAGCGTCAGGGGCCCACGAGACAGGGGGCGCGCCCAGGGGGCACACCATCATGGACAAAAATAACTCTCCGTTGATTTTCCAAAATAATTCTCCGTTGATTTTCAGGTCATTCCGAGAACTTTTATTTATGCACAAAAATAACACCATGGCAGTTCTGCTGAAAACAGCGTTAGTCCGGGTTAGTTCCATTCAAATCATGCAAGTTAGAGTCCAAAACAAGGGCAAAATTGTTTGGATAAGTAGATACATTGGAGACGCATCACCCATGTTTTGGGCTTCCGATGCGTGGCATACGGTTGATCCAAAAGAACAGTTTGCGATGAGACAAAACAACAGAAACGGGGCTTTGTAGGCCCAGAACCATCAATATATTTTGACTTTGTTTCTCGTCACATTGCAGATTACAATAAGTAATTGCAAAGCTGTTCACACAGATCAAACTAATATGTGTTCACACCGATCAAACTGATATGTGTTCACACTTAGCACCGGGCTATAAAAACTACCCACTCGAAAATTACTTCACAATTCCTCTCCTCATCACCCACAAAACTGGTCTTTCATGTCAAGTCGTTCCACCATAACCGAAAGGAGGAGTTTCGAGTGGACATATAACCAGGCAGCAAAGACCAAGGCCGTGGAAGCCCTAGGTAGGTCCCGCGCGATGCTGCAACCGCAACAGAGATGTCCCGGTGCGCCGCGGAGCCCTTGAACGAGCTCTAACGGGCACGCGAGGGCTCTCACAAGCGCACTCCCCGCGTCGGCGATCACGACGAGCTGGCGTTGCTGAAGTCCTTGGCCGGCGACAATGACATTCTCGCTGGCCTCATTAAGCAGTAGGAGCTGGTCGATGACTTGATGAAGCTGCTCGAGATCAGCGATGCCTTGATTGACAAGGTGACCGGCCTCGTCGAGAAACTCATGGGTGATAATGCGAAGCTCCTCAAGGCGCTCACTAGGAAGGAGGAGGAGGCCGCCGGCTGGAAGATGTTGCATGAGCAGAGCAGTGCCTCGGGGATGACGCTGACAGCGGTCGTCGAGGAACTGATGGGTGACTTGAGGAAGCTCTGGATCGAGTGCGAGCAGGAGGTGGAGGAATCCATGGCTTCTTTCAAGCAAAGTCGTGAGGAATTGAAGAAGGAGCTGGAGGATGTCGTCGCCTGCGATCCATCGAAGAGTATATACAGTAGCGATCCAGATCGTTGTTTGCGATTTCCTTTTCTCTTGCCCCCGTGTCTTCCGGGCTTTGACGCATGTGGCATTTTAAATTATCCGGAATATGTAAGACAATTATTATCTGCGCCATTGTAAATTTGTTGTTGTACTATCCATTGCCATTTTATTTGTCGTCGTATTATCCGTTGCCATTTTATTTGTCTTCGAATTATCTGTTACCCTATGTGGCAATTTAAATTAGGCCGGAATATGAGTTGAAAACACAAACAAAGCAAATGCAGCCATGGGATCACAAGCAAACACCCTTCGTCCACGTGTTTTAATTAACCCATTAATGGAGAAGTTGTGAGCGAGGCGGGCGGCGGCTGGTGCATGGAGGTCAAAGAGCTCGCTTCCCGGTGAGCATGAGTGGCCTTCCTGCTCGCACGTGTCCCATCAAGCCTGCGAGGTGGACAGGATGCACGCGTCTCATCGAGCCTGCGCGGCGGACTGCTCGCACGCGTCCCGTCGAGCCTGCACGACGGACTTCTCGCGCTCGTCTCGTCTAATCAAATAGCTACACGCACGCCACCAAGTATGGTTAAATTTTGACACGGTTCATATAATATAACCGTTTGCGATATTAACGTGTCAACTTTTTGTTTCAAAAAGGACTTCGTTGGCTACTAATGTGTGCGCCTCTTCTCAAACTGGACGATTTTTTTACCACGGCATATATGTGCCATGTCATGAAACCATACCAAGTTTGACGTTTTTTGGGTGAGTTTTTGATTTACTGGGATTTAAAAACCGAGATTCTCAATGTTTTAAGACAGCAACAAGTTTGCAATTCATTCCCATTCCTTAAATGAGACCTAAACATGCACCCAATGACACATGTACGATTTCCCACCCATTTTGCTTCAGTGGAGCATGTGCTTGTAGTTCAAATTTGAATTATGGACTACATTAAATGCGTAGAAAACTTAATTAGTAATATATACAATGGCCAAACGAACCCTGGACAGTTTCAAATTTCAGCACGACACTCCTGTTATTCTATGTTTCCTGTAGAAAAGAAAGTTCAAGGCGAGAAGAGGTAGCGATTATCATTTCGCCCACAGAAACCACGAGGGTTGCGAGAAGCTTCAGTTTGTAAGAGGCTTGTAATATAGCTTCGCCCAAATTGGACAATTATTTGTACCATGTAGTGACACCCTGCCCAGTTTCATGATTTCATGGTGAGTTATGGATTTACAGAGATTTAGAAACCGAGATTCACAATGTTTGTGGCCAAGGCAGGACGCCGAGATGATTGAATTCATTCCCATTCGTTCCATGGGACCTAAACATGCACCCCAAGGGCACATGTACATTTTTCTAACCATTTTGGTGCATTGGATCATTTATTTGTAGTTCGGATTTGAATTATGGACATTAAATGCCTAGAAAAATCAATTAAAGAATAAAAAGGGTCAAACGAACCCTGAATAATTTCAAAGTTCAGCGTGAATCTCCCGTTGTTCCGTTGCATGTAGAAAAAAATACGAGGCTAGAAGAGGGAGCGATTATCGTTTGGCCCACAAGGGGACACATTTCCCTATCGAAACCACGAGGGTTCTTGTGACAGGCTTTGTCGGATCTGGGGTTCCGGCAAAACCCTTAAGGTTTGAACTCTGGGGTGCGCATGAAGATCTTTCCTTCCGCCCTAACTCGCCTACTCGACAGCCCTAGGCCTAGTTCATCAGATCCGATGAACAAGAGACACAAGATTTATACTGGTTCGGGCCACCGTTGTGGTGTAACACCCTAATCTAGTGTGGTGTGGTGGATTGCCTTGTAGGCTGAGGAGGAACTAGTACATGGATGAACTGCCTCCTCAGGAGAGGTGTTCTTGCGCTCGGGTGAGCTTGTGGTGTATGAGAGGTCTCGATGATCCGATCACGCTCTATGATGGTGGCTAGTCCTATTTATAGTGACCCGGGTCCTCTTCCCAAATATTGAGCGGGAAGGAATCCCACAACGGCCAAATTTGAAGGGGGGCCGCTAGTACAAGCGATCATGACAAAAGGTTGTCTTCGCCTGCCAAAGGCTCTGGTGGTGACGCCGTCATGGGCTCCGCGATGACCTCCGTCCTACCGTCCTGCTGGTCTTGGTCTTGTTGCACCGATATGGAAACCTTTGCCTGACGCCTCGGGACTCCTCACGCGCACCTGCACCTTTAGCACCAAAGAGGAAACTGGCACTCTGCGCCCGCTGGTGCCCGCCTGGCATTGGTCGTCATTGCTCACGTCATGAGGACCTCGCCAGGTGCCCCTCGCCTTGATATCTCCGATCCTCACGAGCCAGCCTGGCGAGGCCGCCCCAGGGGATGCCTTGTGTCGTCCACCTAGCGAGGCTTGGCCACTCTCGAGGGTCTTGAGTGGTTGTTGAAGATGCTGGGCCGTACTAGGCCGCCTTGTGAGCCACGCCGTGGGCTGCAAGCAGGCAAGTATGGGTAACCCCGTTCCTAGAACGCCGACAGTAGCCCCCGGACCCAAGGTGCGCTCGGCCTTGGCTTCGCGGCGAAGCGCGGAGCGCCGCGGGCCCCCCAAATCCTGCGGCCTTGCTTGTCGCGTGGCGCTTGATGGGACATGGGCGTCGCCACTTCCCCACGCAGCCTCGGCGACTGCGCAACTTGACAAGTCTCTGCGTGCACAGCGGACCATCATTACCTGCTATAAATAGGGCGGCAAGCAGGGTCCTTGCCACCCATCTTCTTCCTTTGTTCCCCTTGCTCCTTCGCCTGACCAAACCGCCCATGGCGCCGCCCAAGAAGTGCTCGTCCATGGAGAAGGGGGAGGTTCAGCAGGAGGGGCTTGGCTCACCACCAGTTAAGAGAGGCCGAGGCCGGCCTCGTACGTGTGCCGTGACCCCCGTCGGGGCTACGAGCGGGCATGGGCGGACTCCCACAGCGCCCGTAGCTGCCCTTGGTAGCCGTGGCGGCGGTTCCTTGAGTGGCGGGAGCCGTCGTGGCGTTGGTGGTCCGGTGAACGGAGGGAGGTGCCCCGGGGTTATCAGACCTCCCCGTCCGCACCCCCACCTGGCAGAGGCGGCGCTAGAGTTCGTAGTGTTGTCGGAGAGCCCAGCTGGCACCAGGCTCCAGCTCCCGCGCTCCCTGGCCAGCGAACTCCTTGCTACGAGCTCCAGTGGCTTTTGGCTGCAGGTGGATGGTTGTTGCAGTAGGGCTTCGTGGGTCGTGGTGGAGGTCTCCACCTCGGGCGCTGTGGTTTTGGCCCGAGGCTGGCAAACGTTCGCCCGCGCGCGTGGCTTTGGCGGCTGCTGCACCCTTCACTTCAAGTATGGCGACAACTCGACCCTCTTCGTGAGGGTGTTTGGAGAAGACGGGCGCCGCGCCGAGTGCTGCCCCGAGGACAACGACGGCGGCAAGGTGCTTGGCCTGGGCGATGGCCACATCTCGTCCACCTACGGCCGCTCCTCCTTCAGCGGCAACTCTAGCAGCGGTGGCTATGACCAGCCGCCACGCCTCCGCGCTGAAGGAAATATGCCCTAGAGGCAATAATAAAGTTGTTATTTATATTTCCTTATATCATGATAAATGTTTATTATTCATGCTAGAATTGTATTAACCGGAAACTTAGTACATGTGTGAATACATAGACAAAACAGAGTGTCCCTAGTATGCCTCTACTAGACTAGCTCATTGATCAAAGATGGTTATGTTTCCTAACCATATACATGAGTTGTCATTTGATCAACGGGATCACATCATTAGGAGAATGATGTGATGGACTAGGCCCATCCGTTAGCATAGCACTATGATCGTTTAGTTTTACTGCTATTGCTTTCTCCATAACTTATACATGTTCCTATGACTATGAGATTATGCAACTCCCGAATACCGTAGGAACACCTTTTGTGCTATCAAACGTCACAACGTAACTGGGTGATCATAAAGATGCTCTACAGGTGTCTCCGAAAGTATTCGTGGTGTTGGCATAGATCAAGACTAGGATTTGTCACTCCGAGTGTCGGAGAGGTATCTCTGGGCCCTCTCGGTAACACACATCATAATAAGCCTTGCAAGCAAAAGACTAATGAGTTAGTCACGAGATGATGTGTTACAGAACGAGTAAAGAGACTTGCCGGTAACGAGATTGAACTAGGTATAGAGATACCGACGATCGAATCTCGGGCAAGTAACATACCGATGACAAGAGGAACAACGTATGTTGTTATGCGGTTTGACCGATAAAGATCTTCGTAGAATATGTAGGAGCCAATATGAGCATCCAGGTTCCACTATTGGTTATTGACCGGAGATGAGTCTCGGTCATGTCTGCATAGTTCTCGAACCCGTAGGGTCCGCACGCTTAACGTTTGATGACGATCGATATTATGAGTTTATGAGTTTTGATGTACCGAAGGTAGTTCGAAGTCCCGGATGAGATCACGGACATGACGAGGAGTCTCGGAATGTTCGAGACATAAAGAATGTTATATTGGACGACTATATTCGGACACCGGAAGTGTTCCGGAAAAGTTTCGGATTTAACTGGATTGCCGGAGAGGGTTACCGGAACCCCCTACGAGGGGGGATGGTCCATAGTGGGCCTTGAGGAAAGGAGAGAGGCAGCCCATAGAGGCTGGCCGGCGCCCCACCTAGGGATCCTAGTTGGACTAGGATTGGGGGGGCGCCACCTCTCCCTCTTTTCCTTTCCCTCTCTTCCTTCTTGATGGACTCCTACTAGGAATAGGATTGCAATCCTATTCCTAGTAGGATTGCCCTAGCCGCACCATAGGAGGCCGGCCGGCCCTCCCCTCTTGCTCCTTTATATACAGGGGCAGGGGGCACCCAAAGACACACAAGTTAAATTGTTCTAGCCGTGTGCGGTGCCCCCCTCCACAGAAACACACCTCGATGATACTGTCGCAGTGCTTAGGCGAAGCCCTGCGCTAGTAGATACATCATATCCGTCACCACGCCGTCGTGCTGACGAAACTCTCCCGTGAAGCTCAGCTGGATCAAGAGCTCGTGGGACGTCATCAAGCTGAATGTGTGCTGAACGCGAAGGTGTCGTACTTTCGGTGCTTGATCGGTTGGATCGCGAAGAAGTTCGACTACATCAACCGTGTCACTTGACGCTTCCGCTTCCGGTCTACGAGGGTACGTAGACACACTCTTCCCTCTCGTTGCTACGCATCTGGTAGATAGATCTTGCGTGATCATAGGAAAATTTTAAAATACTACGTTCCCCAACAGTTTTATCAGAGCCATGTTTATGCGTAGATGATATGCACGAGTAGAACACAATGAGTTGTGGGCGATACTAGTCATACTGCTTACCAGCATGTCATATTTTGCTTCGGCGGTATTGTGAGATGAAGCGGCCAGGACCGACATTACGCGTACGCTTACGCGAGACTGGTTTCACCGTTACGAGCACTCGTTGCTTAAAGGTGACTGGCGGGTGTCTGTCTCTCTCACTTTAGCTGAATTAAGTGTGGCTACGCCCGGTCCTTGTGAAGGTTAAAACCGCACATACTTGACGAAACATCGTTGTGGTTTTGTATGCGTAGGTAAGAACGGTTCTTGCTAAGCCCGTAGCAGCCACGTAAAACTTGCAACAACAAAGTAGATGACGTCTAACTTGTTTTTGCAGGGCATGTTGTGATGTGATATGGTCAAGACATGATGAGTTATACGGTGTTGTATGAGATGATCATGTTTTGTAATGTTATCGGCAACTGGCAGGAGCCATATGGTTGTCGCTTTATTGTATGAAATGCAATCGCCATGTAATTGCTTTACTTTATAACTAAGCGGTAGCGATAGTCGTAGAAGCAATAGTTGGCGAGACGACAACGATGCTACGATGGAGATCAAGGTGTTGCGCCGGTGACGAAGGTGATCATGACGGTGCTTTGGAGATGGAGATCAAAAGCACAAGATGATGATGGCCATATCATGTCACATATTTGATTTGCATGTGATGTTTATCTTATTATGCATCTTATTTTGCTTAGAACGACGGTAGCATTATAAGATGACCCCTTACAAAATTTCAAGATATAAGTGTTCTCCCTGAGTATGCACCGTTGCGAAAGTTTTTCATGCTGAGACACCACGTGATGATCGGGTGTGATAGGCTCTACGTTCAAATACAACGGGTGTAAGATAGTTTTGCACACGCAGAATACTCGGGTTAAACTTGACGAGCCTAGCAATATGGCCTCGGAACACTGGAGACCGAAAGGTCGAGCGTGAATCATATAGTAGATATGATCAACATAAGATGTTCACCATTGAAACTACTCCATCTCACGTGATGATCGGACATGGTTTAGTTGATTTGGATCAGGTGATCATTTAGATGACCGGAGGGATGTCTATCTAAGTGGGAGTTCTTAAGTAATATGATTAATTGAACTTTAATTTATCATGAACTTAGTCCTCGTAGTATTAACATATCTATGTTGTAGATCAATAGCTCACGATGTTGCTCCCCGTTTATTTTTTATACGTTCCTAGAGAAAACTAAGTTGAAAGATGTTAGTAGCAATGATGCGGAATTGTTCCGTGATCTGAGGATTATCCTCATTGCTGCACAAAGAATTATGTCCTTGATGCACCGCTAGGTGACAGACCTATTGCAGGAGCAGATGTAGACGTTATGAACGTTTTGACAAAAGCTCGGTATGATGACTACTTGATAGTTTAAGTGCACCATGCTTTACGGCTTAGAACCGGGACTTCAAAAACGTTTTGAACGCCACGGAGCATATAAGATGTTCCAAGAGTTGAAATTAGTATTTCATACTCATGCCCATGTCGAGAGGTATAAGACTTTTGACAGTACGTTGCCTACAAGATGGAGGAGAATAGCTCAACCAGTGAGCATGTGCTCAGATTGTCTGGGTACTACAATTACTTGAATCAAGTGGGAGTTAATCTTCCAGATAAGATAGTAATTGACAAAGTTCTCTAGTCACTATCACCAAGTTAGTAGAACTTCGTGGTGAACTATAATATGCAAGGGATGACGAAAGGAATTCCTGAGCTCTTCGCGATGCTGAAGTCGGCGAAGGTAGAAATCATGAAAAAGCATCAAGTGTTGATGGTTAACAAGACCACTTGTTTCAAGTAAAGGGCAAAGGGATAGAAGGGGAACTTCAAGAAGAATGACAAGCAAGTTGTCACTCCCGTGAAGAAACCCCAAGCTAAAACTCAAGCCTGAAACTAAAGTGCTTCTACTTCAAAGGAAATGGTCACTGGAAGTGGAACTGCCCTAGATACTTGGCGGATAAGAAGGATGGCAAAGTGAACAAAGGTATATTTTGATATACAGATTATTGATGTGCACTTTACTAGTGTTCATAGCAACCCCTTGGTATTTGATACCGGTTTAGTTGCTAAAATTAGTAACTCAAAACGAGAATTGCAAAATGAACAGA
The DNA here is from genome assembly GCA_902687465.1 of Secale cereale. Taxonomy (NCBI): domain Eukaryota; kingdom Viridiplantae; phylum Streptophyta; class Magnoliopsida; order Poales; family Poaceae; genus Secale; species Secale cereale. The sequence goes on along the minus strand of LR738714.1, from coordinate 95,613,476 downwards.
GACTAGTTAAAGGTGAAGTGACGATGTGTGTTGGAAGTGGTTCCAAGATTGATATGATCATCATCGCACACTCCCTATACTTTTGGGATTAGTGTAAAACCTAAATAAATGTTATTTGGCATTTGCGTTGAGCATGAATATGATTTGATCATATTTGTTGCAATACGGTTATTCATTTAAAGTCATAGAATAATTGTTATTCTGTTTACATGAATAAAACCTTCGATGGTCATACACCCAATGAAAATAGTTTGTTGGATCTCGATCGTGGTGATACACATATTCATAATATTGAAGCCAAAAGATGCAAGGTTAATAATGATAGTGCAACTTATTTATGGCACTGCCGTTTAGGTCATAATGGTGTAAAACGCATGAAGAAACTCCATAGTGATGGACTTTTGGAATCACTTGATTATGAATCACTTTGTGCTTGCGAACCATGCCTCATGGGCAAGATGACTAAAACTCCGTTCTCTGGAACTATGGAGTGAGCAACAGATTTGTTGGAAATCATACATACTGATGTATGTGGGCCAATGAGTGTTGAAGCTCGCGGCGGGTATCGTTATTTTCTGACCTTCACTGATGATTTGAGCAGATATGGGTATATCTACTTAATGAAGCACAAGTCTGAGACATTTGAAAAGTTCAAAGAATTTCAGAGTGAAGTAGAGAATCATCGTAACAAGAAAATAAAGTTTCTACGATCTGATCGTGGAGGAGAATATTTGAGTTACGAGTTTGGTCTTCATTTGAAACAATGTGGAATAGTTTCACAACTCACGCCACCCGGAACACCACAGCGTAATGGTGTGTCCGAACGTCGTAACCGTACTTTATTGGATATGGTGTGATCTATGATGTCTCTTACCGATTTACCACTATCGTTTTGGGGTTATGCTTTAGAGACAGCTGCATTCACGTTAAATAGGGCACCATCTAAATCCGTTGATACGACACCTTATGAACTGTGGTTTGGCAAGAAACCAAAGTTGTCGTTTCTTAAAGTTTGGGGCTGCAATGCTTATGTGAAAAAGTTTCAACATGATAAGCTCGAACCCAAATCAGAGAAGTAAATCTTCATAGGATACTCAAAAGAAACTGTTGGGTACATCTTCTATCACAGATCCAAAGGCAAGGTCTTTGTTGCTAAGAGTGGATCCTTTCTAGAGAAGGAGTTTCTCTCGAAAGAAGTGAGTGGGAGGAAAGTAGAACTTGATGAGGTAATTGTACCTTCTCCCGAATTGGAAAGTGGAACATCACAGAAACTAGTTCCAGTGATTCCTACACCAATTAGTGAGGAAGCTAATGATGATGATCATGAAACTTTAGATCAAGTTTCTGCTGAACTTTGTAGATCAACCAGAGTTCGTTCCGCATCAGAGTGGTACGGCAACCCAGTTCTGGAAGTCATGTTACTGGACCATGATGAACCTACGAACTATGAGGAAGCGATGATGAGCCCAGATTCCGCAAATGGCTTGAGGCCATGAAATCTGAGATGGGATCCATGTATGAGAACAAAGTGTGGACTTTGGTTGACTTGCCCGATGATCGGCAAGCCATCGAAAATAAATGGATCTTCAAGAGGAAGACTGACGCTGACGGTAATGTTACTGTTTACAAAGCTCGAATTGTTGCGAAAGTTTTTCAACAAGTTCAAGGAGTTGACTACGATGAGACTTTCTCACCCGTAGCGATGCTTAAGTCTGTCCGAATCATGTTAGCAATTGCCACATTTTATGAAATCTGGCAAATGGATAACAAAACTGCATTCTTTAATGGATTTATTAAAGAAGACTTGTATATGATGCAACCAGAAGGTTTTGTCAATCCTAAAGGTGCTAACAAAACGTGCAAGCTCCAGCGATCCATCTATGGACTGGTGCAAGCATCTCGGAGTTGGAATATACGCTTTGATAAGTTGATCAAAGCATATAGATTTATACAGACTTGCGGTGAAGCCTGTATTTACAAGAAGTGAGTGGGAGCACTACAACCTTTCTGATAAGTATATGTGAATGACATATTGTCGATCGGAAATGATGTAGAATTTTCTGGAAAGCATAAAGGAGTGTTTGAAAGGAGTTTTTCAAAGAAAGACCTTGGTGAAGCTGGTTACATATTGGGCATCAAGATCTATAGAGATAGATCGAGACGCTTGATAAGACTTTCACTGAGTACATACCTTGATAAGATTTTGAAGTAGTTCAAAATGGATCAGTCAAAGAAGGAGTTCTTGCCTGACTTGTAAGGTGTGAAGTTGAGTAAGACTCAAAGCCAGACCACGACAGAAAAATATGGAGAGAATGAAAGTCATTCCCTATGCCTCAGCCATAGGTTCTATAAAGTATGCCATGCTGTGTACCAAAGATGTTGTGTACCTTGCCATGAGTTTGTCAAGGGGGTACAATAGTGATCCAGGAGTAGATCACTGTACAGCGGTCAAAATTATCCTTAGTAACTGGATGACAAAGGAACGTTTCTCGATTATGGAGGTGATAAAGAGTTTGTCGTAAAGGGTTACGCCGATGCAAGCTTTGACAGTAAATCCAGATGACTCTAAGTATCAATCTGGATGCGTATTGAAAGTGGGAGCAATTATCTAGAGTAGCTCTATGCAGAGCATTGTAGACATAGAAATTTGCGAAATACATACGAATCTGAATGTGACAGACCCGTTGACTAAAAATTCTCACACAAGAAAAACATGATCACACCTTATTACTCTTGTGTATTATTGACTCTAGTAAACCCTTTGGGTGTTGGTCACATGGCGATGTGAACTATGGGTGTTATTCACATAACGATGTGAACTATCGGTATTAAATCACATGGCGATGTGAGCTAGATTATTGACTCTAGTGCAAGTGGGAGACTGAAGGAAATATGCCCTAGAGGCAATAATAAAGTTGTTATTTATATTTCCTTATATCATGATAAATGTTTATTATTCATGCTAGAATTGTATTAACCGGAAACTTAGTACATGTGTGAATACATAGACAAAACAGAGTGTCCCTAGTATGCCTCTACTAGACTAGCTCATTGATCAAAGATGGTTATGTTTCCTAACCATAGACATGAGTTGTCATTTGATCAACGGGATCACATCATTAGGAGAATGATGTGATGTACTAGACCCATCCGTTAGCATAGCACTATGATCGTTTAGTTTTACTGCTATTGCTTTCTCCATAACTTATACATGTTCCTATGACTATGAGATTATGCAACTCCCGAATACCGTAGGAACACCTTGTGTGCTATCAAACGTCACAACGTAACTGGGTGATCATAAAGATGCTCTACAGGTGTCTCCGAAAGTATTCGTGGTGTTGGCATAGATCAAGACTAGGATTTGTCACTCCGAGTGTCGGAGAGGTATCTCTGGGCCCTCTTGGTAACACACATCATAATAAGCCTTGAAAGCAAAAGACTAATGAGTTAGTCACGAGATGATGTGTTACGGAACGAGTAAAGAGACTTGCCGGTAACGAGATTGAACTAGGTATAGATGATGTGTTATGCGGTTTGACCGATAAAGATCTTCGTAGAATATGTAGGAGCCAATATGAGCATCCAGGTTCCGCTATTGGTTATTGACCGGAGATGAGTCTCGGTCATGTCTGTATGGTTCTCGAACCCGTAGGGTCCGCACGCTTAACGTTTGATGACGATCGGTATTATGAGTTTATGAGTTTTGATGTACCGAAGGTAGTTCGGAGTCCCGGATGAGATCACGGACATGACGAGGAGTCTCGGAATGTCCGAGACATAAAGAATGATATATTGGACGACTATATTCGGACACCGGAAGTGTTCCGGAAAAGTTTTGGATTTAACTGGATTGCCGGAGAGGGTTACCGGAACCCCCTACGAGGGGGGATGGTCCATAGTGGGCCTTGAGGAAAGGAGAGAGGCAGCCCATAGAGGCTGGCCGGCGCCCCACCTAGGGATCCTAGTTGGACTAGGATTGGGGGGGGCGCCACCTCTCCCTCTTTTCCTTTCCCTCTCTTCCTTCTTGATGGACTCCTACTAGGAATATGATTGCAATCCTATTCCTAGTAGGATTGCCCTAGCCGCACCATAGGAGGCCGGCCGGCCCTCCCCTCTTGCTCCTTTATATACGGGGGCGGGGGGCACCCAAAGACACACAAGTTGAATTGTTCTAGCCGTGTGCGGTACCCCCCTCCACAGAAACACACCTCGATCATACTGTCGCAGTGCTTAGGCGAAGCCCTGCGCTAGTAGATACATCATATCCGTCACCACGCCGTCGTGCTGACGAAACTCTCCCGTGAAGCTCAGCTGGATCAAGAGCTCGTGGGACGTCATCAAGCTGAACGTGTGTTGAACGCGGAGGTGCCGTACCTTCGGTGCTTGATCGGTTGGATCGCGAAGAAGTTCGACTACATCAACCGCGTCACTTGACGCTTCCACTTCCGGTCTACGAGGGTACGTAGACACACTCTTCCCTCTCGTTGCTATGCATCTAGTAGATAGATCTTGCGTGATCGTAGGAAAATTTTAAAATACTACGTTCCCCAACGCGCGCCCGCCTGGAAGGCGGCGCTGGGTCGTCTCGTCGTCACGCTCGGGTGAAGAGTGAAGAGGGCTCTGTTTGAGCCCGAGGCATAGGTCCTCGCGAGCACTCGTGCCCCGAGGGTCGCCGTCAGCCGCTCTTAGTCTTTCTTCTTTTATGTCCTGCATCATTTGATCAAACAAGCATGGAGCCCTAGGAGGGCATGTAACAAACTGCGGTTTCATGACATTTAGCACCATGCATAGTGTTCTTGTCTATTGTTGTGCAATCTGTGTTTTACACGTCCTTAGGGTGAGGAGACTTAGCTTGATGTACTCGGGATTGCTCTCATCTCGTGAGTTCGACCCTTCGTGAGGCTGCAAAACTCGTTAGGTTAACATCTTTTACTGCCCGAGGACTTTGACGCGGGTCGAGCGTGATCGTCCGCCCCTTGTCGCGGCACCCGTGGGGCACAGACATAAGGATGGGGGGCGTGTCAGTTACGAGCCCTGGTTCGGGCGCCTCGTGAAGGCTAAAGAGGAGGGAGTATCGGGGAGAGCGCCGTGCGACTGCCGCTCTCCCTGAGCTAGCCCGAAAGCTGGGGGAAGAATCACAGAGAATCTGAGAGAAGAATTGCGAAGGGAGATCAAAACCAAGCAATCAAGGAACACCAGAACCTTCATCATCCATTAAAAAGAGAAGATAGGAACAAGCCAACTCCAGAAAGCAAGTGAACAGCCACGTCTGACACCTAATCTAGTATTCTCACTAGTGCGGAGCTAAGTGCTGCCACTAGGACGTGGGAGGGAGCCCCCGAGGCCCGAGGGCGGCTCTCCGGAGACTCTGGGGTGTGTACAGCCCCACTCATTATTACGTGAGAGTGTCACGAGCGGAGATCTTCACAGGCCAGAGCCTTGCTTCACAGGCACCGGGCCTTGGCTTCTCAGGCGCGAGGGCTTTGTTCCTCGCAGGCACGGAGCCTAGTCTTCTTAGGCGCAAGGGCCTTGTTCCTCGCATGCACAGAGCCTAGTATTCTCAGGCGCAAGGGCCTTGTTCCTCACAGGCACGGAGCCTAGTCTTCTCAGGCGCAAGGGCCTTGTTCCTCGCAGGCACGGAGCCTAGTCTTCTTAGGCACAAGGGCCTTGTTCCTCGCAGGCACGGAGCTTAGTCTTCTCAGGCGCAAGGGCCTTGCTTGTTTCCTCACATGCCTGGAGCCTAGTCTTCTCAGGCGCAAGAGCCTTGTTCCTCACAGGCACGGAGCCAAGTCTTCTCAGGCGCAAGGGCCTTGTTCCTCGCAGCCACGGAGCCTAGTCTTCTCAGGCGCAAGGGCCTTGTTCCTCGCAGGCATGGAGCCTAGTCTTATCAGGTGCAAGGGCCTTGTTTCATGGGTAGAACCTCCGGAGGTGCCGGATATTCCATGCGTCCAGGACGGGGATGCCATCTCCTGTTTCCAGGCGCACGGCGTCGGGCCTGGAGACGTGGGTGATCTTGAATGGCCCTTCCCACATGGGCGAGAGCTTGTGCACTCCTTCTCTGGAGAGGACTCTCCTTAAAATGAGGTCACCTACCTCAAGCGTCTTGGGGCAAATGTTGCGGCAATGGTACCTCCGCAACGCCTGCTGGTATCTTGCTGCTCGGAGTGAAGTGTCACACCGGCGTTCCTCCCCCAACACATGGTATGTCCCCTGCACGGCGCCTTGTTGCGCCTCGTCAAATGCTAAGACCCACGGCGACTGGTGCCTGACCTCGTGAGGGAGGACCGCCTCAGCTCCGTAGACAAGGAAGAATGGGGTCTCGCTCGTCGGCTTGGTGGCAGTGGTGCGGATGGACCACAACACAGACGGGAGCTCGTCGTGCCATCCTCTTCCGTAGGCTTCGAGATTCTTCTTGAAGGTCCTGGTCTTGAGGCCCCTCAGGACCTCCGTGTTGACGCGCTCGGCCTGGCCATTGCTCCTGGGGTGCGCTACACAGGCGTAGCAAATCTGCGTTCCAAGGTTAGCACAGTATGTCTTGAAAAGGTTACTGGTAAACTGTGAGCCGTTGTCGGTGATGATGCGGTTAGGGACCCCAAACCGATTTATGAGGCCCTTGATGAACTTGACTGCAGAGCCGACTGGGATGGTTCGGACTGCTTCCACCTCAGCCCACTTGGTAAACTTGTCGACGACGACGTAAAGGTATCAATAGCCCCAGGGCGCTCGAGGGAAAGGGCCCAGGATGTCCAGCCCCCAGACCGCAAACGGCCAGGAGAGCGGGATGGTTTGCAAGACCTTGGCCGGTTGGTGGATCTGCTTGGCATGGAACTGGCAAGCCTCGCAAGACTTTACCAGCTCGGCGGCGGTGTTAAGTGCCGTGGGCCAGTAAAAACCATTGCGGAACGCCTTGCAGACCAAGGTCCACGATGATGAGTGATGCCCGCAGTCCCTAGCATGGATGTGTTGGAAATATGCCCTAGAGGCAATAATAAAAGTATTATTATTATATTTCCTTGTTCATGATAATTGTCTGTTATTCATGCTTGAATTGTATTGAACGGAAACAGCGATACATGTGTGAATATATATACCACAATTGAGTCCCTGACAATCCTCTAGTTGCCAGCTCGTTGATCAACAGATGGTCACGGTTTCCTGATCATGGACATGGGATGTCAGTGATAACGGGATCACATCATTAGGAGAATGATGTGATGGACAAGACCCAATCCTGAGCATAGCACAAGATCGTATAGTTCGTAATGCATAAGCTTTTCGATGTCAAGTATTTATTCCTTAGACCATGAGGTTGTACAACTCCTGGATACCGTAGGAATACTTTGGGTGTGCCAAACGTCACAACGTAACTGGGTGGCTATAAAGGTATGCATCGGGTATCACCGAAAGTGTCTGATGGGTTGGTAAGAACCGAGACTAGGATATTGTCACTCCGTATGACGGAGAGGTACCTCTGGGCCCACTCGGTAAGACATCATCATAATGATCTCAAAATGACTAAGGAGTTAGTCACGGGATGATGGATTACGGAACGAGTAAAGAGACTTGCCATGAAGAGATTGAACAAGGTATCGGGAATACCGACGATCGAATCTCGGGCAAGTACCGTACCGATGGACAAAGGGAATAACATACGGGATTGAGTGAATCCTTGACACAGTGGTTCATCCGATGAAGATCATCGAGGAACACGTGGGAACCAACATGGGTATCCAGATCCCGCTGTTGGTTATTGACCGGAGAGTGGTCTCGGTCATGTCTACGTGTCTCCCGAACCCGTAGGGTCTACACACTTAAGGTTCGGTAACGCTAGGGTCATAGAGATACATGCACGTGGAAACCTGAAAGCACATTTGCTCTCCGGGTGGTTTTGGTAATTAATGACAACATACTTTGTGGTTGGACTAATGCTTTTATCAAGTATGTTTCAGGAAACCCAATCACTTTGGTATGGCAAGATGATTGAAGAAGTGGACCCCTCAAAATGCTAAGACAAGCATTGGCAAAAGCTCAAGACTCCATTTTTGGTTTAGTGATCAAAGATCACATTGAGTCCATAGGAAAGCCAATACTATTAAAAGGGGATGAGGTTGTGTTGATGATCTGGTTGCTCAAGTGCTTGGTGATCTAACTCCCTCAACTATCAGCACTATTCACTACTTATCACACACCCATAAGTAATCTCGGTCAAACCAACTATGTCTCACCGAGATGAAGTTATTTCTACAAACCCTAACATCTCGGTCACACCGATTCTTTCAAATCAGTCCCACCGAGATGAACCACTTCAGCCACATTCCAAAACCCTAGAAAAATCGGTCTTACCGAGTTTGAGATCGGTCACACCGAAACTGAACTGCCAACCTTCTGTAACCATTTCACATCATTTCGGAATATCCGAGTTTGCATTATCGGTCTCACCGAAATGGGCAAGGTTCTGCCTTGACTCAAATCGGTCGCACCGATAATTCATTTTCGGTCAAACCGATTCTGGCATGTTCCTACTCTTTCTCAAATCGGTCCAACCGAGTTTTCTTTCTCGGTCTCACCGAAATCTCCAACGTTCATATCAGAAGCACTTTCGGTCTCACCGAGATGGTATTTTCGGTCCCACCGAAAATCCCAACGTTCACTATATTTGAACTTTCGGTCTGACCGAGTTTTCACTTCGGTCTGACCGAGATTGGTCAAATGTGTGTGTAACGGTTGGATTTTGTGTGGAGGCTATATATACCCCTCCACCCCTTCCTCATTCGTGAGGAGAGCCATCAGAAAGTACCACCACTTCTACCACACACTTTCTGAGAAGTGAACCACCTACCCTTGTGTTGAGATCAAGCCATTCCATTCCTACCATATGAAACTTGATCTCTAGCCTTCCCAAGTTGCTTTCCACTCAAATCTTTCTTCCACCACAGCCATATCAGTGAGGAGAGTTGAGTGTTGGGGAGTTTATCACTTGAAGCACAAGAGCAAGGAGTTCATCACCATCAACACCGTCTATTACCTTTTGGGGGGTGGTGCCTCCTAGATTGGTTAGGTGTCGCTTGGGAGCCTACGTCGTGATGTGGAGTTGAACCAAGAAGTTTGTAAGGGCAAGGAGATCGCCTACTTCGTGAAGATCTACCCCGAGTAAGGCTAGTCCTCCGTGGGCGTAGGCCGTGATGGAATAGACAAGGTTGCTTCTTCGTGGACCCTTCGTGGGTGGAGCCCTCCGTGGACTCGCGCAGCCGTTACCCTCCGTGGGTTGAAGTCTCCATCAACGTGGATGTACGATAGCACCACCTATCGGAACCACGACAAAAATCTCCGTGTCACCAAACTGCGTTTGATCTTCTCCACTTCCATTTACTATATATGCAATTTACTTTCCGCTGCCCATACTCTAGAATTGCATGTGTAGTATGTTACTTGACTTGATCTTGATTGCAAAACTGCCAAAATCTGTCCTTGATAAAAGACAGAAATTTTATCTTGTCAAGTAGTCTAATCACCCCCCCTCTAGACCTACTTCTTCGATCCTACAATTGGTATCAGAGCTTTGGTCTCCATTGCTTTGGTTTACACACCATTGGAGGAAGATGGACGTGTCTACGGATGGGAGTGTTAGCCATAGAGTGCCTGTTCTTGATGGAAGGTTTTATAACTCTTGGAGGTCTGAAATGCTTAGTATCTTTAAGGTGTACAATTTGTGCAAATATGTTAAGACCCCATATGTGCCTCCATTTGATCCCTTGCACCCTACCATGGATGAAGAGCTTGATTTGCTTCGTAACCTTAGAACTGTGAATCTTATCATTAGAGGGTTACCTGATGACTTGCTTAATCTTGTTACAAATTTTGAATGTGCCTATGCTATGTGGAAATTCTTGGAAGAACTTTATCCGGACTACTCTATGAGAGGTCTTGATGAAATTCTACACAAGACTATTGAATTTGATAGGTTGCACCCCAATGATCCTAACTTTGATAAATGCTTCTTTGAGCTTCGTGATCTTATGAAAAAGAAGGGTGATCCCGGTCTTATCAATATTAGAGTTAGAAATGCTCTTGCATTACATTCCGAAGATTATTATTCCATTGACCAAACTAATGCAAATACTTATCAAATTGACCTAGGTGTTGATGATGAACAATCTATGGGTCAATATGATGATGAGCATGAGCAAGACGATGATTATTCCGATTCGGACACCAAGCTAGACAAAGTCATGAAGAGTCTCAATCTGATGGCAAATATGAGAGACTACTTGTCCGGTGGAAAAGAGTGGATTCTTGATAGTGGATGTACCGATCACATGACCGGAGACAAAGACATGTTTCGAGAGCTTGCAAAGAATGATGGTCCACGCAAGTATGTGACTTTTGGAGACAACTCCAAGGGTAAGGTACTTGGCCTTGGTAAGGTGGCCATATCTCATGATAGCTCTATTCAAAATGTCATGCTTGTAGAATCTCTTGGATACAATTTACTTTCCGTGTCTAGATTAGCTGACTTTGGATTCAACGTGCTATTCACCAAAGTAGATTGCCAAGTCTTTCGTCGTGATAATCAAAACATGGCTTTTACTGGTATTCGTAGAGGTGATCTATATATTGTTGATTTCACTAAGAAAGCCCAACCTAGAGCTTGTTTCAT
>LR738714.1:95475730-95597438 GCA_902687465.1 Secale cereale | reverse complement strand
TGGGGGGGGGGGGGAGAGGGCAGCCGCACCAAGTCCCTGGCGCCTCTCCCCCTCCCGTCACACCTCATACTCCCTCCGCAGGGCGCCGGCGAAGCCCTGCAGGAATTCCAGTTGCATCCACCACCACGCCGTCGTGCTGCTAGATCTCCGACGACCTCTCCTCCCCCCTTGCTGGATCAAGAAGGAGGTGACGTTTCTGTACCGGACGTGTGTTGAACGCGGAGGTGCCATCCGTTCGGCGCTAGATCATCGGTGACGAAGAACGAGAAGAGTACGACTACTTCATCCACGCTTCTTCGAAAGCTTCCGCTCGCGGTCTACAAAACGGTATGTAGATGCACTCTCATATGCTCGTTGCTAGATGTCTCCTTAGTTGGATCTTGGTGAAAGCGTAGAAATTTTTTGAATTCTGCTACGTTCCCCAACAGTGGCATCTGAGCTAGGTTTTATGCGTAGCATCTTGCACGAGTAGAACACAAAGCAGTTGTGGGCGTTTGAGTTTGTTCAACTTTCTTGACGTTACTAGTCAATCTTGATTCGACGGTATTGTGGGATGAAGCGGCCCGAACCGACTTTACACGTACGCTTACGTGAGACTGGTTCCACCGACAGACATGCACTAGATGCATAAGGTGGCTGGCGGGTGTCTGTCTCTCCTACTTTAGTCGGATCGGATTCGATGAACAGGGTCCTTATGAAGGGTAAATAGAAATTGACAAATCACGTTGTGGTTTTGGCGTAGGTAAGAAACGTTCTTGCTAGAAAACCTATAGAAGCCACGTAAAAAACGTGCAACAACAATTAGGGGACGTCTAACTTGTTTTTGCAGCATGTGCTATGTGATATGGTATGGCCAAGAAGATGTGATGAATGATATATGTGATGTATGAGATTGATCATGTTCATGTAATAGGGAATCACGACTTGCATGTCGATGAACTTGACAACCGGTAGGAGCCATAGGAGTTGTCTTAATTATTGTATGACCTGCGTGTCACTGAATTAACGCCATGTAATTACTTTACTTTATTGCTAAAACGCTAGCCATAGTAGTAGAAGTAATAGTTGGCGTGACGACTTCTTGAAGACACGATGATGGAGATCATGGTGTCGAGCCGGTGATAAGATGATCATGGTGCCCCGAAGATGGAGATCGAAGGAGCAAGATGATATTGGCCATATCATGTCACTTTAATTGATTGCATTGATGTTTATCATGTTTATGCATCTTGTTTACTTAGAACGACGGTAGTAAATAAGATGATCTCTCACTAAAATTTCAAGAATTGTGTTCCCCCTAACTGTGCACCGTTGCTAAGGATCGTTGTTCCGAAGCACCACGTGATGATCGGGTGTGATAGGTTCTAACGTTCGCATACAACGGGTGTAAGCCAGATTTACACAAGCAATACACTTAGGGTTTACTTGACGAGCCTAGCATGTACAGACATGGCCTCGGAACACGGAAGACCGAAAGGTCGAACACGAGTCGTATAGAAGATACGATCAACATGAAGATGTTCACCGTTGATGACTAGTCCGTCTCACGTGATGATCGGACACGGCCTAGTCGATTCAGATCGTGTATCACTTAGATGACTAGAGAGATGTCATTCTGAGTGGGAGTTCATTAAAATTTTATTAAGATGAACTTAATTATCATGAACTTAGTCTAAATTCTTTACAATATCTCCTGTAGATCAAATGGCCCACGCTCAAGTTTCCCTCAACTTCAACGCGTTCCTAGAGAAAACCAAGCTGAAAGATGATGGTAGCAACTATACGGATTGGGTCCGTAACCTGAGGATTATCCTCATAGCTGCCAAGAGATCATATGTCCTTGAAGCACCGCTAGGTGATGCACCCGTTCACCCGGCGACCCAAGACGTTATGAACGCCTGGCAGTCGCGTTGTGATGATTACTCCCTGGTTCAGTGCGGCATGCTTTACAGCTTAGAGTCGGGGCTCCAAAAGCGTTTTGAGCACCACGGGGCATATGAGATGTTCCAAGAGCTGAAAATGGTTTTCCAAGCTCATGCTCGAGTCGAGAGATATGACGTCTCCGACGCATTCTACAGCTGTAAGATGGAGGAAAACAGTTCTGTCAGTGAGCACATCCTCAAGATTTCTGGATTGCACAACCGCTTGTCTCAGCTGGGAATGAATCTCCCAGATGAAGCGATCGTTGACAGAATCCTCCAGTCGCTCCCACCAAGCTTCAAGAGCTTCGTGTTAAACTTCAATATGCAAGGGATGGAGAGGTCCATTTCCGAGGTGTATTCGATGCTGAAATCAACGGAGGTGGATATCAAGAAAGAACATCAAGTGTTGATGGTCAATAAAACCACTAAGTTCAAGAATGGCAAGGGTAAGAAGAACTTCAAGAAGGACGGCAAAGGAGTTGTCGCGCCCGGTAAGCCAGTTGCCGGGAAGAAGCCAAAGAATGGACCCAAGCCTGAAACTGAGTGTTTTCATTGCAAGGGAACGGGGCACTGGAGGCGGAACTGCCCCAAATACTTAGCAGACAAGAAGGCCGGCAACGTCAAAGGTATATATGATATACATGTTATTGATGTGTACCTTACCAGCGCTCGTAGTAGCTCATGGGTATTTGATACCGGTGCGGTTGCTCACATTTGTAACTCAAAACAGGAGCTGCGGAATAAGCGGAGACTGGCGAAGGATGAGGTGACGATGCGCGTCGGGAATGGTTCCAAGGTCGATGTAATCGCTGTCGGCACGCTACCTCTACATCTACCCTAGGGATTAGTTTTAAACCTTAATAATTGTTATTTAGTACCAGCTTTGAGCATGAACATTGTATCTGGATCTCGTCTTATGCGAGATGGCTACTCTTTCCAATCGGAGAATAATGGTTGTTCTATTTATTTGAGAGATATGTTTTATGGTCATGCCCCGCTGGTCAATGGTTTATTTTTGATGAATCTCGAACGTGATGATAAACATATTCATAGTGTAGATGCCAAAAGATGTAAAGTTGATAATGATAGTCCCACATACTTGTGGCATTGCCGCCTTGGTCATATTGGTGTCAAACGTACGAAGAAGCTCCATTCAGATGGACTTCTAGAGTCTCTTGATTATGAATCATTTGACACGTGCGAACCATGCCTTTTGGGCAAGATGACCAAGACTCCGTTCTCCGGAACAATGGAGCGAGCAACCAACTTATTGGAAATCATACATACCGATGTGTGCGGTCCAATGAGTGTTGAGGCTCGCGGAGGCTATCGTTATGTTCTCACCCTCACATATGACTTGAGTAGATATGGGTATATCTATTTGATGAAACACAAGTCTGAGACCTTTGAAAAGTTCAAGGAATTTCAGAATGAGGTTGAGAATCAACGTGACAGAAAAATAAAGTTCTTACGATCAGATCGTGGGGGTGAATATTGAAGTCATAAATTTGGCACGCACCTTAGGAACTATGGAATTGTTTCACAATTGACACCGCCCGGAACACCTCAACGTAATGGTGTGTCAGAACGTCGAAATCGTACTCTGTTGGACATGGTGCGATCTATGATGTCCCTCACCGATTTACCGCTATCTTTTTGGGGTTATGCTTTAGAGACTGCCGCATTCACTTTAAATAGGGCTCCGTCAAAATCCGTTGAGACGACACCATATGAACTTTGGTTTGGCAAGAAACCGAAGCTGTCGTTTCTGAAAGTTTGGGGTTGCGATGCTTATGTCAAGAAACTTCAACCTGAAAAGCTCGAACCCAAATCGGAAAAATGCGTCTTCATAGGATACCCAAAGGAAACGATTGGGTACACCTTCTACCACAGATTCGAAGGCAAAGTCTTTGTTGCCAAGAATGGATCCTTTCTGGAGAAAGAGTTTCTCTCGAAAGAAGTGAGTGGGAGGAAAGTAGAACTTGATGAGGTGACAGTCACCCCTCCCGAGCCAGAAAGTAGCGCAGCATAGGAAATTGTTCCTGAGGTGCCTGCACCGACAAGGGAGGAAGTTAATGATGATGACCATGAAGAAACAGATCAAGTTACTACTGAACTTCGAAGGTCCACGAGGGCACGTTCCGCACCAGAGTCGTACGGCAACCCTATCCTGGAAATCATGTTGTTAGACAACGATGAACCTTCGAACTATGAAGAAGCGATGGCGGGCCCGGATTCCAATAAATGGCTTGGAGCCATGAAATCCGAGATAGAATCCATGTATGAAAACAAAGTATGGACTTTGGTGGACTTGCCTGATGATAGGCATGCCATAGAAAATAAATGGATATTTAATAAGAAGACAGACGCGGATGGTAATGTGACCATCTATAAGGCTCGGCTTGTCGCTAAGGGTTATCGACAAGATCAAGATATTGACTACAACGAGGCTTTCTCTCCCGTAGCGATGCTGAAGTCAGTCAGAATCATGTTAGCTATTGCCGCATTCTATGATTATGAGATATGGCAAATGGACGTCAAAACAGCATTCCTTAATGGCTTCCTCAAGGAAGAGTTGTATATGATGCAGCCAGAAGGTTTTGTCGATCCAGAGAACGCTAACAAGGTATGCAAGCTCCAGCGCTCGATTTACGGGCTGGTGCAAGCATCTCGGAGTTGGAATATTCGCTTTAATGATGTGATCAAAGCGTTTGGCTTTATACAGACTTATGGAGAAGCCTGTATTTACAAGAAAGTGAGTGGGAGCTCTGTGGCATTTCTCATATTATATGTGGATGACATATTGTTGATGGGAAATTATATAGAATTCTTGGAAAATGTAAAGGCCTACTTGAATAAGAGTTTTTCAATGAAGGACCTTGGAGAAGCTGCTTACATATTAGGCATCAAAATCTATAGAGATAGATCAAGACGCCTCATTTGTCTTTCACAAAGCACATACCTTGACAAGATATTGAAAAAGTTCAATATGGATCAGTCCAAGAAGGGGTTCTTGCCTGTTTTGCAAGGTATGAGATTGAGCAAGGCTCAGTCGCCGACCACGGCAGAAGATAGAGAAAAGATGAGTGTCATTCCCTATTCCTCGGCCATAGGTTCTATCATGTATGCCATGCTGTGTACCAGACCTGTTGTGAACCTTGCCATAAGTTTGGTAGGGAGGTACCAAAGTGATCCCGGTACGGAACACTGGACAGCGGTCAAGAACATCCTGAAGTACCTGAAAAGGACTAAGGATATGTTTCTCGTTTATGGAGGTGACGAAGAGCTCGTCGTAAAGGGTTACGTCGATGCTAGCTTCGACACAGATCTGGATGACTCTAAGTCACAAACCGGATACATGTATATTTTGAATGGAGGAGCAGTCAGCTGGTGCAGTTGCAAGCAAAGCGTCGTGGCGGCATCTACATGTGAAGCGGAGTACATTGCTGCTTCCGAAGCAGCGCAGGAAGGAGTCTGGATGAAGGAGTTCATCACCGACCTTGGAGTCATTCCAAGCGCGTCAAGCCCGATGACTCTCTTCTGTGACAACACTGGTGCTATTGCTATTACCAAAGAGCCCAGGTTTCACAAGAAGACCAAGCACATCAAGCGCCGTTTCAACTCCATCCGGAATTATGTTCAAGATGGAGACATAGATATTTGTAAAGTGCATACGGATCTGAATGTTGCAGACCCGTTGACTAAACCCCTTCCATAGGCAAAACATGATCAACACCAGAACTCTATGGGTGTTCGATTCATCACAATGTAACTATATTATTGACTCTAGTGCAAGTGGGAGACTGTTGGAAATATTCCCTAGAGGCAATAATAAAAGTATTATTATTATATTTCCTTGTTCATGATAATTGTCTGTTATTCATGCTTGAATTGTATTGAACAGAAACAGCAATACATGTGTGAATATATAGACCACAATTAAGTCCCTGGCTATCCTCTAGTTGCCAGCTCGTTGATCAACAGATGGTCACGGTTTCCTGATCATGGACATGGGATGTCAGTGATAACGGGATCACATCATTAGGAGAATGATGTGATGGACAAGACCCAATCCTGAGCATAGCACGAGATCGTATAGTTCGTAATGCATAAGCTTTCGGTGTCAAGTATTTATTCCTTAGACCATGAGGTTGTACAACTCCCGGATACCGTAGGAATACTTTGGGTGTGCCAAACGTCACAACGTAACTGGGTGGCTATAAAGGTATGCATCGGGTATCACCGAAAGTGTCTGTTGGGTTGGTACGAACCGAGACTGGGATATTGTCACTCCGTATGACGGAGAGGTACCTCTGGGCCTACTCGGTAAGACATCATCATAATGAGCTCAAAGTTACTAAGGAGTTAGTCACGGGATGATGGATTACGGAACGAGTAAAGAGACTTGCCATGACGAGATTGAACAAGGTATCAGGAATACCGACGATCGAATCTCGGGCAAGTACCGTACCGATGGACAAAGGGAATAACATACGAGATTGAGTGAATCCTTGACACAGTGGTTCATCCGATGAAGATCATCGAGGAACACGTGGGAACCAACATGGGTATCCAGATCCCGTTGTTGGTTATTGACCGGAGAGTGGTCTCGGTCATGTCTACGTGTCTCCCGAACCCGTAGGGTCTACACACTTAAGGTTCGGTAACGCTAGGGTCGTAGAGATACATGCACGTGGAAACCCGAAAGTAGTTCGGAGTCTCGGATGAGATCCCGGACGTCACGAGGAGTTCCGGAATGGTCCGGAGGTAAAGAATGATATATAGGAAGTCCAGTTTCGGCCATCGGGTGATCTTCGGGGGTCACCGGGAGTGTCCCGGGACCACTGGAGGGGTCCCGGGGGTCCACCGGGTGGGGCCACCCATCCCGGTGGGGCCCCTAGGCTGCGTGGGGGAAGTGGCCGGCCCCTGGTGGGCTGGCGCACCACATGGGCCCCCTCCCCATGCGCCTAGGGTTGAAACCCTAGGGGGACGGGGCGCCCCCCTTGCCTTGGGGGGCAAGACTCCCCCCAGGCCGCCGCCCCCCTGTAGATCCCATCTGCAGGGCCTGGCGCACCCCCCTGGCCCCCTATATATATGTGGGGGGGAGAGGGCAGCCGCACCAAGTCCCTGGCGCCTCTCCCCCTCCCGTCACACCTCATACTCCCTCCGCAGGGCGCCGGCGAAGCCCTGCAGGAATTCCAGTTGCATCCACCACCACGGCGTCGTGCTGCTGGATCTCCGACGACCTCTCCTCCCCCCTTGCTGGATCAAGAAGGAGGTGACGTTGCTGTACCGGACGTGTGTTGAATGCGGAGGTGCCGTCCGTTCGGCGCTAGATCATCGGTGACGAAGAACGAGAAGAGTACGACTACTTCATCCACGCTTCTTCGAAAGCTTCCGCTCGCAATCTACAAAACGGTATGTAGATGCACTCTCATATGCTCATTGCTAGATGTCTCCTTAGTTGGATCTTGGTGAAAGCGTAGATTTTTTTTTGAATTCTGCTACGTTCCCCAACATGATGTCAGCTAGCAGCTTGCCTCCCTGCTTCCTGGAGATGCATCGCATAGAAACGTCATTTGGCCGTCTCTTGTAAAGCTCACCGTCCTGGATGCAGTATGCCATAGCTTATCGGGCTACACGCTCGGCATCTTCCTCCTTTTACGGCAACACCCCCTACACCAGGTATGACTTCAATTCCTCGGTCCAACTTCCCTCCCGAGGCTCGAGCACCAGGAGCAAGCGAGCTCCTGAAGCCGGGCCGCAGGCCGGGGCTCCCAAGGTTGGCAGCTGGGGGAGTTCTTCTTGAGGCTTTGCTGGCCCTTCCCACGGGGATGATGCCGAGGGCCCGAGGAGCCTTTCCTCGAAGACGTCGGGTGCCTGGGGCAGTCGCCTTGACGCTTTCTTGGTGATGTCGTCGGCCTCCTTGTTGGTGCCGCGGGGACATGTGCTCCAGCTCTCGGCCCGAGTACTACTTCTCCATCTTGCGTACCTCTGTGTGGTATGCCTCCATATGGTCGTCCCTTGGCTCGCACACCTTGTTGGAGAAGTTGACGAGGAGTTGGGAGTCACCCCTGATGACGAGGCGTTTCACCCCAGGGCTATCGCCGCCCCGAGGCCGACGATGAGGCCCTCGTACTCCGTGATGTTATTGGAGACCTTATCACCTGGCTGAAAGCAGAGTTGCACAGCATAGTAGAGCTTGTCTTGAGTAGGCGAGATGAGCACAACCCCTGCCCCAGCGCCCTGGCGGGTGAACGCGCTGTCAAAGTACATGACCCAGCCATCAGGTGCTTCGCTCCCTGGTAAGAGGGACTAGTTCGGGCTCACTTCGGGTCCTGGGGCGTTGGTCCATTCCGCCATGAAGTCAGTAAGCACGACCCCCTTGATGACTCTGGTGGTGCTGAACTCTAGCTGGAATGTTTGCAACTCTATATTCCATTCCGCGACCCTTCCTGCCGCGTTTGGGCTCCGGAGTACCCTTTCTAGGGGGTAAGCTGAGACGACCTTGATGGGTTGGCCTTGGAAGTAGTGGCGCAACTTACATGAAGCGATGAGGAGCGCAAGCAAGAGCTTCTGCGGCATGGGGTAGCGTGCTCGGGCATCACGGAGCACCGTGCTGGCGAAGTATATCGGGTACTCGACGAGGGTGGAGTCTGGGCTCTCCTGCGGCTGTGTGATCAGGAAAGGTGCCCGAGGAGTTTGGTCATGAGTTGGGGCAGCCGCGGCCTCAGGGAGGTTGGCTTGTATGTCGCGGCCATCTTCCGGCCCTGACGGGGCCTCGAGAGTGCCTCCCTTGGGTTGCAAGGTCTTGTCTTGACGCTCCTCTCGAACAGCCACCAGCGCTGCACTAGTTGAATGTGGTGTCGCGGCCAGGTAAAGCACCAATGGCTCCTGAGGCTTGGGTGCCACCATCACTGGTGGGCTAGTGAGGTATCTCTTGAGGTCAACGCTGCATCAGCCTCAGGGGTCCACTCGAACGGGTCCTTCCTTTTCACCAGCTTGAAGAAGCGGAGGGCTCTCTCCCCTAGCTTGGAGATGAAACGCCCCATCGACGTTACACAACCAGCCAACTTCTGCATCTCCTTGAGATTCTTGGGCGGACTCATCTTTTCTATGGCCTTGACCTTCTCGGGGTTTGCCTCGATTCCTCGGTGTGACACAAGGAAGCCCAAGAGCTTGCCTAAAGGGACTCCAAACACGCACTTCTCCGGGTTGAGCCATAGGTCTACCTTGCGTAGGTTGGCGAAAGTCTCTTCCAGATCTGTGATAAGGGTTGAGTCCTCTTGAGAATTTACCACGATGTCGGCCACATATGCCTCAGCGTTCCTCCCGAGCTGCTTTCCCAGCGTGATGTGCATTAACTACTGGAAGGTTGCTCCTGCATTCCGTAACCCAAACGGCATGCAGGTGTAGCACTACACCCCACATGGGGGGTGAGGAAGGCAGTCTTCTCAACGTCTTGCAGCACCATCTTGATCTGGTGATAACCCGAGAAGGCATCCAGGAAACACAACAAGTCGCACTCGGCGATGGAGTCCACGATTTGATCGATGCATGGCAGAGGGAACGGATCTTGCGGGCAAGCTTTGTTGAGGTTGGTGAAGTAGACGCACATGCGCTCTTTTCCTCCCTTATTGGGTACGATGACGGGATTTGCCAGCCACTCTGGGTACCGGACTTCGCGGATGACAACCACCGCCTCTAGCTTACGAGTCTCCTGCACGATGACGGACCACTTCTTTGTGGATTGGCGCCTGGCCTTCTGCTTCAAGGGGCGCATGTTAGGGCATACGTTTAGGTGATGCTCGATCACCTCTCTCGGGACTCCCACCAGATCCTTGGGTTCCCACGCGAACACGTCCCCGTTCGCGCGCAGGAATCCAACCAGCGCCTCCTCTTGAGCTTGGGGAAGGCCAGCTCCTATGGTGAAGGCGACACGAGACGACTCATCTTCATCCACCGACACCTGATTTGTCTCGGCTTGGTCTTGGGAGAAAAGTTGCTTCTTCTTGGCTGGGGCAGCCCCCTTAGTCCCAGGGGCGGCTTCCTCGGCAAGGCACGTCGCCGCAGCGGTCCGGAAGATGCGCTTGAGGGACGCTAGGGCTTCTTTGGTGTCCCCCGTCACGGTAAGGACTCCGCGGCTCCCTGGCATCTTCATGAGGTTATAGGCTGGATGGGTTGCGGCCAAGAACTAAGCCAGCACTGGGTACCCGAGGATGGCGTTGTACGGGAGACTGATTTGGGCGATGTCAAAGTTGATCAGCTCGGTGTGGTAGTTGTCTCGGGTGCCGAAGGTGACCGGGAGGCGGATCTGCCCTAGGGGGCTAGTAGAACCGCTGCTGACCCCAGAGAAGGGCTTGGTGGGGCCTAGCCGCTCGAGTTGCACTTGGAGAAAGCTGAAAGCTTCCACCGAGAGCACGTTGAGGCCAGCCCCGCCATTGACGAGGGTCATGGTGACTGCCACGTTGCAGATGGTGGGGGTGCAGAGCATCGGGAGAGTGCAGGAGCCCGCGGTGGAGGTGGGGTGGTCTCCCGAGTCGAAGGCGAGGTCAGCCTTGGGAGTCACCCACCTAGGAGGAGCCCCCTTGCGTATGGAGGTGACGCCCGTCTGGCGAAAGATCTGCTTGATGTGTTGGCCGGAGGGTGGAGCTTGGGAGCCGCCGAGGAGGGCCGCGACGGCGTGGGGCGCCGGCGCCCCTAAGCGCGCGAGGAAGAGGTCGCGTAGCTCTTCCCAGGACGCCACAAACAATTCTGGCAAGCTGAAAAACCAGGCACGTGGCACGCTGTTGAGTGCCACGGGGAGCCAGCTGGCCATGATCTTGTCGTCGCCGCCAGCCGCCAAGATGGCCTCTTCGTAGGCTTGGAGGAAGACAAACGGGTCGGCCGCCCCGTCGTAGCACCGTGGTAGATTCGGCCTGAACCTGGGTGGCCACTATACCCGCCGTAAGGCGGGGGTGAAGGCCCGGTGGCCAGGAGTGCCGCTGCGCGCGGCCACCAAGCCCGTCGGAGGAGGGACGCCCGTCATGAGAACTTGGTGAGCGGAGAGTGGGACGGACGGGGAGAAAACTTCGGCACACCCCTACCTGGAACGCCAAATGTCGGATCTGGGGTTCCAGCCAAACCCTTAAGGTTCAAACTCTGGGGTGCGCACGAAGATCTTTCCTTCCGCCCTAACTCACCTACTCGACAGCCCTAGGCCTAGTTCCTCAGATCCGATGAACAAGAGACACAAGATTTATACTGGTCGGACCACCGTTGTGGTGTAACACCCTAATCCAGTGTGGTGTGGTGTATTGCCTTGTAGGCTGAGGAGGAACTAGTACATGGATGAACTGCCTCCTAAGAAGAGGTGTTCTTGCGCTCGGGTGAGCTTGTGGTGTATGAGAGGTCTTGATGATCCGATCACGCTCTATGATGGTGGCTAGTCCTATTTATAGAGTCCCGGGTCCTCTTACCAAATATTGAGCTGGAAGGAATCCCACAACGGCCAAATTTGAAGGGGGACAACTAGTACAAGCTATCCTCACAAAAGGCGGTCTTCGCTTGCCAAAGGCTCTGGTGGTGATGCAGACGTGGCTCCGTGATGACCTCTGTCCTGCCGTCCTGCTGGTCTTGGTCTTGTTGCACCGATATGTAAACCTTTGCCTGACGCCTCAGGACTCCTCGCCTGCACCTGCTCCTTTAGCACCAAAGAGGAAACTGGCACTCTGCCCCCGCTGGCGCCCGCCTGGCATTGGTCGTCACTGCTCATGTCACGAGGACCTCGCGAGGTGCCCCTCGCCTTGATATCTCCGATCCTCACGAGCCGTCCTGGCGAGGCCGCCCCAGGGGATGCCTTGTGTCGTCCGCCTTGCGAGGCTTGGCCCATCGCGAGGGTCTTGAGTGGTTGTTGAAGATGCTGGGCCGTACCAGGCCGCCTTGTGAGCCACGCCCTGGGCCGCAGGCAGGCAAGTTTGGGTACCCCCGTTCCTAGAACGCCGACAAGTTTCGGTTTGTAAGAGGTTTGTAATAAAGCTTGGCCC
The DNA here is from genome assembly GCA_902687465.1 of Secale cereale. NCBI lineage: Eukaryota > Viridiplantae > Streptophyta > Magnoliopsida > Poales > Poaceae > Secale > Secale cereale. The sequence goes on along the minus strand of LR738714.1, from coordinate 95,585,491 downwards.
GAATTGATAATGTTTTTACCATGACATATATGTGCCATGACGTGACACCATGCCACCTTTGATGACTTTCTGGTGAGTTTTGGATTTATGGGGATTTAAAAATCAAGATTCCAAATGTTTGAGGACGAGCCATGACACAGGTACGATTGTAATTCGTTCCCATTCCTGATATGGGACCTAAACATGCACCCAATGACACATGTACAATTTTTCTAGCCATTTTGGTGAACTTGAGCATGTATTTGTAGTTTAGATTTGAATTATGGACATTAAATGCCTAGGAAACTCAATTAGTGTATAAAAAGGCAAAACAACCCTGAATAAGTTTAAATTTCATCATGGATATCATGTCATTCCATGTTGCCCGTAGAAGAAAATAGAAGGCAAAAAGAGGGAGCAATTACATTTCGCCACAAGGGGAACACGTTTCCCTATCAGGACTAAGAGGCCTCTTTGAGAGAAGTTCCATTTTGTAATAGGTTTGTAATAAAGCCTGGCCCAATTCGGCAATGGTTTTACCATGACGTATATGTGCCATGACGTGACACCATGTCACCTAGGGATGAAAACGAAGTGGAAACGGACGGAACTGAGTACTACCATATTTGCTTTCATATGTTTTTGTAGAAGCAGAAATGAATACGGAAATCCCGGAAATGAATACGGAAACATATACTGCCAGAAATGGACATGGAGCAAATACAAAGCGGACATGGAAACAAACGTGAGCATTGACCAGAACTTAAACCCCCCTTGAATCATAGAGAAAAACACACAAAAAGAAACCCGTGTGGTAGTAGAAGGTGGGCCTCAAACGATCCATTCTACTCATTGTGTCGCTGTGTGTTGTTTGGTGATTGGACTACAGAGCAGCCATAAGTCTATAGTAAAAACGAAAATTCCATATTCACGGAAACGGAAAGTTCATTTTCCATGCCCGTTCCGCCGGAAAACACCGTTCCGTTTTGGCTTCCGATTCCACTTCCGTTTTGCAAATTTCCATTTCCATTTCCATATTTCCTCTGCAATTCCATTTTTCCTCCGGAAAAGCAGAAAGTTTCCAATCCATTTTGATGACTTTCTGGTGAGTTTTGGATTTATGGGGATTAAAAAACCGAGATTCCAAATGTTTGAGGACGAGCCAGGATGTCAGTACGATTGTAGTTCGTTTCCATTCCTGGCATGGGACCTAAACATGCACCCAAGCACACATCTACATTTTTTCTAGCCATTTTGGTGAACTTGAGCATGTATTTGTAGTTCAGATTTGAATTATGGACATTAAATGCCTAGGAAACTCAATAAGAGTATAAAAAGGCCAAACGAACCCTGAATAAGTTTAATTTTCATCATGGATATCCTGTCGTTCCATATTGCCCGTAGAAGAAAATAGAAGTCGAAAAGAGGCAGTGATTACATTTCGCAAGAAGGGGAACACATTTCCCTATCAGAACCACAAGGCTTCTTTGAGAGAAGCTCCGGTTTGTAAGAGGTTTGTAATAAAGCTTGGCCCAAATTGGACAATATTTTTAGCACGACATATATGCGCCATGACAAATCACCATGCCTACTTTCATGACTTTCTGGTGAGTTTAGGATTTACGGCGACTTAAAAACCCAGATATAAATGTTTGAGAACGAGCCAGTACATCGGTACAGTTGTAATTCATTCCCATTCCTTCATTGAGACCTAAACATGCACCCAAGGACACATGTATAATTTCTCTAGCCATTTTGGTGAACCGGAGCATGTATTTGAAGTTCATATTTGAATTATGGACATTAAATGCCTAGGAAACTCAATTAGTGTATTAAAAGGCCAAACGAACCCTCAATAAGTTTAAATTTCAGCACGGATATCCTGTCATTCAATGTTGCCCGTAGAAGAAAATACAAGACGAAAAGAGGCAATGATTATGTTTCCACAATAAGGGGAACACGTTTCCCTATCGGAACCATGAGGCTTCTTTGAGAGAAGCTTCGGTTTGTAATAAAGTTTGGCCCAAATTGGACAATATTTTTACCACGACATATAGTGCCATGACGTGACACCATGCCTACTTTCATGACTTTCTGGTGAGTTTAGGATTTACGGGGATTTAAAAACCGAGATTCCAAATGTTTGAGGACGAGCCAGGATGCCGATACGGTTGTAATTCGTTCCCATTCCTTAAATGAGACCTAAACATGCTCCCAAGGACACATGTATAATTTTCTAGCCATTTTGGTGAACTAGAGCATGTATTCGAAGTTCAGATTTGAATTATGGACATTAAATGCCTAGGAAACTCAATTAGTGTATAAAATGGCCAGACGAACCCTGTATAAGTTTAAATTTCTGCACGAATATCCTATAGTTTAATGTTGTCCGTAGAATAAAATACAAGGTGAAATAGGCAGTGATTATGTTTCCACAACAAGGGGAACACGTTTTCCTATCGGAACCACGAGGCTTCTTTGAGAGAAGATCCTGTTTGTAAGAGGTTTGTAATAAAGCTTGGCCCAAATTGGACAATGTTTTTATCACGACATATATGTGCCATGCCGTGACACCATGCCTACTTTCATGACTTTCTGGTGAGTTTAGGATTTATAGGGATTTAAAAACCGAGATTCCAAATGTTTTAGGAGGAGCCAGGATGCCGGTACAATCGTAATTCATTCCCATTCCTAGCATTGGACCTAAGCATGCACCCAAGGACACATGTATAATTTTTCGAGACATTTTGGTGAACTCGAGCATGTATTTGTAGTTCAGATTTGAATTATGGACATTAAATGCCTAGGAAACTCAATTAGTGTTTAAAAAAGGCCAAATGAACCCTGAATAAGTTTAAATTTTAGCACATATATCTTGTCGTTCAATGTTGCGGGTAGAAGAAAATACAAGGCAAAAGAGGGTGTGGTTATCATTTCCCCCAGAAGGGGGACACGTTTCCCTATCGGAACCACGAGGCTTCTTTGAGAGAAGCTCCGGTTTGTAAGAGGCTTGTAATAAAACTTGCGCCAAAATGGACGCAAAAAAATTCCTCGACATATATGTGCCATGTCGTGACACCATTTCAAGTTTTGCGATTTTCAGGTGAGTTCTGGATTTACTGGGATTTAAAAACCAAGATTCTTCTCACAAAATGTTTTCAAATAACACACGGTTCACTCACGAAAGCCGTGTGCCTACCAAAGCGTGGCCGAGAGACCCCCCTCCCCCCTGCTGCGTGCGCGATCTGACTCGTGCATTCAGATTGGCCAGAACCCAAACCCCACAAATCGTACGTCTGCACCGTTGGGTGCTCCCAGATCGAACGACAACCCTCAGCCCTTTCGACATCACATGCAGTACATGGGTAAGCACTGTGCGCATGCGTCGTGCTAGCTCACGCTTCCTTCTCTACTACATTTTCTAAACAGGCTATCGTTTCCTGCCACTCCTCTCATCGGTTTCCCGCCTCTTCTCCCATCGGTTTCCCGCTACCAGTGTCAGTGCTCATTGAAGGCTAGACGGTGACACACCAGCCATGTAAATATCGCACACAGTTTCTAAAAGCACAAATGTACGTGATAGGAGGGAGTAGGTCCCATAGGGTGACCAGCGTGAAACACCTTAAATGCAAGGAGGCAATTCCTATCAGCAAGGTGTCGCTTCCCATCCGCTAGCCTAGTCGAATAGAACGCAGAAGTTAAGCATGCTCGGCCTGTAGTGGTCCAATTATGGGTGACCCGGTGGAAAGTTACATTTCTCAAGATTTATTTAATCGCCATGGCATGGTCATTATAGAGATAAAGAGATAAATATCTCTATAGTTACCTTATCTCTATAATGACCTGACATGATGATTATAAAAACCTTGGGATCCTTGTTTTGCTAATTTCTAGTATGTTTCTATAGGTTATTTTTTGCTGTAAAATCACCACGACTACGCAAGCGCGAGTAAATAGTGGAGGTACTGGCTTAATCGTGTGCGATGCAAGTGCGCTGTAAAATCACCACGACTGAGCAAGCTAATGGCAGGTAAGTTTATTTAGAAATTAGGACGAACCATGTGCGATAGACCAGCTAGCTAGAAATATAAAAACAAACTACCCGCCTTGAGCGTTGCAAAAAATTGGCGGTTCTGCCACTTTTCCTTATTATCATACACGCATATTCTTATTGGACCATGCACGATCTTGGGCACTCCCACCTCGCATTAATTCCTTTACCCAAATTTTAGTAGCCACCGTACTTCAACCATCGCCCACACTCCTCCAGCACCGACCTTATAGTGAAATTGCAGTAGCCGAGGCATTTGAACCGTCGCCCTCCCTCGTCCACCACCATCTCCACCCACTATTACTAAAATTTTCAGTAGCCACGGGGTATCCTCAAACACCACCATCCTCCCTCCATAGTCCCCCTCCCCCTCGAACCCTAGCTCACGGCCGCCGCCGCCGCCAACCCATGTCGGTCTGCCCGTTCCTCCTAGCTTAGATAATAAAGTTTAGGTTACCTAGTGATTCCCATACCGTCGCCCCACTCCCCTGAGTTTTTAGATGAGGCCTGCAGTGTCCCTCCCCGCCAGATCCACATCCCCTGCTCCAGAATGTCGTAGCCTAAGCTCGACCACGTATCCGGGGGAACCCGACGAGCGTTCGGCCAAGAAGAGGTTTATCATGGCCTCTCCGACGGACGTTGGCGAGGTGGCCGCCATTTGCCCCGACCTGTCGATCCCGGAGTAACACGTCACAGAAGCCGGCGAAGACGTTGACTACGTTGCCATGCCGAAGGCTTCATGTCAGCGGGCTTGCGTATTACTGTATCTCGGGAAAGCTGGCTACAACATCAAGTTCGTCGATAGCGATGGCTTCATGCGGGCCATGTCACAGGTTACATGGTCCATCCCCAACCCCTCTGGTTCAACCGCTGTCGATCTCTTCGACGGCCCTGCCGCCGATCTCCTCTGCCAAGCAGTCAAGGATTTTTTATCCTTATACGCCATCAAGCCCATTTTCTCATTTCTGAAGGACTCGTTCTACGACGGTGGCTTGGGATCCTCAATTGCCAAGTTAGATCTCATCAACCACAACCACGACCACGAGGAGGGCACCCACAAAGGTTCTTCCAAGGTTAAACAGCCCATCTGTGACATCAGAGAGTGGACCATGGGTTTGTGCTCTTACAACTGGAAGGATCCCGTCTGTGAAATGTGAGGCAACATCATATCAGCAAATCGTACCTTTTCTAGCTTTCCAACCTGTACCCTTTGTTGTAGCAGCATTTGCCGTGCGGTGCTATAACTGTGTCGTGTTTAATTATTTCAGTTATGCAAAAATGTATTGTTCACTAGGGCTATGTGATGTTTAAGTATTAATTGTCCACTTCAGTTTCACGAATGGCTATATTTGGTTGTTTATTGTGAGTAGATGCCTTGTTTATCTGTGTTTGGTTGTTAGGTTGGTTGCAGTGAGCATTTTTCCAGTTATCGAGCCGATGCCTTGTTTATATGTATTTGGTTCTTAGTTCGGTTGTAGTGAGCATTTGTGTAACGGCCCGGACACACCCACCGGTGGTCGTTACTCCTGGCGAGATCTAGACTGGCCCCACATATCAATACTAGTCTTTTCTGCGCACTTTGTCCTCACTCGTGCGCACCCGGGAGTAACTTCCCGGTCGGTCACCCATCCTGAAACTACTCCAAGCTGAGCACGCTTAACTTTGGAGTTCTGTCCGAATGGGCTTCCGGAAAAGAAGGAATTCCTTATTGATATGAGTAGTCTATCATCCATAATAAGCTAGGCTATCACATACACCCCCACTCAGAGGAACCAACGTCCTCGTCGGGCCACATGAACGTTCCCTCTTGGCACAAACGTCTGTGCTTCCAGGACAGCACATGTGCCATGCCGTGTGCCACGACGGGTCACAAACGTCATGCACAACATGACTGCAAACTTTCCGCAAACATCCGTGTAACCGTGAGGGTCGGCTCTGATACCAACTTGTAACGCCCCGGACACACCCGCCGGTGGTCGTTACTCCTGGCGGGATCTAGATTGGCCCCACATATCAATACTAGTCTTTTCTGCGCACTTTGTCCTCACTCGTGCGCACCCGGGAGGAACTTCCCGGTCGGTCACCCATCCTGAAACTACTCCAAGCTGAGCATGCTTAACTTTGGAGTTCTGTCCGAATGGGCTTCCGGAAAAGAAGGAATTCCTTATTGATATGAGTAGTCTATCATCCCTAATAAGCCAGGCTATCACAATTTGTCCAGTTATCAAGCAGATGCCTTGTTTATGTGTATTTGGTTGTTAGGTTGTTTTTTAGCATTTGTCCAGTTTTCAAGCAGATGCCTTGTTTATCCGTATTTGCTTGTTAGGTTGGTTGGAGTGAGCATTTGTCCAGTTTTCAAGCATATGCCCTGTTTTTCTGTATTTGCTTGTTAGGTGGGTTGCATTGAGACACTGTCCAGTTTTCAATGGCTATATTTGGTTGTTATACTGGTCATTTATGCCTTGTTTATTTCATTCATTCACAATGTGTTGTTCATTATGTGCAAGTCGGAACTGTGTCGCTTGACTGCATCAATACTAGTTTGAACAACTATATTTGGTTCCAGTTATGCCTGGTGTAGTTAACACATGCCCTTTATTTCAGTTTTACACATTTATACAGTGTGATATTTAAGCATTACCTACGTTCTATTCATTTTCAACAATACCAGTTTGAATTGCAATTTTTGATGGATGCTAAGCCTGTTGTCGGTAACATTGCCTTCCACTTTATATAAGCTTTAATAGCATGCTGAAACCAACACATTCAAGCTATCATTTGGAGATGATGTTGTTTACCTTTGCTATATTTGTTTGATGTTTAGGTTCCTGTACTTATCATGCCTATGAACTACTTATGCAGGACAACAACGGGAGTGGCCACCGTTTTCCACCAAGGTTAGCTTCATCCCTCGGCTTGTACTCCCCCCGTCGTTCCATAATGTAGAGCATATAGATCCAGGCCTGGACACTTGTCAGCTTCTAATATTGACTTGTTGCTTGTAGGTACATATGCCCTTAATAAGGTTCCACACATCTACCCTTTTTGCGTATGGGGCAATGAGATATTCATGAACAAGCATCAAGTCAGGAAATTGATAAGGATTATTAGCAAAAATATACGAATGGTGGCAAGCAAATTATTTGTTTATGCTCTATCCAACACAACAGTGAGCTGTAGGATGGTAAGTACAAACTCTGCAGCCTTCTCTTTTTGCTTCCCATAATGAGTTGTTAGACAACAATGTCTGAATCTTTTTCGTTCGAAGTGGTTCCCGAAGTAGTTCACTCAAGATTACCTCACAAAGTACATGATTGGTGGACACACAATGAAGGTTAAAGTATTTCATCCAGACTACAATGAGCACCGAGAAGTTGTAATGAAGACAGTGAAGGATGGACGGGCAGGCATCACAAGGGGTTGGTCTAGAGGCGTGCACGCATTACGCATGGAGGAGGGCACAATATGGGCATTCCGCTTCACCTTCTCCAGCAACTGGAATGTCTTTCGCCTCTCTCTTTACAGTCTTGAGTACAACTGTGGTTCATCATTCTTTACTTGGTGCTTCTGTAGTTCTTCAGTATATGTACCTGTGCATCAAATTATGCATTCGTGGTTGATCCTATATTTGTAATAAACATGGTTGGATACGAAATAGGTGATTGCCTACTATCAAATTCAAAACATATGATTTTTAAGTTAGGTATTAATTAGGGATTACACTGCACACGGTTGGCAAAAGCGAAATGTCTGCGATAGACGTGGAGATCAGACACGTTTCTAGGATCCGCTACGTGTGCGATCAATCTCCACTGCACACATGATCAGCCAAGAAAAAACGTGTGTGATTAACAACAAGATCACACATAGTTCTTTCTTATTAAATGTTTGCGATAGTCACTTTATCACACATGCTTTGAAATTATGACTGTTTGTGATGTTGTGCGCATCGGAAATGTTTGGTCATAGAAGAACGTGTGTGATGGTACTTCTTGGATTAATTGTGTGGGATGTACATATTAACGGAAATGTATTCCTTGGATGGACTGTGTGGAATGTACATACGAATGGAAACATTTAGCGAGGACTGACTGTGTGGGATGTACTTACGACCGAAAACGACTTCTCCTGTATAATGGTATTTTTAGCACTACTGTACGTATAACCGTATTCGAGCGCTCACCAGTCGCACACGGCCTCATTTTCCAGAGCGTCTGTGCCAGGAGGGCATATCCTCGACGGTTTCTGGGTCGTGTGGGAAGGACCCCCCTATCGCAGTCACTCACTTGGCGATGGTTCCGAACGCCATCGCGGAAAGGGGTTAAAACCGTTTGTATAGCATCGATGTGTACAAGTGTTACACTCGCCACAAGATACAACATAAATACATCAGTACATAGCAATCACCATATAGAAAAGCAGCATCCGACTACGGATGAAATCAAACGAAAAAAAGAACGACATCCACCCTGCTAATCTCAGGCTCCCGACCCGGAACCTATCCCTTGATCGGGGAAGAAGAAGAAGAAGAAGAACTCCAAGCAAAATATGCATCTCTCTAACGTCTAATCATTGCGTTACCTGTACCTGTAATTGTTGTAGTAGTAATCTGTGAGCCACGAGGACTCATCAATCCCACTACCATGGGTATCAAGACTAGCAAAGCTTAATGGGTATGGAATGGTTAAGTGGTGAGGTTGCATCAAGCACTAAGCATTGTATGGTGGCTAACTTACGAGTATTGGGATAAGAAGAATAACTACGTGTAACGGTCGCACCTATTAATGATCAATAGGTGATCCTGAACTACTTACGAGTCAAACATAACCCCACCGTATTCTCTTCCCAAACTCCCTCAAAAGAGACGACCATGGTTACACACACGATTGGTGTATTTTATTTCGGGTTTAGTGTCAAGTTCTCTACAATCCGATATTATAAATTTCCAAGTCGCCACATAACCGCGGGCACGGCTTCCGAAAATATTTAACCATGCCAGGGTGCTCCAACTTAGTCCATCACAAACTACCACACGCATCCGATGGAACATCCTCACATCGTGAAGAACAAAATGCTTACGATAAGGAATCCCAGTGGACAAGCCGCTCATCAAAGGTAAAAACTAATCCAGCAAGACCACCCGGTGTGTCATCACCCCGATAAGAGCCGCGCGTATCTCGTTCTCAGGGCACAACATTCTATGCAAAGTGGACGTTAGCCTGAATACCATCCAGTTGCCCCGAGGGGCATCGCCGACTGCTAGGTAGGTGGACCAACACTCATGAGGAGCACTGGATCAGTTTGTTGACTAATTTCTCGGGCACCGGTAAGTCTCTATGCAAGTTTTAGTTGTTATTAGGCAAATGGTAAAACCAGTGTTGGGCCTTGCTGGAAGAGTTATGTCCTAAGCGATTGGAGATGGGTTCCCATAATAGCCCACATGTGTTAGGAGCGCTTATCAAGAAACATAACACTGGTATGACGAAAACTAGGGCGGCAAGAGTGGAACAAAACACCAAGCAAAAGGCCGAGCCTTCCACCCTTTACCAAGTATATAGATGCATTAGTTAAATAAGAGATATTGTGATATCCCATGATATCCATGTCCCAACATGGAACAACCTGCACTGTACCTGCAACTAGCAACGCTTTAAGAGAGGCTGAGCAAAGCGACAACATAGCCAAACAATGATTTGCTAGGATGGTGGAGGTTAGAGGCCTATCATGGCAATTTGGGAGGATTGACAAACAAGTGGTAGGTAACGCGACATAGTGATAGCATCGAGTCAACTAGCAAAGCAAAGATAGTAGTGATACCCAAGGAAATGGTCATCTTGCCTGAGATCCAGCTAGGAAGAAGACCGAGTCCATGAAGTAGACGGACGGGCGTAGTCGAACGGATCCTCACAATCGCAACAGAACAGGAACTATGGATAAGAAGCAACCCCGGAAAGAAGCAAACAACATGGTAAACACACAAGCATAAACATGGCATGATGCACAACCAACCACTTGTAACGCCCCGGACACACCCGCTGGTGGTCGTTACTCCTAGTGGGATCTAGACTGCCCCCACAGATCAATACTAGTCTTTTCTGCCCACTTTCTCCTCACTCGTGTGCACCCGGGAGCAACTTCCCGGTCGGTCACCCATCTTGAAATTACTCCAAGCTGAGCACGCTTAACTTTGGAGTTCTTTCCAAATAGGCTTCCGAAAAATAAGGAATTCCATATTGATATGAGCAGTCTACCATCCCTAATAAGCCAGGCTATCATATACACCCCACTCAGAGGAACCGACGTCCTCGTTGGGCCATATGAACGTTCCCTCTTGGCACATACGTTTGTGCTTCCAGTCCAGCACATGTTCCATGCCATGTGCCACGATGGGTCACAAACGTCATGAACAACATGACCGTGCACCTGTCCGCAAACATCCATGTAACCTCGAGGGTCAGCTCTGATACCAACTTGTAACGCCCCAGACACATCCACCGGTGGTCGTTACTCCTAGTGGGATCTAGACTGCCCCACAGATCAATACTAGTCTTTTCTGCCCAGTCTGTCCTCATTTGTGTGCACCCGAGAGCAACTTCCCGGTCGGTCACCCATCCTGAAATTACTCCAAGCTGAGCACGCTTAAGTTTGGAGTTCTATCCGAATGGGGTTTCGGAAAAGAAGGAATTCCTTATTGATATGAGTAGTCTACCATCCCTAAGAAGCCAGGCTATCACATAAAGTATGATGCATGACAAGGTTAAATGTTGTTACTCATGGCAAGAGATGATCCATGAAAGAACCCCACATCAAGGCAAGTTTAAATGAGGTAGGAAACAAAACATAACAATTCCGAAAACTCCCCATATGCAAATTTTCAAATTGGTACTGTTCTGCAATCTGCATAAAACATATCTTAAAAGTTGTTAAATAGCAAAATAAAGTGCACCATGTCAACATACACATTTTCTACCCCATTTACATATAAAGTTTATTTAATTTGAAGCTAACGTTATTAAGTTATGAAATAAACCATTTTAACATGTCATTTATGCAAATTAATGCAAACAACAATGTAAGCATTTAAATATTGTTATCATGATGCGGATGACTGATACGTCTCCAACACATCTATAATTTTTTATTGTTCCATGCTATTATATTATCAACTTTGGATGTTTTATATGCATTAATACGCTATTATATATTATTTTTGGGACTAACTTATTAACCTAGTGTCAGGACCGGTTTTTCAGTAAATTAATTACCGAGAGACCGACCTTTTTATCGAACCAGCGCAGAAGAATACTTCTTACTAGTAGACAAATCCTTGATACAGAATTCTAGAGTACTGAATATTATACATGGTTGAGCTGAGGTTGCTCAACAATTTATTACAAGCACGCCGATATAATACATAAGGGCGGATATGACACAATGGTAGGATGGCATACTACTAACTCGTAATAAAAAGGTGGTGGATATGCCACAGTGTAGTGGGTGGCGTGACTCCAATATCTTATAGTTCATCGAGTGTCGGAGTGAGACCCGATGTATTTATTTGGTGGTTGGCGGAAGCGGTTATATAACAGTGGTCAACTCCAGGATCGCAAGAGACTGATTGGGACTCCACTAGACGTCGAACTCGCTATCGAACTCTTCATCCATGAGATCGCCTTCGTCAACATCTGGCCAAATCAACAAGCCACGTGAGTACTTTGAATGTACTCGCAAGACAGTTCGGACATAAGATATAAAGAATGCAAACATGATGCATGTGAGTATTCCAGCAATATGTATCTGAATAATATAATTTCTGCACTGCATGTAAAAATGGAAGTCGGGCGGTAATCCTCCCGAAGTCCATAAGATAAATAAAAGAAAACCAAACGAGTGTCTGAACGACACCTCGTGAGGGAAAATGAATAATAACATGCCACAGTCGGACGTCTGAGCGACATCACATAAAGGGCTTATAACAAAAGTAAATAACAAGAATGCCACAGTCGGACATCTGAGCGACATCACATAAAGGGTTATACCAAAAATAAATAACGAGAATGCCACAGTCGGACGTGTGAGCGACATCACATAAAGGGCTTATAACAAAAATAAATAACGAGAATGCCACAGTCGGACGTCTGAGCGACATCACAAAAAGGGCTTATAATAAAAGTAAATAACAAGAATGCCACAGTCGGACGTCTGAGCGACATCACATAAAGGGCTTATAACAAAAATAAATAACAAGAGTGCCCCAGTCGGACATCTGAGCGACATCACATAAAGGGCTTATAAATTGTCAATGGTATAACGGTAAAATACTTCAAGAGATTTATCGGTGCAGAGATAACTGGTTAGTTCATCTACCCAAAATGAACCTTGACAAAAATCACCACTTTTGTTACTATCATAAATTACTAGAGACGGTCTCTGGGGTTGACTAGAAGATTGATTATAGGCCATAAATATGGCTACTCGGAGATTTTGACTCTGCAGGGTTTGTACTCTTACATAACAGCCAACGGATTCCACTAGCCACAAGGACTAGTTCCGTCTACGATGTTTTAGCAAAAACACAACAGACCAGTACACACCCATTTCACATCCTGCTGTCCGGAATCACCCGCGACAACATTCACGAAAAACTTTAAGATGGGAAGGCTACAACCTTGAATAGCATGGGATCAAATTTATATATGTGCGCTCTAAGGGGTGCCCCCCTCTCGGTCCCAACCGGAAACACCCATACCCCCTGACCGGATGACGAGCTTTAATCCAGGGCCATGGAACCCTCATCCCGGCCCCTCTACTTGGTGTGTACACGGAAAGAGGTTTGCGACTGACTAAACCGTAATCTTAGCAGACCGCATATGACAGTACCAAAAAGGAGACGAACGGAATCATGACTTGATCCACGTTGACACTAGAGTTAACCTTTGACTGGCATGCTCCAACAATACCAGTACACCACCCATCATGTCACCACATGATCGGGGTGTTTCAATCATCATCATTCGGGTTCACCCGAAGCTTGCTTGCATGAAATATAATCATCCATGATTGCTTATATGACCATGCTATGGAGAAGAACTACTCAAGAAAACATGAAACACATTCATCATATCAAAGGTTCAAACATGCTTGCCTAGTTCGGAGTAGTCGGAGTCTAACTCGGTGAAGTTCGCGGCTCCGTCACGTCCTTCGGTATCTATGTATTCAAACAAAACGAATACTAACATAAATACCGTGCATGCAAAAAATCTGCGCCAAATATTTTTCAATTAAATATGACAAAAAACTAGACAGAAAACTAAAGAGGACAGAAAAAGAATCAACTCAAAATCACTTTTTGTTTAAAAGTTATTCAAGTTTCTGTCTAGGGACTTATCTGCAATGAAACAGAAAGTTTCCAGGGGCTAGAATATAAAAACTGAGAAAGAATCGGTACGCAGTACGTCAGCCGAATAGGAAAACGTACTTTGCCAGAAGGCGCCTTCCAGAAAAACGCTTCGGAAGGAAAAGAGAGGCTGATGAGGGGGTCCCACTCGTCATGTTAAAAAAAACAGAACAGAGTCGCGTCGGCGCCAGAAGGCTGCGGTGGTCGCTGGCGCCGATCCACGGCGAGGTAGAGGGAGGGAGTGGTATCTACGGGTTCCTGGTGTTCTTCCGCGTCGGTGGGTGGTGGAGTTGAGCGTGGGCAAGCCCCACGTCGACGGCGACCGTATCTTCGGCGAACGGCGGCTCGGGTGGTCGTGGGCCTCGTCGTAGAGAGTTTCTGGGGTCAAATTGGAGTGTGGGTTAGTCTCCTGTAGGCGTCAGGAGGCTACAAACGAGTCCAGGGCGGTGGAAGAGCTCTCACCAGAGAGGACGCTGCTGGGACCCGAGGCGGGCGGAGGTGGCCGGAGTTGAGGAAGAAGGGCCCCTCGAGGCTCTTCCAGTGGCTGGGCGTGGTCTAGTGAGGTGGTGGAGGTGTGCTGGGTCGAGAGCGAGTTCGGAGGCGCTATATATAGCCGGCCCGAGGCGGTTGCCGTGAACGGGATAAGTCCGGCGATCGATTACGGCGGCGCTGTGGCTGGACGGTTGGTTTAGGAGCTTGAGCATCGACTAGGAGGTGCACTGATCCCATTTCGGTGCCTAACTCAGCAAGGTAGGGGCGATAATGTCCTATCCCTAACAGAACGGCCGTGCGGCCCGTCAGCGGCAGAGAGCGCGCCCTGTGCATGCCAGGCCACGGCGACGGTGTTGCAGGCGTGCGCTGGCGATGGAGAAGGCCACGCGGAGCTCCCAGGCGACTTCAGTGGTGCAGAACGGCGTTGTGCCGCAGGGTGCCTCCTGTCGGCCGCCACGGGTGGCTCTGCCGCCGCGGAAGACGCCGACGTGGGTGGGCCAGGGTGCCAACGACGCCAAGAACCAGCCAAGCGCGCGTGCGGCGCTCTGGATAAGAGCAAGGTGCAGTGCAGCATCGAGCCAAAGAGGCACTGGTGATATTGACGAATGTCCTCTGACAAAACTGACGAAGCTGCACTGTCGCCTGCTAAGTTCAGTTAACTTTTCTGAAACTAACAGAAACAGTGCACGCCAGGTGTTTGATGAAATTATTTTGGCATGTGGAAAATCTTTCTAGAGCTGATATTTGTTGGAGTGGTCTCTTGATGCATCTAGAGGCCGCTTGAATTTTCACAGATTTTTAGGAAGAAGAAAAGTATGAATTTCACAAAAATTTGCAAATCTGGTCCAAACTTGCAGCAGGTGAAATTTGAAAATTTTGAACTGTGTACCAGTGAAACAAGATGGATCTAGGTTGTGGGTACTAAGGACTATCCAGGGAAGTTGGTTTGGAATCAAACATCAAAGTGAACATGGTGGTTCCTTTGTAAATCACCATGGCTCATTTCAATGGACAGAAATTGTTTTTGGTGCAAACTAAATAGAAGAAAAAATTCCAATAAGGTTGAAACTTGCTGGAATTGATGAGAGACTTGTCTCAAGGTGAAGAGGAGGTCTTGGAGAGAAATATTCTCATTGGGTGTCAAGGCAATAGAGGTTTGAAAGGGGAAGACAAGTCCAAGGTTAATCATATGATGGATATTCATGGAGGGAAAAGAATCATTCAAACCTTCTTGAAAAGAAACTTGTGTTTGTGCCAACACAAGTGGAAAATCCTTCAAGACCAAAACCAAGCTTGAGAAGAACACACAAACTTTGGCCAGAAAAGGTTTTAGAAAGGGGTTTTCAAGAGAAGATCAAATATCCCCCTTCCAAAAGACCAAACGTTTGGAAGAAAACAAATTCAAAAATTTGGAGTGTTACACCTAGAGCCCAGTGCAAGTTTATGTTTTTTCCTTGTTTTTGAGTTTTTCAGAAAAGGAATATCAAAAGGAGTCCAAACGGAATTAAACTTTCGTTATGATTTTTCTTGGACCAGAAGACTTGGAGATGAAGTCAGAAGAGTCCAGAGGAGGCTACAAGCCTCGGGGGTGCCCTAGGGGGGAGCGCCCTAAGGGCTTGTGAGCCCCTCGGGAGTCCTCCAACCCTGCCTTTTCCGGTACTCCGTCGGAGGGGATTCGATCACGGAGGGCATCTACATTAACCTTATCGCCCCTTCGATGATGTCTGAGTAGTTTACCACAGACCTACGGGTCCATAGCAAGTAGCTAGATGGCTTCTTCTCTCTCTTTGATCTTCAATACAATGTTCTCCTCGATGTTCTTGGAGATTTATTTGATGTAATCTTCTTTTGCGGTGTGTTTGTTGAGATCCGATGAATTGTGGATTTATGATCAGCTCATCTATGAATATTATTTGAGTCTTCTATGAACTCTTTTATGCATGATTAAGACAGCTTTGTATTTCTCTTCGATCTACCAATTTGGTTTCGCCAACTAGATTGGTTTTTCTTGCAATGCGAGAGGTGCTTTGTGATGGGTTCATGTGATAGCCTAGCTTATTAGGGATGATAGACTACTCATATCAATAAGGAATTCCTTCTTTTCCGGGAGCCCATTCGGACAAAACTCCAAAGTTAAGCGTGCTCAGCTTGGGGTAATTTCAGGATGGGTGACCGACCGGGAAGTTGCTCCCGGGTGCGCACGAGTGAGGACAAAGTGCACAGAAAAGACTAGTATTGATATGTGGGGCCAGTCTAGATCCCGCCAGGAGTAACATGTTGGGGAACGTAGTATTTCAAAAAAATTCCTAAGATCACGCAAGATCTATCTACTAGAAGCATAGCAATGAGAGGGAAGAGTGTGTCCACGTACCCTCATAGATCGGGAGTGGAAGCTTCTAGTGACGCGGTTGATGTAGTCGAACTTCTTCGCGATCCAACCGATCCAGCACCGACCGTACGGAGCCTCCACATTTAGCACACGTTCAGCTTGATGACGTCCCACGAGCTATTGATCCAGTAGAACCTCACGGGAGAGTTTCGTCAGCACGACAGTGTGGTGACGAAGATGATGAAGTTACCGTCGCAGGGCTTCGCCTAAGCGCTGCAACGATATGACCGAGGTGTGTTTCTGTGAAGGGGGGCACAGCACACGGTTGGGAGAGATCAACTGATCAACTCGTGTGTCTTTGGGTGCCCCTGCCCCCGTATATAAAGGAGCAAGGGGGAGGCTGGCCAGCCCTCTATGGCGCGCCAAGAGGGGCAATCCTACTAGGAATAGGATTCCAATCCTATTCCTAGTAGGAGTCCACCAAGAAGGAGAGAGGGGGAAGGAAGGAGAGGAAGAGGGAGAGGGAAAGAGGGGCCGCGCCCCCTTCCCCTAGTCCAATTCGGACTCCCCCTTGGGAGGGGGCGTGCCACGTCGTGGCTGCTGCCCTCTCTCTCCCCTAAAGCCCACTAGGGCCCAATATTCTCCCGGGGGGTTCCGGTAACCCCCCAGCACTTCGGTTAAATCCGAAACTTTTCCGGAACACTTCCGGTGTCCAAATATAGTCGTCCAATATATCAATCTTTACGTTTCGGATATTACGAGACTCCTCGTCATGTCCATGATCTCATCCGCGACACCGAAATACCTTCGGTACATCAAAACTCATACACTCATAATACCGATCGTCATCAAACGTTAAGCGTGCGGACCCTATGGGTTCGAGAAATATGTAGACATGACCGAGACTCATCTTCGGTCAATAACCAATAGCGGAACCTGGATGTTCATATTGGCTCCTACATATTGTACGAAGATCATTATCGGTCAAACCGCATAACAACATACGTTGTTCCTTTTGTCATCGGTATGTTACTTGCCCGACATTCGATCGTCGGTATCTCAATACCTAGTTCAATCTCGTTACCAGCAAGTCTCTTTACTTGTTCCGTAATACATCATCCCGTAACTAACTCATTAGTCATTTGCTTGCAAGGCTTATGATGTGTATTACCGAGAGGGCCCAGAGATACCTCTCCGACACTCGGAGTGACAAATCCTATTCTTGATCTATGCCAACACCATGAACACCTTCAGAGACACCTGTAGAGCATCTTTATAATCACCCAGTTACGTTGTGACGTTTGATAGCACACAAGGTGTTCCTTCGGTATTCGGGAGTTGCATAATCTCATAGTCATAGGAACATGTATAAGTCATGAAGAAAGCAATAGCAGTAAAACTAAACGATCATAGTGCTAAGCTAACAGATGGGTCTTGTCCATCACATCATTCTCCTAATGATGTGATCCCTTTGATCAAATGACAACTCATGTCTATGGCTAGGAAGCATAACCATCTTTGATCAATGAGCTAGTCTAGTAGAGGCACACTAGGGACACTCTGTATTGTCTATGTATTCATACATGTACTAAGTTTCCGGTTAATACAATTCTAGCATGAATAAAAGACATTTATCATGATATAAGGAAATACAAATAACTTATTTATTATTGCCTCTAGGGCATATTTCCTTCAGTCTCCCACTTGAACTAGGGTCAGTAATCTAGATTACAAAGTAATGATCCTAACACCCATGGAATCTTGGTGCTGATCATGTTTTACCCGTGGAAGAGGCTTAGTCAACGGGTCTGCAACATTCAGATCCGTATGTATCTTGCAAATTTCTATGTCTCCCTCCTTGACTAGATCGCGGATGGAATATAAGCATCTTTTGATGTGCTTTGTTCTCTTGTGAAACATGGATTCCTTCGCTAAGGCTATTGCTCCAGTGTTGTCACAAAAGATTTTCATTGGACCTGATGCACTAGGTATCACACCTAGATCGGATATGAACTCCTTCATCCAGACTCCTTCATTTGCTGCTTCCGAAGCAGCTATGTATTCCGCTTCACACGTAGATCCCGCCACGACGCTCTGCTTGTAACTGCACCAACTAACAGCTCCACCGTTTAATAAAAATACATATCCGATTTGTGACTTAGAGTCATCCGGATCAGTGTCAAAGCTTGAATCGACGTAACCGTTTACGACGAGCTCTTTGTCACCTCCATACACGAGAAACATATCCTTTGTCCTTTTCAGGTACTTCAGGATGTTCTTGACCGTTGTCCAGAGATCCACTCCTGGATTACTTTGGTACCTCCCCGCTAGACTTATAGCAAGGCACACATCAGGTTTGGTACACAGCATTGCATACATGATAGATCCTATGGCTGAGGCATAGGGAATATCTTTCATTTTGTCTCTATCTTCTGCAGTGGTCGGCCAATGAGTCTTACTCAACTTCACACCTTGTAACACAGGCAAGAACCCTTTCTTTGACTGATCCATTTTGTACTTCTTCAAAACTTTATCAAGGTATGTGCTTTATGAAAGTCCAATTAAGCGTCTTGATCTATCTCTATAGATCTTGATGCCTAATATGTAAGCAGCTTCACCGAGGTCTTTCATTGAAAAATTCTTATTCAAGTATCCTTTTACGCTATCCAGAAATTCTATATCATTTCCAATCAACAATATGTCATCCACATATAATATCAGAAATGCTACATAGCTCCCACTCACTTTCTTGTAAATACGGGCTTCTCCAAAAGTCTGTATAAAACCATATGCTTTCATCACCTCATCAAAGCATATATTCCAACTCCGAGATGCTTGCACCAGTCCATAGATGGATCGCTGGAGCTTGCACACTTTGTTAGCACCTTTAGTATCAACAAAACCTTCGGGTTGCATCATATACAACTCTTCTTTGAGATATCCATTTAGGAATGCAGTTTTGACATCCATTTGCCAGATTTCATAATCATGAAATGCGGCAATTTCTAACATGATTCGGACAGACTTAAGCATCGCTACGGGTGAGAAAGTCTCATCGTAGTCAACTCGTTGAACTTGTTGAAAACCTTTCGCAACAAGTCGAGCTTTATAAACAGTAATATTACCGTCAGCGTCGGTCTTCTTCTTAAAGATCCATTTATTTTTGATGGCTTGCCGATCATCGGGCAAGTCAACCAAAGTCCATACTTTGTTCTCATACATGGATCCCATCTCAGATTTCATGGCCTCAAGCCATTTTGTGGAATCTGGGCTCATCATCGCTTCCTCATAGTTTGTAGGTTCATCATGGTCTAGTAACATGACTTCCAGAACTGGGTTGCCGTACCACTCTGGTGCAGAACGTACTCTGATTGATCTACGAAGTTCAGCAGAAACTTGATTTGAAGTTTCATGATCATCATCATTAGCTTCCTCACTAATTGGTGTAGGAATCACTGGAACTAGTTTCTGTGATGTACTACTTTCCAATTCGGGAGAAGGTACAATTACCTCATCAAGTTCCACTTTCCTCGCACTCACTTCTTTCGAGAGAAACTCCTTCTCTAGAAAGGATCCATTCTTAGCAACAAATATCTTGCCTTCGGATCTGTGATAGAAGGTTACCCAACAGTCTCTTTTGGGTATCCTATGAAGACACATTTCTCCGACTTGGGTTCGAGCTTATCAGGTTGAAGCCTTTTCATATAAGCATCGCAGCCCCAAACTTTAAGAAATGACAACTTTGGTTTCTTGCCAAACCACAGTTCATAAGGCTTTGTCTCAACGGATTTTGATGGTGCCCTATTTAACGTGAATGCAGCTGTCTCTAAAGCATATCCCCAAAACAATAGTGGTAAATCGGTGAGAGACATCATAGACCACACCATATCTAATAAAGTACGGTTACTGCGTTCGGACACACCATTACGTTGTGGTGTTCCGGGTGGCGTGAGTTGTGAAACTATTCCACATTGTTTCAAATGAAGACCAAACTCGTAACTCAAATATTCACCTCCATGATCAGAACGTAGAAACTTTATTTTCTTGTTACGATGATTCTCTACTTCACTCTGAAATTCTTTGAACTTTTCAAATGTTTCAGACTTGTGTTTCATCAAGTAGATATACCCATATCTGCTTAATTCATCAGTGAAGGTCAGAAAATAACGATACTCGCTGCGAGAGTTAACACTCATCGGTCCACATACATCAGTATGTATGATTTCCAACAAATCTGTTGCTCGCTCCATTGTTCCGGAGAACGGAGTTTTAGTCATGTTGCCCATGAGGCATGCTTCGCAAGCACCAAGTGATTCATAATCAAGTGATTCCAAAAGTCCATCACTATGGAGTTTCTTCATGTGATTTACACAATTATGACCTAAACGGCAGTGCCACAAATAAGTTGCACTATCATTATTAACCTTGCATCTTTTGGCTTCAATACTATGATTATGTGTATCACTACAATCGAGATCCAACAAGAATATACCACTCTTCAAGGGTGCATTGCCGTAAAAGATATTATTCATAAAAATAGAACAACCATTATTCTCAGATTTAAATGAATAACCGTCTCGCAACAAACAAGATCCAGATATAATGTTCATGCTTAACGCTGGCACCAAATAAGAATTATTCAGGTCTAAAACTAATCCCGAAGGTAGATGTAGAGGTAGCGTGCCGACGGCGATCACATCGACTTTGGAACCATTTCCCACGCGCATCCTCACCTCGTCCTTAGCCAATCTTCATTTAATCTGTAGTCCCCGTTTCGAGTTACAAATATTAGCAACTGAACCAGTATCAAATACCCAGGTACTACTACGAGCATTAGTAAGGTACACATCAATAACATGTATACCACATATACCTTTGTTCACCTTGCCATCCTTTTTATCCGCCAAATACTTGGGGCAGTTCCGCTTCAAGTGTCTAGTCCCTTTGAAGTAGAAGCACTCAGTTTCAGGCTTGGCTCCAGACTTGGGTTTCTTCGCGGGAGTAGCAACTGTCTTGCTATTCTTCTTGAAGTTCCCCTTGTTTCCCTGGCCCTTTTTCTTGAAACTAGTGGTCTTGTTAACCATCAACACTTGATGCTCCTTTTTGATTTCTACCTCTGCAGCCTTAAGCATAGCGAAGAGCTCGGGAATTGTCTTTTGCATCCCTTGCATATTATAGTTCATCATGAAGCCTTTATAGCTTGGTGGCAGTGATTAAAGAACTCTATCAAAAACACTATCCTCGTCAACTTTACAACCAAGTTGAGTCATATGATTGTAGTACCCAGACATTCTGAGCAAGTGTTCACTGATAGAACTATTCTCCTCCATCTTGCAGCTATAGAACTTATTGGAAATCTCTTATTTCTCAATCCTGGCATTTGCTTGAAATATTAACTTCAACTCCTGGAACATCTCATATGCTCCATGATGTTCAAAACGTCGTTGAAGTCCCGGTTCTAAGCCGTAAAGCATGGCACACTGAACTATCATGTAGTCATCAGACCGCGTCTGCCAGACGTTCAAAGCGTCTTCATTAGTGGGAGGGGGATTGTCACCTAGCGGTGCTTCAAGGACATAATTCTTCTGTGCAGCAATGAGGATAATCCTCAAGTTACGGACCCAGTCCGTGTAATTGCTACCATCATCTTTCAACTTAGCTTTCTCTAGGAATGCATTAAAATTCAAAGGAACGGTAGCACGGGCCATTGATCTACAACAACATAGATATGCAAAAACTATCAGGACTAAGTTCATGATAAATTAAATTTCAATTAATCATATTACTAAAAGAACTCCCACTTAGATAGACATCCCTCTAGTCATCTAAATGATCACGTGATCGAAATCAACTAAACCATGTCCGATCATCACATGAGATGGAGTAGTTTTCAATGGTGAACATCTTATGTTGATCATATCTACTATATGATTCACGCTCCGCCTTTTGGTCTCCAGTGTTCCGAGGCCATATCTGCATATGCTAGGCTCGTCAAGTTTAACTTGAGTATTCTGCGTGTGCAAAACTGGCTTACACCCGTTGTATTCGAACGTAGAGCTTATCACACCCGATCATCACGTGGTGTCTCGGCACGACGAACTTTCGCAACGGTGCATACTCAGGGAGAACACTTATACCTTGAAATTTTGTAAGGGATCATCTTATAATGCTACCGTCGTACTGAGCAAAATAAGAAGCATAATAAGATAAACATCATATGCAATCAAAATATATGACATGATATGGCCATCATCATCTTGTGCTTTTGATCTCCATCTCCAAAGCACCGTCATGATCACCTTCGTCACCGGCGCGACACCTTGATCTCCATCGTAGCATCGTTGTCGTCCCGCCAACTATTACTTCCACGACTATCACTACCGCTTAGTGATAAAGTAAAGCAATTACATGGCGACTGTATTTCATACAATAAAGCGACAACCATATGGCTCCTGCCAGTTGCCAATAACTTTACAAAACATGATCATCTCATACAATAACGTATAACTCATCTTGTCTTGACCATATCACATCACAACATGCCCTGCAAAAACAAGTTAGACGTCCTCTACTTTGTTGTTGCAAGTTTTACGTGGCTGCTACGGGCTTACCAAGAACCGTTCTTACCTACGCATACAAAAACCACAAAAAAATCATCAAGTATGTGCTGTTTTAACCTTCACAAGGACCGGGCGTAGCCACACTCGATTCAGCTGAAGTGAGAGAGACAGACACCCGCCAGTCACCTTTAAGCAATGAGTGCTCATAATGGTGAAACCAGTCTCGCGTAAGCGTACGCGTAATGTCGGTCCGGGCCGCTTCATCTCACAATACCACCGAACCAAAGTATGACATGCTGCTAAGCAGTATGACTAGTATCGTCCACAAATCACTTGTGTTCTACTTGTGCATATCATCTATGCATAGACCTGGCTCATGATGCCACTGTTGGGGAACGTAGTATTTGAAAAAAATTCCTACGATCATGCAAGATCAATCTACTAGAAGCATAACAAAGACGAGAACATGCATGAACCCCTACGCATAGATTACCCCAATGTCACCTCGGGAATCCGCGAGTTATGTGCCAAAACGCATATCAAGTGAATCAATATGATACCCCATTGTCACCACGGGTATTCATAGCAAGACATACATCAAGTGCTCTCAAATGCATAAAAGTATTAAATCCGATAAAACAAAATCTCAAAGGGAAGACTCAATTCACAACAATATAGAGAGGGGAAACATCATATCAATACTACAGTATGCTTCTAACGCGACACTATGATCACAGACCCTTTGACGAAATTGTGAGCGATGCAATAATCGCAAACAGTGGTGTAAGAAACCTATCAAAAAAGGTGCAAAACGTTTGTGATGACGGATGCATCAAACATGGTTCAGATTTTAGTTGTGTGTGAGATGAAGGGCATACAGTTTAGTTCAATTAACTGTTTTCCATGAGGAGGAACAAAAGAAACGGGCAGCCAGTTGAAGGTGTGTGTGATATAAAGCATATGGTTCACACAGATGAACTGTTTGTGATTAGGCAACACGAAAGAAATGGCCAGCCATATTAAGGTGTGTGCGATATACGACATGCGGTTCACTCAGATGAACTATTTGCGTTGAGACAAGAGAACAAAAACGGTTCAATATAACAAGATGTGTGTGATATGCGGCAAACAGGTCTGTAATTAGAAATGTGTGCGAAGACCGATAATAACACAGAAGATTGCTGCTAATAAGACGTGTGTGTTGTGCGATGGGATTGCATACAGAACAATAACATATATATGCACACTTATAAGGACCTGGTTGCATAACCAAATTAAACATCCACTTACATAGGTGGCTACTACAACCATGGCATTTGCACACACCAAAGTAAACTATTACATGCATAATTACATAGGTGGCTACTACACACATGACATTTCCACACACCAAAGTAAACTATATATTACATGCATGATTACCTAGGATAAACGATCATCTGATCATCATCTACTTCTTGTGACGCTTGCTCGACTTGTGGCTCGATCCGGCCTCGTCGATTTGGGTAATGAGGCACTTCCTCATGTCAACGGTCCGCATGTGCATCTCATAGCATGTGCACACGCTCTTGGCCGCGAACCTGAGGTGAGGTTCATCCAGTTGCCGCATCCAGGCCTCGTGCCAGGATACGGGACGTGTTATGTTGGCATCCCGCTTCATCTTTTTCGTAGTATGGCCCGATGATGGACAGGCGAGTTAAACCATGGAGTCCCTCTTCATGCTGCCCCAGACCCTGTAGGGCTCATGGATTTTGACAAGGTTCTTGTAGGCCAAGCCCGTAACCCTAAGTGCTTTTACATCATCGGTGGTTTCCACCGTAGCGAACTTGTAGTCGGTGTTGTTGACAAACCTGGCGAAACAGTCGGAAGGCTCTGTGGCCATGCAGTAGTGGTAGATGAGGACATGATGGCTCATGCACAACTGGGCGATGGCAACCTTCTGATCTATGTTGGGACAACCGACGGTGTACTGGAGGTCGATGTCAACCACCTTATACTTGTCTCGAGCAAGCAACTACTCAACGGTGTTGATGTAGTCATCCACCACGGCCGGGTCGATGGTGTACACCACCGAGAGATTTGTCTCCCTCGTGTGGGTCTCCACTTTATGCTCACTGAAATCCATTGGAGCGCCGCTAGACATCCCCTCTCTATGTGTCGTCGTGGGTGTGCTTGTTATGTTGTGGGGCGCAATCGAAAGGTTGAAGAGTATAATGGCCGCTGGAATTAAAGGGGAAGCCGGACGGCCTGGAATATTGGCACGTCCTGATGGCAGTTCTAACTTGCAGCGTGTAACTCCATCGTGCCGCACGTAACTACACTGCGTGGCAACACGCGCGGCACAACCGCATGCATATGGGGCCCCTGATATGATCGTGTGTAGGCCCAACCGCTGGCAAAGCCCGCGTGGAGGATTGAGCAGGGCGCTCCGCGGTCGCCTCAACGGCGAACAACCATATATATGCATATAGCACTTGACCACGCAAGGAAAAGCTGTCTAGAAGCCCGCGCGTCGACGGATGTGAGCAGAGCGCGCTGCGGCGCCTAACGGCGAGACGAGCTTGCCGAGGGACGCGAGCAGAGGCCAGCACAGTGATACGTGGCAAATAAGACGAACTGTGCGAGCGATGTCAGAGACATCAAGCACGTATCAGATTAGAGTTGCATGTGTGATACGTGGCATACAGTTGATCCATCCGAGCTGTTTGTGATGGAATAAGCCATGTGTGTTGTTGGAAAACGCTTACTGGTATGTAACTTTAAATTTAACCAACCAAATGTTAATGCATGTTACAAAAATTATATAACAGGAAAATGTGTTCAAATACGAATCCAACGATATAATCTTTGGCGACATGCATTCGTATTTTATTAGTTGAATCCTACTTATAAACCAGGATGGGGGTATGGTAGGTAATTAAATCACAGACATTTTTTATTAACCGTATGTGTACGTGTCCTTTCGTCCTCCTCTCGCATGTCTTGTCATCCCGCTGCCGCAGACGGCTACAAGTGCAAGCTTGAGCAGCGCGGGGGGCATTCTTTTGGCCAAACGGTGGTGAGCCCATTCCCGTGCAAGCTTCCCGCCCGACTCGGTGAAATTCTCCAAAATCCCAATGCTTAGCAGCCTACTATATCAAACCTCATGGCCGGCGAGTCTTGCGTTGCATTTCCCCTCCTCCCTGTAGCTTATGTCGTCTGCTTCTCCCACCAACGCCAATGGCACCGGTCCGTCATCGTCGCTCAGCCACTCCACCGTCATCATTGGACAGCTCCAGCTGGGAAGCTACACCGCGGCGGTAGCGCAGTCCCCGGCGTAGTGTGGTGCGCGCGGCGTCCATGTTGGGTGTTCGTCAAAGCCCCACCACACGCTCCGCCGCAGCTGTCCGTCGATAGCTGTTGTCGGCCGTCGTTGCCGCCTCACCACCATCCAAAGCCAGGGCCATCACCCGCTCCGCCGCCGCAGTCCGAAGGTGGGAGGTGGCTGTCGTGGCCGCCACCCCACTGCCGGTCACCGTGGCCATCACCCGCTCCGCCACCCCATCATTGGCCGCGGTGGCCGCCAGCCCACTGTCAACCGCCGGGATCATCACCCGCTCGGCGACCGCCGCACGAAGGAGGGAGGCGGAGGTGGAGGCCCGCATGTGCGTTAGCGTCCTTGGGTGCTACATCGAGTTCCTGCGGGAGGAGGATGAGTGCCTCATCGAGCATGCAAAGAGCCTTACCGCAGCCATGGCCGCAACACACGCCGATGTAGAGGCGAGGAATGAGGAGATCTAGGAGCAGTCCGGCTGCTTCGAGAGGGGTCGTCTGGAGCGGTAGAGGGCGTTTGAGGTGAGCATCGCTGAAGGTGCAGCGGCGGCAGGCACTGTATTGCAGTTGTCTAGCTCGTCGGTAGGCTCCTCCTCCTCTTCCTCTTACGAGCGCGCTCCGCAGAGGAGAGGCTGCCAAAAGTAGTACAAAGCCCCTCCATAGTAGTAGTAGTATTCAGGGGCTATTTTGCTTAGTTCATCTAACTATAGATGTGGTGGAACTGTACAATATACTTAAAATTAGCTAGTATATATAGTTGAACTAGCTATTTCAGTACGTGGTTGGCAATAATTGGGGAAAAGTTTGGTCGGTTCAGCTATCGAGTTGAACTGTTTGTATAAATTAAGAATGACTGCTTAATCTATGAATGAAATCTATGCTTAATTACTGAATTATAGTTGCAAAAATTACATAGTGCTAGTGATTTTTAGCTGCATATTTTCACAAATCGAAGTGTTACAAGGATTGAAAAATAGCAATGTTACTAGATCAACAAATGTCAACCTTTCCAGTTTGACAAATGGCAATATACCCAATATGACAGATGCAAATATTACCAAATTGTATGTACGTGGCTGCACACGGGTCATCCGAAAAAACCGTTTGCGTTAAAGGGAGGTACAAATCCTGCTTGCCAAATTTTCTCTTGTCTTAGCACCGAAGCCTCGCTTTGCATACCTTATTCAATCTGAACCGTTTGCGTTGCAGAGATGTACAAATCCCGCGCGGCGAGTTTTCCCTTGGCTTACTGCGGAAGACCATATAGCTCTCACTTTGCATACATGTGTTCTATCCGAAACGTTTGCAATGAAGAGTTGCACAAATCCTGCTCAGCACATTTTCCCTTGGTTCACTTGGGAAGCTGTCGGTTTACATACGGGTGTTCTATCTAAAATGTTTGCGATGTTAGAGTGGCAGCTATTTGTTTCAAAATTCCTTTGTTGGTTGTTATTCGCGTGTGCCTTCTCTCAAAATGGACATGAAAAATACCACAGCATGTCGGGTGCCATTCCATGATAGCATTCCAAGTTTCATGAATTTCAGACGAGTTTTGGATTTACTAGAATTTAAAAACAAATTATCTCAACGTTTTGTCGGCAATCAACAGTGCCCTGGTGTTTGAACTTCTTCACATTTCTTCAATGGGACCTAAGCATGCACCCAACGACACATATTTGATTTTTCAACCAATTTATATTCACTGGAGCATGTGCATGTAGTTCAAATTTGAATTGTTTACCTCAAATGGCTAGAAAACCTAGTTAATATATAAAATTGTCCAAACGAAACCCCGAAAAATTCCAAAATTCAACACAACACTCCTGTTGTTCTATGTTGACACTAGAATTTTTTTGAAAGCAATAAGAGGCAACAGATATCATTTCGTCCCCAAAGGTGGCACGTTCCCTACTGAAACCATCATGCTCGTTGTGAGAAGCTCTGGTTCGTGAGAAGCTTATACCCAAACCTGCCCCAAATGGGACAAAAAATTACCACGACATGTTGATGCCGCTCCATGATACCATGCCAAGTTTCACGAATTTCAGGAAAGTTTTGGATTTACTAGAATTTAAAAACCAGGTATCTCAATGTTTGCGGTCAAGTGACGGTGGCAAGGTGTTTGAAATTCACTCTCATTTCTTGCATGGGACCTAAGCATGCAACCAAGGACACATATTTGATTTTTCAACCAATTTATATGCACTGGAGCATGTGCATGTAGTTCAAATTTGAATTATGCACATAAAATGCCTAGAAAACCCAGTTAATGTATAAAAATGTCCAAACGAACACCGAAAAATTCCAAACTTTAACACAACACTCATGTTGTTCTATATGACACTAGATTTTTTTTTTGAAAATGATAAGAGGCAACGGATATCGGTTTCGTCCCCAAAGGTGGCATGTTCAATACCAAAACCATCAGGCTTGTTGTGAGAAGCTTATAGCCAAACCTACCCTCGAATGGGACAAAAAATTTACCACAGCATGTTGATGCCGCTCCATGATAGCATGCCAAGTTTCATGAATTTTAGACGAGTTTTGGATTTACTAGAATTTAAAAACGAGGTATCTCAATGTTTGCGGCCGAGTGATGGTGGCGGGGTGTTTGATATTCATTCCCATTTCTTGCATGGGACCTATGCATGCAACCAAGGACACATATTTGATTTTTCAACCAATTTATATGCACTAGAGCATGTGCATGTAGTTCAGGTTTGAATTATGCACATAAAATGCCTAGAAACCCCAATTAATGTATAAAAATGTCCAAACGAACCCCGAAAAATTCCAGAATTTAACACAACACTCCCGTTGTTCTATGTTGACACTAGAATTTTTTTTAAAGCAATAAGAGGCAATAGATATCGTTTCGTCCACATAGGTGGCACGTTCCCTACCGAAACCATCAAGCTTGTTGTGAGAAGCTCTGGTTTGTGAGAAGATTATACCCAAACCTGCCCCAAATGGGACAAAAAATTTACCACGGCATGTTGATGCCGCTCCATGATAGCATGCCAGGTCATGAATTTTAGACGAGTTTTGGATTTACTAGAATTTAAAAAACAGGTATCTCAATGTTTGCGACCGAGTGACGGTGGCAGGGTGTTTGACATTCATTTCCATTTCTTGCATGGGACTTAAGCATGCAACCAAGGACACATATTTGATTTTTCAACCAATTTATATGCACTGGAGCATGTGCATGTAGTTCAAATTTGAATTATGCACATAAAATGCCTAGAAAACCCAGTTAATGTACAAAAATGTCCAAATGAACCCCGAAAAAATCTAAAATTTAACACAACACTCCTCTTATTCTATGTTGACACTAGAAATTTTTTGAAAGCAATAAGAGGAAACAGATATCGTTTCGTCCCCAAAGGTGGCACGTTCCCTACCGAAACCATCAGGCTTGTTGTGAGAAGCTCTGGTTTGTGAGATGTTTATACCCAAACCTGCCCCCAAGTGGGACATTTTTTTACCCCAGCATGTTAATGTCGTTCCATGATAGCATGCCAAGGTTCAAGAATTTCAGTCAAGTTTTGTATTTACTAGAACTACAAAAGCAAGCACCTCAACGTTTGCCGAAGAGCCATGATGCCGTGGTGTTTGAAATTCAACTCCATTTCTTGAATGGGACATAAGCATCAACCCATGGACACATATATCATTTTTACAACCCATATTGGTGCATCGGAGCGTGTGCATGTAGTTTAATTTTGAACTGTGCACCTGAAATGCCTAGAAAACCAAGTTAATGTATAAAAATGTCCAAACGAACCCTGAATAATTCCAATTGTTTTGACGACACACCTATAGTTGCATGTTCACTGCAGATAAAAGTTCTAGCAATTCAAACACCATCCTTTGCAGCTGTGACCCCATTATGTAATTCAAATCAAGACAAAAATCAAGTAGATCGCACATAGTTTATTATCACCAACCATGTGAGATGCAATACAAAATATTCTGGAGCATCGTTGGTGTATAGTACGCATATGGGTTACGCGAGAAGGTTCGTCAGCTACAGTCCACAACCGGCGTGTCAAGCACACTAGCTCACTCCCCAAATATCATTTCACGGTTCATTTGTCGCCGATGAAAGATGGGGACGTGGATCCGCTTCGTGAGGGAAACTTCGGTGGCCCACTCCGGTGAGAGCGCGGCCACAGCCGCTAGGCGCGTGATAACAAGCTTCGTGGGCGTGGCCGCAATCTGCGTCTGGGTGGCCAAGGCAGCCCAAACGGTCGCTGTTGCTTCTCAAGTGGTAGCAGCAACATCTGCCTCGGGGATAGCAATTGGCGAGAGCGGCCCAGCAGCTGTTCGTTTCGCAGCGGTGGCCTTAGCCCTGTTGGAGGCCGCCCACGACCATGTCGAGGCCACCCACGCCCAGCTCATTGCGGTCACCACACAAATCGAATGAAGCTTCTTCGATTACGGTCGGCAACCCATGGCCGAAGACTTGGCAATCCCCGAGAGTGTTCGAGTAGACGTCTGTTCCTATGCGGCATACCTTGCCAGGACGAAGCCCGCCCAAGCCAAGATCGCGTCCGCCCATGCCAACCTCGTGGCGGCCTATTCCAAAGATATGGCGGATGCAGATGGAGATACACTTGCCGAGTATGGTGCGATGGATGCCATGGAGCCCCTTCCCTAGGAGATCATCGGCGCGAGCTGGACATAGAGGATGTGGCGGAGATCGATGAGCACCAGCCATAGTAGTACTCTTTGTTTTGTTTAATTAAGAGCGCCGGTCTTTAATTTGTTAAAGTAATGTTTAGGTCAGCTAGCTCTATTTAATTGATGAAATTGCTCGATTAAGAAGTGTGGGTGTGTTGTAGTCTCCTTTGTGTACGCAAAATATGCAATGACGTGGATGACCACTGTAACCAGGGAAATTCAACCCCAAATTTTTGACGTTCAAACTCATCACACACGGTTTAAGCTATCTAAATTGTATGTGATTTTCACATATCGTACACAGTGCTGAATAAGGGACCGTGTCTGATGACACTTTGCGCGCCAGTTTTTTCGCTGAACCGGTTCAAGAATTTCGGCTTCAGCAGAAATATCTACCTCCCCACCCCCTTCCCTTACCAAAAGCCACTTTCCCCTGTTTCCGCCTTCCTTTCCAAGTTCAAAACCTTCACTTCTTGCTTGCAGTGCCGCCTCCTCGTGGGCGACCCTCCTTCACGCTGCTCGGCCTCGTCTATCCAAGCAGGTAATCCACACCCGACCCCCATCCTCCTCCTCCTTCCACATCCCGCATGCCTCGACCGCCGGTGCGACACCTTCCACCCAAATCACAGTCCCCTCCACCAAATAAGCGCCACCCTAAGCCATGGTGCACGCAATATAACCAGGAGCTCAAGGAGCATTTGGTAGTAGAGAAGAAAATCACGGCCACACGCGTGGATGAGGTTGCGATGGCTGCCATTCGCGTCGACTCCTAGATCTTGGAGGAGCACCTCGCCGTCGAGGCCACTGTCAACGCCTCATGCACTGACGCCACAACACAGTGGACTGCTTTAAACGACAGTTTGTGGCGTTTTCTCGAGGCCACCCTCGGTGCCTTCGACTAAGACTACGATGTGTTTTCTTAGCGTCCACGTGCTTACCTCAACTCAAGAGCTAGCAGGTTGGTGCCCGGAGCGGCTCAGGCAACTCACCACTATGATGAGGGCACCCACGATGCGGAGGCCTTGCCCTCTTCCATGTCCAAGCAGCTGATGTCTACTACACAACTTTCTTCTTGTAGACGTTGTTGGGCCTCCAAGTGCAGAGGTTTGTAGGACAGTAGCAAATTTCCCTCAAGTGGATGACCTAAGGTTTATCAATCCGCGGGAGGCGTAGTATGAATATGACCTCTCTCAAACAACCCTGCAACCAAATAAAAAAGAGTCTCTTGTGTCCCCAACACACCCTATACAATGGTAAATTGTATAGGTGCACTAGTTCGGCGAAGAGATGGTGATACAAGTGCAATATGGATGGTAGATATAGGTTTTTGTAATATGAAAATATAAAAACAGCAAGGTAACTAATGATAAAAGTGAGCATAAATGGTATGGCGATGCGTTGAAACAAGGCCTAGGGTTCATACTTTCACTAGTGCAAGTTCTCTCAACAATAATAACATAACTGGATCATATAACTATCCCTCAACATGCAACAAAGAGTCACTCCGAAGTAACTAATAGCGGAGAACAAATGAAGAGATTATTGTAGGGTATGAAACCACCTCAAAGTTATTCTTTCTGATCAATCTATTGAAGAGTCTGTAGTAAAATAACACGAAGCTATTCTTTCCGTTCGATCTATCCTAGAGTTCGTACTAGAATAACACCTTAAGACACACATCGACCAAAACCCTAATGTTACCTACATACTCCATTGTCACCTCAAGTATCCGTGGGCATGATTATACGATATGCATCACACAATCTCAGATTCATCTATTCAACCAACACAAAGAACTTCAAAGAGTGCCCCAAAGTTTCTATCGGAGAGTCAAGGCGAATATGTGTCCCAACCCCTATGCATAGATTCCCAAGGTCATGAAACCCGCAAGTTGATCAACAAAACATACATCAAGTGAATCAATAGAATACCCCATTGTCACCACGGGTATCCCACGCAAGACATACATCAAGTGTTCTAAAATCCTTAAAGACTCAATTCGATAAGATAACTTCAAAGGGAAAACTCAATCCATTACAAGAAACTAGAGGGGGGAAGCATCATAAGATCCAACTATAGTAGCAAAGCTCACGATACATCAAGACCATGCCATCTAAAGAACACGGGAGAGAGAGAGAGATCAAACACATAGCTACTGGTACATACCCTCGGCCCCGAGTGTGAACTACTCCCCCCTCGTCATGGAGAGCGCCGGGATGATGAAGATGGCCACCGAAGAGGGATTCCCCCCTATGGCAGGGTGCCAGAACGGGTCTAGATTGGCTTTTGGTGGCTCCAGAGGCTTGCGGCGGCGGAACTACCGATCTAGGTTTCTTTTCGGGGATTTTTGTATATAGAGGAATATTTGGCATCGGTCCCACGTCAGGGGGGGTCTCCCAGTTGTCCACGAGATAGGAGGACGAGTCCGGGGGGTAGGGTGCGCCCTCCACCCTAATGGATGGCTCGGGACTCTTTTGGCTCAACTCTTTTACTCCAGGGGCTTCTTTTGGTCCATAAAAAATCATCAAAAATTGGCACGTCAAGTGGACTCCATTTGGTATTCCTTTTCTGTAAAACTCAAAAACAAGGAAAAAACAGAAATTGGCCCTGGGCTCTAGGTTAATATGTAAGTCCCAAAAATCATATAAAATAGCATATCAATGCATATAAAACATCCTAGATGGATAATATAATAGCATGGAACAATCAAAAATTATTGATACATTGGAGACGTATCAAGCATCCCCAAGCTTAATTCCTGCTTGTCCTCGAGTAGGTAATTGATAAAAACAGAATTTTTGATGTGGAATGCTACTCAACATAAATCTCAATATAATTTCTTTATTGTGGCATGAATGTTCAGATCCGAAAGATTCAAGACAAAAGTTTAATATTGACATAAGAATAATAATACTTCAAGCATACTAACAAAGCAATCATGTCTTCTCAAAACAACATGGCCAAAGAACGTTCATCCCTACAAAATCATATAGTTTGGCTATGTTCCATCTTCGCCACACAAAATACTCAAATCATGCACAACCCCGGTTTCAGCCAAGAAATTGTTTCATACTTCAATTTTTTCAAACTTTTTCAACTTTCAAGCAATACATGAGCGAGAGCCATGGATATAACACTATAGGTGGAATAGAATGGTAGTTGTGGAGAAGCCAAAAATAGGAAGATGGTCTCACATGAACTAGGCATATCAATGGGCTATGGAGATGCCCATCAATAGATATCAATGTGAGTGAGTAGGGATTGCCATGCAACGGATGCACTAGAGCTAAGAATGTATGAAAGCTCAACAAAAGAAACTAAGTGGGTGTGCATCCAACTTGCTTGCTCACGAAGACCTAGGGCATTAGAGGAAGCCCGTCGTTGGATTATACAAGCCAAGTTCTATAATGAAATTCCCACTAGTATATGAAAGTGACAAAACAAGAGACTCTCTATCATGAAGATCATACTGCTACTTTGAAGCACAAGTGTGGAAAAAAGATAGTAGCATTGTCCCTTTTTTCTTTTTCTTTTTTTTTCTATTTTTTCTTTTCCTTTTTTGGGCCTTTCTTTTTTATTTTCTTTGGCCTTTTCTTCTTTTCTTTTGGGATTATGCTCGAATAATGATGATCATCACACTTCTATTCATTTACAACTCATAGCTTACAATTCGATACTAGAACAAAATATGACTCTATATGAATGCCTCCGGTAGTGTACCGGGATGTGCAATCAATCAATAGTGACATGTCTGAAAAAATATGCATGGTGGCCTTGCCACAAATACGATGTCAACCACATGATCATGCATGGCAATATGACAATGACAAAGCGTGTCATAACAAATGGAACGGTGGTAAGTTGCATGGCAATATATCTCGGAATGGCTATGGAAGTGCCATAAAAGGTAGGTATGGTGGCTGTTTTGAGGAAGGTATATGGTGGGTGTATGGTACCGGCGAAAGTTGCGCGGTACAAGAGAGGCTAGCAATGGCGGAAGGGTGAGAGTGCGTATAATCCATGGACTTAACATTAGTCACAAAGAACTTACATACTTATTGCAAAAATATACAAGTCATCAAAACAAAGTACTACACACATGCTCCTAGGGGAAGGGTTGGTAGGAGTTAACCATCGCACGATCCCGACCTCCACACAAAGGATGACAATCAAACAAATACATCATGCTTCAAATTTGTCACACAACGGTGACCATTCATGCATGCTACGGGACTTGCAAACCTCAACACAAGTATTTCTCAAATTCACAACTACTCTACTAGCATGACTCTAATATCACCATCCTCATATCTCAAAATGATCATCAAGTATCAAACTTTTCATAGTATTCAATGCACTTTATATGAATGTTTTTATTATACCCATCTTGGATGCCTATCATATTAGGACTAAATTCATAACCAAAGAAAATTACCATGTTGTTCTAAAAGACTCTCAAAACAATATAAGTGAAGCATGAGAGTTCATCTATTTCTTCAAAATAAAACCACCGCCGTGCTCTAAAAAGATATAAGTGAAGCACTAGAGCAAATGACAAACTACTCCAAAAGATGTAAGTGAAGATCAATGAGTAGTTGAATAATTATGTAACTATGTGAAGACTCTCTAACATTTAAGAATTTTAGATCTTGGGATATTATTCAAACATCAAGCAAAACAAAATAAAATAAATTGACGCTCCAAGCAAAACACATATCATGTGGTGAATAAAAATATAGCCTCAAGTAAAGTTACTGATGAACGAAGACAAAAGAGGGGATGCCTTCCCGGGCATCCCCAAGCGTAGGCTTTTGGTTGTCCTTGAATTTTACCTTGGGGTTCCTTGGCAATCCCCAATATTAGGCTCTTGCCACTCCTTATTCCATAGTCCATCAAATCTTTACCCAAAACCTGAAAACTTCACAATACAAAACTCAACAGAACACTCGTAAGCTCCGTTAGTATAAGAAAATAAAACCACCACTTAGGTACTGTTGTGAACTCATTCTAAATTCATAATGGTGTAATATCTACTGTATTACAACTTCTCTATGGTTCATACCCTCCGATACTACTCATAGATTCATCAAAATAAGCAAACAACACACGAAAAATAGAATCTGTCAAAAAACAGAACAATCTGTAGCAATCTATAACTTTCGAATACTTCTGTAACTCTAAAAATTCTGAAATAAATTGGTGGACGTGAGCAATTTGTCTATTAATCTTCTACAAAAAGAATCAACCTAAAAGCACTCTCCAGTAAAAAAATGTCAGCAAATCTCGTGAGCGCAAAGTTTCTGTTTTTTACAGCAAGATCACATTAACTTTCACCCAAGTCTTCCCAAAGGTTCTACTTGGCAATTTTTTGAAACAAAAGCTATAAAACATGATTACTACAGTAGCATAATCATGTGAACGCACAAAAACAGTAAGGATAAATATTGGGTTGTCTCCCAAGAAGCGCTTTTCTTTAATGCCTTTTCAGCTAGGCATGACGATTTCAATGATCCTCGCATAAAAGATAAGAATTGAAACATAAAGAGATCATCATGAAGAATATAACTAGCACATTTAAGTCTAACCCACTTCCTATGCATAGGGATTTTGTGAGAAAACAACTTATGTGAACGATAATCAACTAGCATAGGAAGGCAAAGCAAGCATAGCTTGAAAACTTTCAACATATAGAGAGGAAATTTGATATTATTGCAATAGGTAGAAGCATATGATCCTCTCTCGTAATAATTTTCAGTAGCATCATGAATGAATTCAACCATATAACCAGCACATAAAGCATTCTTTTCATGATCTACTTGCATAGAAATTTTACTACTCTCCACATAAGCAAATTTATTCTCATCAGTAATAGTGGGAGCAAACTCAACAAAATAACTGTCATGTGAAGCATAATCCAATTGAAAATTAAAATCACAATGACAAGTTTCATGGCTATCTTTATTCTTTATAGCATACATTTCATCACAATAATCATCATAAATAGGAGGCATGCTTTCATCATAATAAGTTTGCTCATCAAAACTTGGGGGACTAAACATATCATCTTCATCAAACAGAGCATCCCCAAGCTTGTGGCTTTGCATATCATTAGCATCATGGGTATTCAAAGAATTAATACTAACAACATTGCAATCATGCTCATCATGCACATATTTTATGCCAATAATTCTATGTAATTCTTCTTCTAGTACTTGAGCACAATTTTCCTTCCCATCATTTTCACGAAAGATATTAAAAAGATGAAGCATATGTGGAATCCTCAATTCCATTTTTAGTTCTCTTTTATAGACAAAAATAGTGATAAAACAAGAAACTAAAAGATTCGATTGCAAGATCTAAAGATATACCTTCAAGCACTAACCTCCCCGGCAACGGCGCCAGAAAAGAGTTTGATGTCTACTACGCAACCTTCTTCTTGTAGACGTTGTTGGGCCTCCAAGTGCAGAGGTTTGTAGGACAGTAGCAAATTTCCCTCAAGTGGATGACCTAAGGTTTATCAATCCATGGGAGGCATAGTATGAAGATGGTCTATCTCAGACAACCCTGCCACAAAATAACAAAGAGTCTCTTGTGTCCCCAACACAACCAATACAATGGTAAATTGTATAGATGCACTAGTTCGGCGAAGAGATGGTGATACAAGTGCAATATGGATGGTAGATATAGGTTTTTGTAATATGAAAATATAAAAACAACAAGGTAACTAATGATAAAAGTGAGCGTAAACGGTATGGCAATGCGTTGAAACAAGGCCTAGGGTTCATACTTTCACTAGTGCAAGTTCTCTCAACAATAATAACATAACTGGATCATATAACTATCCCTCAACATGCAACAAAGAGTCACTCCAAAGTAACTAATAGCAGAGAACAAACGAAGAGATTATTTTAGGGTACGAAACCACCTCAAAGTTATTCTTTCTGATCAATCTATTCAAGAGTCCGTAGTAAAATGACACGAAGCTTTTCTTTCCGTTCGATCTTTCCTAGAGTTCGTACTAGAATAACACCTTAAGACACACATCAACCAAAACCCTAATGTCACCTACATACTCCATTGTCACCTCAAGTATCTATGGGCATGATTATACGATATGCATCACACAATCTCAGATACATCTATTTAACCAACACAAAGAACTTCAAAGAGTGCCCCAAAGTTTCCATCGGAGAGTCAAGACGAAAACGTGTGCAAACCCCTATGCATAGATTCGCAAGGTCACGAAACCCACAAGTTGATCACCAAAACATACATAAATTGAATCAATAGAATACCCCATTGTCACCACGGGTATCCCACGCAAGACATACATCAAGTGTTCTCAAATCCTTAAAGACTCAATCTGATTAGATAACTTCAAAGGGAAAACTCAATCCATTACAAGAAAGTAGAGGGGGAGAAACATCATAAGATCCAACTATAGTAGAAAAGCTCGCGATACATCAAGACCGTGCCATCTCAAGAACACGAGAGAGAGAGAGAGAGAGAGAGAGAGAGAGAGATCAAACACATAGCTATTGGTGCATACCCTAATCCCCGAGGGTGAACTACTCCCCCCTCGTCATGTAGACCACCGGGATGATGAAGATGGCCATCGGAGAGGGATTCCCCCCTCCGTCAGGGTGCTAGAACGGGTCTAGATTGGTTTTTGGTGCCTCCAGAGGCTTGCGGCGGCAGAACTGCCGATCTAGGTTTCTTTTCGGGGGTTTCTGTATTTATAGGAATTTTTGGCATCGGTCCCACGTCAAGGGGGGTCTCCGAGTTGTCCAAGAGATAGGAGGGCAAGCCCGGGGGGTAGGGCGCGCCCTCCACCCTCATGAATGGCTCGGGGCTCT
Organism: Secale cereale; assembly: GCA_902687465.1. Lineage (NCBI taxonomy): Eukaryota > Viridiplantae > Streptophyta > Magnoliopsida > Poales > Poaceae > Secale > Secale cereale. The sequence goes on along the minus strand of LR738714.1, from coordinate 95,546,829 downwards.
TTTGGCCCATCTCTTTTACTCTGGGGGCTTCTTTTGGTCCATAAAAAATCATCAAAAATTGGCACGTCAATTGGACTCCATTTGGTATTCATTTTCTGTAAAACTCAAAAACAAGGAAAAAACAGAAACTAGCACTGGCTCTAGGTTAATGTGTCAGTCCCAAAAATCATATAAAATAGCATATAAATGCATATAAAACATCCTAGATGGATAATATAATAGCATGGAACAATAAAAAATCATAGATATGTTGGAGACGTATCAACAACCAATCGTCATCGATATTTTCGACAATGAGGAGTAACTTGTCTTGTTAGCTCACTATAAGGACCCATGTTCTGTTTGCTAGCTACTGCCTTTCCTTAACAAATTCTAGTGAATTGTGCTATCTACTTTTGTCATGCAATCTGTTGCTCTAGTGTATATGTTCTATATGTCATGCAATGTGGTGCACACTTCTTAACTGTTTGGTTAATTAGTTGTTGTGTTCAGTTAACTGTTTGGTTCAATTATGCAAATGTGATGTTCAATTCTTCAGGGTGCAATTTTGTATTGTCTTCCATGTGAGAAATAAATAGAATTTTTCTTTACAAAATACATGAGAAGCAAATACAATTGCTATATTTCCAAGTTGTCAAGAATGCTTGGTTGGTTAAATGTCGTATGTTCTAGTATGTTATACATTGTGCACTATGGTGCTCAGTTAACGTTTGGTTCATTTGTTGTGATGTTCAGTTAACTTCTTGGTTCAATTCTGCAATGTGATGTTCAATTGTTGTGGGTGCATTCTGTTATTGTATACCATGTGAGAAATAAATCAAATTTGGATGTACTAAATACATGAGAAACAAATACAATTGCTATATTTCCAAGTTGTTAAGCATGCTTGGTTTGGTTAACTGTCTGATTTTCTATTAGGAGTATGTTATATTGTGCAATGTGGTGCTCAGTTAATGTTTGGTTCATTTGTTGTGGTGTTTAGTTAACTGCTTGGTTCAATTCTGCAATGCGATGTCCAATTCTCGTGGGTAGAATTTTGTATTGGTGTGCATGTGAGGAATAATCGAATTTGGTTGCACTTAATACATGAGAAACGTGTACAATTGCTATATTTCCTAGTTCTTATTCATGCTTGGTTTGGATAAATGGGTTCTCCATGTGGCTCGAATTAATCTAATGAATCTACAATGTGCTTATTTTTCATCAATATATTTTACTAATATCATGCGAACCCTCACTTAACCTGATCACTAACTACCTTATATGTGTTGCAGGGAAACAATGGGAAGCACTGAGGTTTACAACCGAGGTTTGCACATGCATGGTCCTTTGTCTAATAGCACATTATTGTGCAATTGTAGGAACCATTCTAATATTTAGCTTTTTAACAATTTGGTGTTGCACATGTAGGTCCTGCTATCAAAGGTTTTAACCCACTATTCAACCCTTTTTGCATATGGGGAAATGAGTTGTCCATGAATATCAGTCAAGTCAAGAAACTAAGAAAGAATGTTAGGATAAAGAAATTAGCGATAAAAACAACAAGATCTTTGTCTGCACAATGAAGAAGACATTAGTTTACTACATGATGGTACTAACTATTATACCTTGCCTTTTTTATTCCTTCGCCCCATTTCCAATATAGAGAAGATATGTATGCACATCCTTGTTTTCAGGCCTTTCCAAAGCAGTTCACTAATGATTACATCTCAAACCACCTGTATGGTCAGGAGGCGAGGAAGGTATTCATACAACACCCACGGTTCAATATTGAAGTGTTCCTGAAGCGGATGAAGGAAGGACGGTCAATCATCCACATGCACTGGCCTAAAGTTGCAAAGACCTTCAACATCAATGAAGGCTCAATATTCGCCTTCTGCTTCAGCAGTTTTCCAGATGGGATACATCTATCTATGTACCGTCTATGATACTAATTTCGAAAGGTTATAGATGTTGCATGTGAAACTTGGTGTTGGTGCAGTTGTGTAATGGGGTAGCTAAGTGCTGAAGCTATATGATGTTGTACTCTGATGTATTTCAATTATGAAAATGAAATATATTGTGTGCTTAATATGAAATGTCAATTAGATTAATAAATGGATTATTAATAATAGGATAATTATCCTGCTAGTTGGGATTTTCTATTGCAAAGGGTTATTGAGAAAACACCGTGGGTGATAACCTCGGGCAACACTCACAATTTCTAGGAATAAACCGTGTTGGATTAATGAACAAACACACACGACATCCTCTTGAAAATTGTTTACATTAGGCCACCTGGCGCAAACGTTTACCACAGAAAAACTCTATGTGGTGGACAACCTTTGCCACACAGTTTCTTCTATGCATCGTGTGTGATGCATTCAATAACGCAAATGATAAAATTGTTAATACCTTGTGCAATGGAAACACTATCACAAACTATTTAACCTGTAAAATTGTGTGTGATGTACCTACGAATAGAAACGTTTTCCTTGGAGCGACTGTGCGGGATGTACATACGAACATAAACGTTTAGCAAGGACTGACTGTGTGGGATGAACTTACGACCGGAAATGATTTCACCTGTATAATTGATTTTTTAGCACTACTTTATGTATAACCGTATTTGATCGCTCGTCGGTCACACATGACCTCATTTTGCCGAGCTTGTGTGCCAGGAGAGCGTATCCTCGATGGTCTCTGGGTCATGTGGGAAGGACCCCCTATTGCAATCACTCACTAGGTGATGGTTACAAATGCCATCGCGGAAAGGGGTTAAAAACCGTTTGTATAACACCTCGATGTACTAGTGTATGATCCAACTATATTAACAAAGCTTGTGATACATCAAGATCGTGACATCTCAAGAACATGAGAGAGAGAGAGAGATTAAACACATATCTACTGGTACAAATCCTCAGCCCCGAGGGTGGACTACTCCCTCCTCATCATGATGGCCGCAGGGATGATGAAGATGGCCATAGGTGATGATTTCCCCCTCCGGCAGGGTGCTGAAATATGGACTACAGAGGCTCGCGGCGGCGGAACTTTTGATCTAGGGTTATTTCTAGGAGTTCTGGTATTTATAGGATTTTTCAGTGTTGGAATCACACGAAGATGGGCCTCAAGGTGGGCACAACCCACTAGGGCGCAACTAGGCCTCCTGGCGCACCCCGGTGTCTTGTGCTCACCTTCTTCACCTTCTAGTCCTCCCACAAAGCTTCTAGTGCCTCTTTTGTTCCAAAAAAATCGTCAAAAAGTTTTGTTGCATTTGGAGAACTTTTATTTCTGCACAAACAACAACACCACAGTAGTTCTACTAAAAATAGCGTCCGTCCGTGTTAGTTCCATGCAAATCATACCAAAACCTTGTAAAATTGTTGTAAACATGACATGAATACTTCATAAATTATAGATACATTGAAGACATATGAGTGAACTTTTTCATGCCCTCTTTTTTCACACTATCTATCGCATCTGTCGCTCATACAAGGTCTGTACATTCAACTACATTTCTTGTTTATCAGCCATTTGAATTGGAGTGGGTGATGTCAGTATCTAGCGGAGTAAAAACACGGTCTTCAAATAAAACAATGCTACCTCTTGGTGGAGATAGCACCCCGGTTGTACATGCACGAGAACCAGCCCTACCACACATAACCCAAACTCTCGCAGATTGTACCCCTATTATGATGGACACAAAATCAGCTTCACCCAATCTAACCCCAACCCCAGCAGATTGTAACCAAGTTCCAGTTGACACAACACCATCTCCACCATAGAATTCCCGAACAAAAGCGGTTAGTAAGGCAGCTCCAGTGCCCAAAGTGCTAGTACTACCATGGCAAACTCCAACTCCACCAGTTAGTACACCTATTCTTGTGGACGAAGCACAACCAGCCATTCGTAGTTTAGAATCTATTGCATTTGATGTTGTTAAATCCTATGTGTGTGTCTTCCCGTCATGGAAATATTATACTCAAGATTAAGGAAAATGCCAGTTCCAGGTGTTCATCCAGGAGTTATGTGTAAGTAATGTTATTCATGGCAATTACTTTGCTTTGTCCCATACATTCTATCTCCATGTTGGTTATAATACACCAAATGTTCCCAATTTTTCTCTATAGAGAAGGACCAATTTGGAAACTCAGGATGAGGTGACCTGTGCTAATACCTCTGCTATATTCAAGAATTCTTGGTGGCAGTATCAGAATAACCTAAAGAAAACGTACTTCACTGGCAAAGAAACTCATCAAATTCCCTTACGTTCTCCTAAGACACATTTATGGGACGATGACTGGGAACGCCTTGTTCTGGTCCTGAACCAAGAATGTGGTAAGGTCTATGAGCTCATTTTTATTTTTAAGTATTACTAGCAGATATGCCTGTGCGTTGCCACGGGAGATAACAAAGTTGTCCATATTTTTCTGCATCGATGATGAGTGTCAGCGGGTTGAGCAAGGTGAGATTCCGTCCTTCGGCAAAATATTTGTCCGATATCCTAGGATGTCGTTTGGACATGTTTCCCTGATTGGCGATCATGACAACAATGCCAACGATATGGATGGATAGGCCGACATAGAAATCACGAGCTCCTCCTCATCCCCGAAAACACATCCCGGTGTACCTTCTATTCAAGGTGGCTTACCAGATCATTGTTGTCAGCTCTCAACCTAGAGTAAGGACACCATGCTGAGCTCGCGACACACTTGGAGTGGTTCCACTCTTCACATTCATTCGTAAATCTCATTGTCGATTGGGGGAAATCCATGAGAACTCGGCCACCTCAATTCATCTTTCACCGCATCCCACATAAACAAGAAATTCAAAATTGTAGTATTCTGGATATTTTTAATCTCAGTAGCGGCATAGAGATGGTACCACAAAAATATTATAGAAGAAGCTTCTTATGCATCTATGACAACATGACAGTAAGGTGATCACTTCATGACTGTAATTTATTGACGTCGAATGGAAATGAAAAACCAAAACCCGAGGATGTTTGCTTATGTAAGAACAGAAACGATGATAAAAAACCATTTGCATAAATTGCCCAATACATGCAGATGAATAAAAGTTGGAATGCCCAAACGGCACGAGTCAGGTGCAAAGGAAAAATTACTGACAAATACACATGCATCCTAGATGAATGTGAATGCAAAAACACGCGTGCAGCCAAAATCATCAACCGGATAAAGGAATAATCATAATATGCTTCGTGGATTAATCACGAGCCTGGACATGTTCATCACTGATCCAGACTAATCTCAAATGTGAATTTTTAGCTTATAAATACATGGTTGCATGACCACATCAATTTTTTGGCAGGCGACAGTTTAGTGAAATATAATTGTTCGTCTGCAGAGAAAGCACATCTGCTCATGCATTAATTGTATAAATTGGCAAATTTTCTATTTTGGTGTGTGGGGAACTATGAATCGGTAAGTAGTTTGTACATTACTTCTACTCGTGTACCTGATAAGGAATTCTCTGTAGTCATTTTGGTGTAGTAGACATGCAATGTAAAACCCATGATTGTCAGCCGAGTTTGAAAGCTCTATGGCAGTCAATCTAACAGAATCTAAATGCAACTTAATTTTGCAGCTTAAAACCTCATTAAGGTCACTTACATGTATGTGATGAACTTCCCATATAAATCTCTAATACTTGCTTGTATGTGGTGAATGTCAGACCTCATAAGAACCAAGCACAAAACTGGTAAGCAGATACATGCATAGACATCTGAACAAAGAGGCTCCAGTGGTGACTGGTGAAGCACTTAATAACACAGAACATTTAGTATCGACTAAGCTTGCTCTGAAGATGGCATTAAACTAAACACCAAACATGGTTGTTATGGTTAAACATGACCAAAAAAAGGCGAGGGGGTCAGTGTCTTGTTCTCACCATTGACGGTAGCACTTGATGCACATTACATGGTTGAAGTTAGGCAGCACAACATCTGCTATTTTTTAACTCCACGCAGACCTCCTAGTCCTCGTCTATGTCAGCGTCAATCTCGGAGACTGACCTCTTGCTCGCTACTAACTCTTAGCAGACTGCCCTCTGCTTGTCGCACCCCTTGTTGCAGTGGCCCGAGGGGGGAAAATATAACATCTATAGACAGACAATGGGTGTGAGTATCATAGGTCCAAACTCCAAACTGCAACATAAAGCTACACAATTCCCATAAGAACACAAGTGCAATGACAACAATATGCCACCAATTCTTGAATAAAACCACACAAACGCAAAGACTGACCCTTGTAGCTGAGGATCCGTGGAGGTCGAGTGCACCGCTGAGGCTGCAGATGGTTCACTGAATGGAGGAAGAGGAAGAAGTGTGCTTCGGGGCTGTAGGAAATCAACATCTGCACATACGCCCATCATAATCCCTCGAGCAGTCCGGAGACGCGACGTTGACAAAGCTGGCATGCTGGATGTCGGCCTTGAGCACCTTGAGCAATTCCCTGAACGACCTTCGAGCGGCGCAGGGCACCACCGCCATCTCTTCCGCTCTCTTCCTCTGCAGCCAGAGGCCACGGCGCACTGCACTCACGGACACCATCTGAGCTGATTCCACACGCGCAGCCCAGCTGGCGGACGACTGTAGGGGGTCAACACGAGCGGACATCTTCTCCCGAGACGAACTCGAGGCTGCCATGGCCGATCTTGTGTGGTGCAGGGAAACGACGGGCGATTGCGGCAGGACGACTGCAGGGGGTCAACGTGAGCGGAAATCTTCTCCAGAGACAAACTGGAGGTGGCCATGGCCGATATTGTGCGGCGTGGGGAAACGACAGGCGATGGCGGTAGCTCCTCCATGTGGACGCGGCCGGCGGCGGCAGATGCAAGTGGCCTCACTCCTCCCGCGTGAGCACGGTGGCCGCTTTGTCGTCGTCCGCTGTGACCGTAGACATCTCCATCACCAGGAACGTGGGGAGCCGATGGCTACGGGGAACCTCAGCACACCTGCTAGGGAGCCGAGGGGCTCGTGGGCGGCGCCGCAGGGAGGTCGGGTACCTCTTTCTCTTTCCGATCTTTTTCTAATGTGTTTTTTTAGATTTTTAGCGAAACGTTTTTTCCACCTATGGATGGCAGTGGTGGGTAATTATTTGCAACTTATTAATGGAGAGTGACGGTGAAGCCGACGTACTCAATCCGTGCTTTATTATTAGGGATAGATATCATCTGTCTTATTATACTCTGTTCGTGTAGAACAAGTGCTTAAACCTGAAGAACAATTGTTCTCATTTAAGATTCCATTGCTATGGTGCATACTGCTTTGCTCTTGTATCACTGTATTTACTCATACAAACTTATCTTTAAATTGAAGATCCAATCGAAACTCCAATGGCACAACAGGTATGTTTAAGCATGTTTCTTTAATAGGTTTGCTCTTCTAAATTGCTCCATTGATTTCAATATCAATTGTGTATACAATTGACTTCTCATATCATTCACATTATTAGCATCACAACAGAGCCAATAGTGTTGTTGTAAATGTATACCCGTGGTACCCAACTGAAACCTTGTTGTGTCGTGTAGTTTCCCACACTTGTATTCTTTCAATGCTGCTTTGTCTTAAACTGGTATGATTTGAACAGTGTCTCTATTTTGATTTGGCAAGACAATATAGTGACCATAGGACATGGATATATGTCTGTTTCATGATTTTATTGTGTATGACTTGGCAATAGAAGACTTGGTAGTTTAATCCTGTCCACCATACTACTGAACTGGTTCACCAAAATGAGTGTCGTGTACTACATGCTAAACCTGTTATGTAGTATATGATTTGAACTCTATTTTAATTTGGCAAGACAATGTAGTGACCATAGCACATCGATATATGTTTGTTTGATGCTTTTATTATGTGCTACTTCGCAATAGAATACTGTTTTATCATGTCCACCTTACTACTCAACTGGTCCACCAAAATTAGTTTCATATACTACATGCTAAACATGTTAAGTGTCTCCTTGTTTCTTCTTTTAGAATGTTGACAGAATATTGGGAAAGAGTACCTTATTAAGCAATGGTAAAGGAAGTAATGCAGATAAGGTTCAGGATAGTGAGAAATCCTTGTTGGTCTCCATAAAAGCTAATAAAATAGCTAAGGAAAGCTATCTTGAAGACAGTGAGGCAACCCCAAAGTCCTGTCTTGGTGTAGTGTTTGAGTTACTGGCCACTACTGCTGGCACAAGCTCTTCGAACTCACTGATTGATCAGTTCAGTTTCTTGAGTCTCAACTACAATCTAAAATACATCGACCAGCTGTGTTGCCACAAGAAGCCGAAGGACTGCGAAAGTCCCTGGAGAATTTAGATGCATACTTTATGGTGCAACAGTAAGCGTTGGAGGATTTTAGTGCCAAATTGGAGAAAGCTAATAAGCTTTCCAAGCTTACTGCCAGCATGGTGGATACCCAGGATCACGTTTCTTGAGCTCTTCTGATGTTGATTCAGTTATGGACTTGTTTTGCTGCCGTGTTGCTACCTCTTAAGCTTGCGTTGTATTCCCTCAAAGAGGAAAGGGAGATGAAGCACAATAGCGTAAGTATTTCCCTTAGTTTTTGAGAACCAAGGTATCAATCTAGTAGGAGACCACGCGCGAGTCCCTCGCACATGCACAAACAAATAAGAACTTCAGAGCCAACGCGATAAGGGTTTGTCAATCCCTTTACGGTCACTTACGAAAGTGAGATCTGATAGAGATGATAGTTTATATTTTTGGTATTTTGGTTTATAAGAACAGCAAATAAAAGCAAGAAAAGTAAAGTAGATGTAGATTGATATGTTGAGAATAGACCCGGGGGCCATAGTTTTCTCTAGTGGCTTCTCTCATGATAGCGATATTCTACGGCGGGTAAACAAATTACTGTCGAGCAATTGATAGAAAAGAGAATAATTATGAGACTATCTAGGCATGATCATTGTATATAGGCATCACGTCCAAGACCAGTAGACCGACTCATGCCTGCATCTACTACTATTACTCCACACATCGACCGCTATCCAGCATGCATCTAGTGTATTGAGTTCATAAGAACGGAGTAACGCCTTAAGCAAGATGGCATGATGTAGAGGGATAAACTCAAGCAATATGATACAAACCCCATATTTTTGTCCTCGATGGCAACAATACAATACATGACTTGCTGCCCCTACTATCACTGGGAAAGGACACCGCAAGATTGAGCCCAAAGCCAATCACTTCTCCCATTGCAAGAACTATAGATCTAGTAGGCCAAACCAAACCAATAATTCGAAGAGACTTGCAAGGATATTATGAGCACACATAAAAAGTTCAGAGAAGAACCAAATATCTTTCATAGATAACCTTGATCATAAACTCACAATTCATCGGATCTTGACAAACACACCGCAAAAAGAGATTACATCGAGTAGATCTCCTCAAAGACCGAGGAGAACTTTGTATTGAGATCCAGAGAGAGAAAAGAAGCCATCTAGATACTAGCTATGGACCCGAAGGTCTGTGGTAAACTACTCCCAACTCATGGTGAGGGTGATGATGATGATGATGAAGGACTCCGTGATGGATCCCCCTCGGGTGGAGCTCCGGAACAGGCTCCAAGATGGGATCTTCACGGGAACAGAAGGTACGGCGGTGGAATTAGGGTTTTCTCTTTGTTCACGGAGGTTCTGGGGTACGTATACTTATATAGGAAGAAGGAGGGCACCGGGGGACGCTCGAGGGGGCCACGAGGCAGGGGGGCACGCCCGGGGAAGGGGGGGTGCCCCCCACCCTCGTGGGCCACCCTTTGGCCCCCTGACATGGTTCTCCAGCTCGGCGTGCATGATTTTCTCCAAAAATATCTCTCGCGAAGGTTTCATTCCGTTTGGACTCCGTTTGATATTCTTTTTCTGCAAAACCCTGAAACAGGTAAAAAATAGCAATCTGGACTGGGCCTTTTGGTTAGTAGGTTAGTCCCAAAAATGATATAAAAGTGGATTATAAAGCCCATTAAACATCCAAGACTTCATAAATAATAGCATGGAACAATAAAAAAATTGTAGATACGTTGGAGACGTATCAAGCATCCCCAAGCTTAATTCCTGCTCGTCCTCGAGTAGGTAAATGATAAAGAAAGAATTTTTGATGTGGAATGCTAACCAATATAGTTTTTCAATGTAATTCTCTTAATTGTGGCATGAATGTTCAGATCTGAAAGATTCAAGATAAAAGTCTATATCGACATAAGAAATATTAATACTTCAAGCAATACTAACAAAACAATCATGTCTTCTAAAAATACTATGGCTAAAGAAAGTTATCCCTACAAAATCATATAGTGTTGGCGATGCTCCCTCTTTATCACACAAAAATATTCATATCATCCACAACCCCGATTTCAGCCAAGCACTTGTTTTCATACTCTATCTTTTCAAACCTTTCAACTTTCACGCAATACATGAGCGTGAGCCATGGATATAACACTATGGGTGGAATAGAGGTGGTTGTGGAGAAGACAAAAAGGAGGGTGATAGTCTCACATCGACTAGGCGTATCAATGTGCTATGGAGATGCCCATCAATAGATATCAATGTGAGTGAGTAGGGATTGCCATGCAACGGATGCACTAGAGCTAAATATGAATGAAAGCTCAACAAAAGAAACTAGTGGGTGTGCATCCAACTTGCTTGCTCATGAAGACCTAGGGCATTTGAGGAAGCCCATCGTTGGAATATACAAGCCAAGTTATATAATGAAAATTCCCACTAGTATATGAAAGTGACTAAACATGAGACTCTCTACAATGAAGAACATGGTGCTACTTTGAAGCACAAGTGTGGAAAAAAAGATAGTAGCAATTGTCCCTTTTCTTTTCTTTTTCTTTTTTTTTTACTTTTTTGGGCCTTTTTTTTCTTTGGCAATGAAACAAGAGTGACATGTATAAAAATTATGCATGGTGGCTTTGCCTCAAATACGATGTCAACTACATGATCATGCAATGGCAATATGACAATATGATGCGTGTCATATGAACGGAACGGTGGAAAGTTGCATGGAAATATATCTCGGAATGGCTATGGAAATGCCATGATAGGTAGGTATGGTGGCTGTTTTGAGGAAGGATATATAGTGGGTTTATGGCACCGGCGAAAGTTGCGTGGTACAAGAGAGGCTAGAAATGGTGGAAGGGTGAGAGTGCGTATAATCCATGGACTCAACATTAGTCATAAGAACTCATATACTTATTGCAAAAATCTACGAGTCATCAAAACAAAACAATCAACGCATGCTCCTAAGGGGGAGGTTGGTAGGAGTTAACCACCGCGCGCCCCCGACCTCCACACAAAGGTTGGCACTCTACAAATACCTCATGCTCTAACTTCGTCACATAGCGGTTCACCATACGTGCATGATACGGGAATCACTAACCTTAACACAAGTATTCCTCAATTTCATAATAACTCCACTAGCATGACTCTAATATCACTATCCTCATGTCTCAAAACAATTATCAAGCATCCAACATCCCATTCTATTCAATGCACTTAGTGTGAATTTTTTTTACTACATTGACATTGGATGTTTATCATGTGAAGACTAGTTTCTTTAGCCTAAACACTTTACCATGCTGTTTTAATAGACTCTCAAATAGATATAAGTGAAACATGAGAGTTCAACTATTTCTACAAAATATTACCACCACCGTGCTCTAAAAGATATAAGTGAAGCACTAGAGCAAAAACTATTCAACTCAAAAGATATAAGTGAAGCACATAGAGTGTTCTAACAATTTCTAGGACATATTTAACTCTCTCAAATAGGTGTGTCTAGCAAGGATGATTGTGTCAAACTAACAAGCAAAGACTCAAATTATACAAGACGCTCCAAGCAAAACACATATCATGTTGCGAATAAAAATATAGCTGCAAGCATAGTTACCGATGGATGAAGACGAAAGAGGGGATGCCTTCCCGGGGCATCCCCAAGCTTAGGCTTTTGATTATCTTGAATTTACTTGGGCTGCCATGGGCATCCCCAAGCTTAGGCCTTCGCTACTCCTTGTTCCATAGTCCATCAAAGAAATACTCAAAACTTGAAAACTTCACAACACAAAACTTAGACAAAAATTCTCGTGAGCTCCGTTAGTATAAGAAAGCAAACCACTACTCAAAGGTGCAGCCATGAATTCATTCTTTGTTTATATTGGTGTTAAACCTACTGTATTCCAACTTCTTTATGGTTCATATCCTCCAATACTACTCATAGATGCATCGGAATAAGCAAACAACACACGAAAAACAGAATCTGTCAAAAACAGAATAGTCTGTAGTAATCTGCAGGTTTTGCCTACTTCTGGAACTCCAAAAAATCAAAATAAATTGGTAAATTTGCGGAATTTGTCTAAAAATCAGCTGCAAGAAGAATGAACTAAAAAGTATGCTCCAGCAAAATCTGAAGACCACTTTAGCGAGCACTAACGATTCTGTTTTTCACAGCAAGATCATATAAACTTCACACAAGTCTTCCCAAAGGTTCTACTTGGCACAAACACTAAGCAAAACATGAAACCACATCTAATCAGAGGCTAGATGCAATATTTATTCCCTAACAGCAACAAAAACAAAAAACAAAAAATTGGGTTGCCTCCCAACAAGCGCTATCGTTTTACGCCCCTAGCTAGGCACGATACAAGATAGAACTAGGGAATGCCATAATGATATGATATGTCACGAAAGCTCATCTCATATTTCCTACGTTCAGCAGCAAGATTACTTTGTGGCAACCAAAAGTAATCAAAAGGGCTAAATTTAATGGGACAAAATTCCCCTACATCAATCTCGGGAGGAACATGTTCCTCCTTTGGCCCTTTGTAGTGGATGACCAATTCATCGTTATAGGCATTCTTTTGGCAGAAGGTCATAAGCCTTCGGTCAAGGGAGAAGCCTAACCCATTATTTTGAACCGCAAAATCATCGTTTATCTCAGAAATTCAATCAATCAAGATCTCAACGGGAACGCTTTTTTCTAAGGTTTTCATTAAAAGCAACATGATCAGGAGATCGCAACCACATTAGGTCTTCTTGATTGAACAAGATAGCCTTTATAGGAGGTCGACTAGCATCTACTCTGTAATGAGTAAAGATTTCTCCGGACTCTTTCATGATATATCTAAATTCATGAGCCAAAAAGATAGCAGCTGCAGGCTTAACGGAAGAATGCTCAATATTGGAAAATTCCAACAAGATTCTCTGAATACAGGGATGCATATGGATAAATTGCCTTTCAATTTCTACTATAAGCATAGATACAACATCCGCAAGGCTACTAGTTCTGTGAAGAATAGAGCCACCCACATTGGGCAAAGCACCGGCACAATTGAAGAAGTCTTGAAGAACTCCTTTCCCAATAATATTACCGCTTCCAACCCGGAATTTCTTAATATGTAAAGTGGTAGCTTCATCCGGGGGATCAACATGGACGTTGCTCTCGTCATTACTAGCCTTCTCGATAGGATCGTCCCCCATCTCAGACATGAGGGCAATCAGGCAAGCAAACAGCACACGAGCAAACAAGAAGCAAGCGAACGATAAACACACAATGGAAGAAGGGCAAATAAAACGGCAAGGGTGAAGTGCGGGAGAGGAACACGAGAGGCAAATAAATGTAATGCAAAGGATAAGGGTTTGTGATAGGTACTTGGTATATGACTTTTGCGTAAGCCTCCCCAGCAACGGCGCCAGAAATTCTTCTTGCTACCTCTTGAGCTTGCTTTGTATTCCCTCGAAGAGGAAAGGGAGATGCACCACAATAGTGTAAGTATTTCCCTTAGTTTTTGAGAACCAAGGTATCAATCAAGTAGGAGACCACGCGTGAGTCCCTCGCACCTGCACAAACAAATAAGAACTTCGCAGCCAACACGATAAGGGGTTGTCAATCCCTTTACGGTCACTTATGAAAGTGAGATCTGATAGAGATGATAGTTTATATTTTTGGTATTTTTGGTTTATAAGAACAGCAAATAAAAGCAAGAAAAGTAAAGTAGATGTAGATTGATATGTTGAGAATAGACCCGAGGGCCATAGTTTTCTCTAGTGGCTTCTCTCATGATAGTGATATTCTATGGTGGGTAAACAAATTACTGTCGAGCAATTGATAGAAAAGCAAATAATTATAAGGCTATCTAGGCATGATCATTGTATATAGGCATCACGTCCGAGACAAGTAGACCGACTCTTGCCTGCATCTACTACTATTACTCCATACATCGACCGCTATCCAGCATGCATCTAGTGTATTGAGTTCATAAGAACAGAGTAACGCCTAAAGTAAGATGGCATGATGTAGAGGGATAAACTCAAGCAATATGGTATAAACCCCATCTTTTTATCCTCGATGGCAACAATACAATACGTGCCTTGCTGGCCCTACTCTCACTGGGAAAGGACACCGCAAGATTGAACCCAAAGCCAAGCACTTCTCCCATTGCAAGAACTATAGATCTAGTAGGCCAAACCAAACCAATAATTCGAAGAGACTTGCAAGGATATTATGAGGACACATGAAAAGTTCAGAGAAGAACGAAATATCTTTCATAGATAACCTTAATCATAAACTCACAATTCATCGGATTCGACAAACACACCGCAAAAAGAGATTACATCGAATAGATACCCTTGAATACCGAGGAGAACTTTGTATTGAGATCCAGAGAGAGAGAGAGAGAAGAAGCCATCTAGATACTAGCTATGGACCTGAAGGTCTATGGTAAACTACTCACAACTCATGGTGAGGGCGATGATGATGATGATGATGAAGTACTCCGTGATGGATCCCCCTCCGTCGGAGCTGCGGAACAGGCTCCAAGATGGGATCTTCACGGGAACAGAAGGTACGGCGGTGGAATTAGGGTTTTCTCTCTGTTCACGGAGGTTCTGGGGTACGTAGACTTATATAGGAAGAAGGAGGGCACCGGGGGACGCTCGAGGGGGCCACGAGGTGGGGGCGCGCCCTGGGAAGGGGGCACGCCCCCCACCCTCGTGGACCACCCTTTGGCCCCCTGACGTGGTTCTCAAGCTCCGCGTGCGTTATTTTCTCCAAAAATATCTCTCGCGAAGGTTTCATTCCGTTTGGACTCCGTTTGATATTCTTTTTCTGCAAAACCCTGAAACAGGCAAAAAACAACAATCTGGACTGGGCCTTTGGGTTAGTAGGTTAGTCCCAAAAATGATATAAAAGTGGATGATAAAGCCCATTAAACATCCAAGACTTCATAAATAATAGCATGGAACAATCAAAAATTATTGATATGTTGGAGACGTATCACGTGTTTATTTGCACTGGTGGCCAATTTAGACGGCCAGTGTATGTAATATGTTGCTTTGTTCCCTATATTTGCATGGTTGGTGAACTTTGATGCCCAGTGGATGTAATATGTTTAATAGCCATAATAGCCTAGCGTTAGTTGCTTGCTTATTTATTTCCTTATTGTCTTGTTTAGTTGTTTGCTTGTAGTCATTGCGGTTCTTTTTCCGTGTTTTTATAGTGATCACAATAACCTATTTTTTATAAATAGGCCACAGTAACCATGGGAAATATACGGACCATTATAACCATGGTCCTGCTACCTGGTGTAGTGACCATGGGCCTCCTACGGGCCGTAGGATCCATGGGCCTTCTACGGGCTGTAGGATCCATGGACCTTCTACGGGTCGTAGGATCCATGGGCCTTGTATGGGTCGTATAATCAATGGGCCTTCTATGGGCCGTATGGTCGATTTGCCAAACATCGGTCGTACTATTCATGGACCAATAACGGTCCGCAAAATGGGTCGTAAATGGGCTAGAGTGGAAATCGTCTATTTATGGCTCGACCATCAAGGTTGTCAAAATCGCGATTCTATTATACGATTCTACGACTTTACGATCCAAGATTACCCCTATGATTCTACGATTTTTGTTCTTAGAATCTACGTTTCTACGATCCTGATAGTGAAGATTCAACGATTTGCGATCCTACCATCGAAGTTCCGATCCGATTCAAAATCACGATTCTGACAACCTTGTCGACCATAATGGGCCATTAATAGGCCGAAATGTATAACGAGCTTAATTCTATCTACGGGCATCACGGGTCATTAATGGGCCGTATTTGATGACGCTATCAAAATAGCCCAACGGGTTAACGGGGCGAATGTAACCACATGCTGATTTTGGCCCACAAGCGGAATAGGCCAGTAACTGATCGTAAGTAACCGAATGTTGGAAATGAGCCCATGAATAAATGGGCCCTTCAAAGGCCGAAGGTTAACACGGGCTGGAAATGGCCCGACAGAATAATGGGTTTGATGCACTGTTCATTATAGGACAGTTTCACTACGGGCCTTTAATGGGCCCAGATTTACAAAGGGCCTCATATGGGCCAAAAGGCGGCATGGGTCATACATGGGCCAGAAGTTACAATGTACTGGAATCATATTGGACGAGCCAGATGATGCTACTGGGGCCCAATTTGGATAGGCCATAATAGGCCGTGAGTCAGGCTGTAAACGAGCTAAATGCGAACATGTCGTTAACAGACTTTCCACGGGCCGGCCCGCTACCTTTAGACCAAGTCAAAAGGGTCGTCCTTTTCTCCTGAATGGGCCTCTATTGGGCCATGCCATGTGTCGACGTATCATAGGCGCCTCAGGTCCAATGAGTGGATGACATAAGTCCCATCGCCAAGCCGACACGTGGATACTTCGGCAAATTAGAATTTTACACGTGGAAAATCCCCACTGGTCCAGGCTGTTAACGGGTTATCGTATCCAAACCGAACCAGGTAGCTTAACAGCGACCAGTTACGGTGGATGCCACATGTCGGTTACCCTTGACGAAAGCACTTCCACGATGCGCCATTTATCGTCATGGAAGTGGACACTTCCGTGATGATAATTTTGGTATTCTCATGGAACACTTCTATGACAGCACAGGTATGACTATCTTGATTCTATCATAAAATCATCATGGATGTACATGCATGACAGAAAACGTGACCTACTATGACAAACACGTATATATTATCACGGAAGTGGTTTTTTTGTAGTGTATAACAAAAATTTCCCACTAGTAATATATGAAAGTGTCAAAATAGGAGACTCTCTACAATGAAGAACATGGTGCTACTTTGAAGCACAAGTGTGAAAAAGGATAGTAACATTGTCCCTTCTCTCTTTTACTCTTTTTAGACACGTTTTCTATTTTATCTTTTTTGGAGACTCTTTCAACCTCTCTCCACTTTTTTAATAACCTCACATGTGACAATGTTCTAATAATGATGATCATCATACTTTTATTTACTTACAACTCAAAGTTATAACTCAAGGTAGCTTGAACTCATAATAACGGAACGGTGGAGTTACATGGCAATATATCTCGGAATGGCTATGAAAATGCCATGATAGGTAGGTATGGTGGCTGTTTTGAGGAATGGTATAAAGTGGGTTTAATGCACTGGCGAAAGTTGTGCGGTACTAGAGTGGCTAGCAAAGGTGGAAGAGTGAGAGTGCGTATAATCCATGGACTCAACATTAGTCATAAAGAACTCACATACTTATTGCAAAAAAAAACATTATTAGCCCTCTAAGAAAATTACTACTATGCATGATCCTAGGGGAGAGGTTGGTAGGAGTTAATCATCGCGCGCTCCCGACTTTCATGCAAAGGAAGACAATCAAGAATAAATTGCACTCCAACTTCATCACATAACTAGAAGACCATATGTGCATGCTATAGGAATCACAAACCTTAACATAAGTATTTCTTTAAATACACAATTCACTACTATCATAACTCCAATATCACCATCTTCATGTCCCAAAACTATTGCAAGGAATCAAACTTCTCATATATTCAATGCTCTTTATGAAAGTTTTTATTATACCCCCCTTGGATGGCTATCATATTAGGACTAAATTCACAACCCAAGAAAATTACCATGCTGTTATTAGACTCTCAAAATAATATAAGTGAAGCATGAGAGTTCATTGATTTCTTCAAAATAACATCATCGTCGTGCTCAAAACGATATAAGTGAAGTAGTAGAGCAACTACCCTAGCTCAAAAGATATAAGTGAAGCACATAGAGTATTCTAATAAATTCATGATTAATGTGTGTCCCTCTCAAAAGGTGTGTATATCAAGGATGATTGTGGAAAACTAAAAAGCAAAGACTCAAATAATACAAGACACTTCAAGCAAAACACATATCATGTGGTGAATAAAAATATAGCCTCAATTAAATTTGTCGATGGATTGAAGACAAAAGAGGGGATGCCATCCGGGGCATCCCCAAGCGTAGATGCTTGGTGCTCCTTGAATATTACCTTGGGGTGCCTTGGGAATCCCCAAGCTTAGGCTCTTTCCACTCCTTATTCCGTAGTCCATCAAATCTTTATTCAAAACTTGAAAACATCACAACACAAAACTGAACAGAAAACTCATGAGATATGTTAGTAAAACAAATCCAATCCTTACTTGTAGGTACTGTTGTGAACTCGTTCTTATTTTATATTTGTGTTATATATACTGTATTCCAACTTTTCCATGGTTCATACCCCTCGATACTAGCCATAGATGCATCAAAATAAGCATACAACACGATGAAAACAGAATCTGTCAAAAACAGAAAAGTTTGTAAAGATGCGAATCAAAGTGAAACGTCTGTATCTCTAATTTTTTTGAAAATTAGGATAACGTGGGCAATTTATATATCAGAAACGCGTAAAAAATTAAGAGTTTTTCCACGTTTCAGTAATCAGAAAGAATTATGGCACTATGCGCAAAAGTTTCTGTTTTTCAGCAAAACCAATCTACTATCTTCCAGACCACCCCAAAAGTCTTACTTGACACAAACACTAAATTAAAACACGAAAACACATCTAACCAGAGGCTAGATGAGTAATTTTATTGTAGAAAAGAAAAGAAAAATATTGGGTTGTCTCCCAACAAGCGCTTTTCTTTAAAACCTTTTAGCTAGGCATTGATAATTTTAATGATGCTCACATGAAATACAAGAATTGATGTGGCACCCCGGCTCAGAAAACCGGAACGCCCCATTTTCCAGCCCAGAGATCGAGGAGAAATCTCCGGAAAACGACACTGCTTGACATAGAACAAATCAGCTCTTATTACAAGCATAATAATACAAGGGTCTGATCTTACAAAGGTGCACATCAGCACGATGACACTACACTGACGATACTACACTAGCTCTATGCTAGCAGCAGAACAACTCATAGCGGCAGAATACTTCTAGCAGCGGAACAACACGAAGGTGGTGAACTCCAATCCGCAGGGACTCTGGCTGGGACACGATCTAGCTCGCACGCACGACAACCTCGACAAACAATCAAGCAATCATGGCATCACCTCCAATCTGGCATGACACGCCAAGTCAGTACATTGAATGTACTTGCAAGCTCACAACAACTAAAAGTATCAAGGCAAAACAATAACATAGCATTAACAGGTTAACTAATGAACAACTATCATGATGAAGCAACTACTAAGAAGGGTATGAAACTGAGATGATACTAATAAATCACCATCTCCAATTTACATGATCATATATTACTTGTCTAACCGACCAATAAGTATACCATCTCGATCACCTCGTGATCAAAAATCAAATTGTGATCTTTTCGGCGATCACTACCATGACCACCACTTGGTTTACATTATCATCAATATCATGCACTGCTCAAAATATCAATATATATATATATATATATATATATATATATATATATATATATATATATCATTTTGTTGTTTATCTTGTTGTTCCGTCATTTCAGTGTTGATCGAACGGTGTGACCTAGTACGAACCCATGCCCATGACCGAGGATGCGGCCATCGATAGATTTAACAAATACACTCTACATAGGTAGTGCATTGTACCCACACCACAGAACCCATGGCCTCGTTCTCCCATTCGGGCGGGCCAACGGCGTTCCGACAAAACCGATCTACTGTCATGACACTCTCCCGGCCACTCTGACTCATTCCCCACTAGGCTAAGTCCTGGGTGGCCCCGTGTCTACCAAAGACACCAATGACCACTGTCGTGGCCAAAACAAATAAAAAGTCCAACTACGGGCACACAAGGTTAGGTCCGTCTACCTGATCAGGGTAACGCGTGCCCATAACCTTCCCGAGTTGGAGGCGCCGGTGAGAGGCATGACAATAGCATCACATTAGGGCATTCCCATAAAAGGCAAATATGGTTGAACTGGGGAAAGCCCGGTTCGGTGGCACCTGACCAACTTAATGACGGATTTTATCTCAAAAAATTTAGCTGTAATACAGATACTCGATATCAACTATCAAACTAATAATCCAAGTCATAGTAATATCCAACAAATAATCCAAGGATTAATAATATCATAACAAAATACTCCAAGGATGGCATAACATCTCTATCATGAAAAATCCAAGAACATTACTATGCAAATATCAAGAACTAACTATCAGCTATGATTCACTTGCAAACATCATTTCCATCATCATCCTCCAAAACATAATATCAGCTAGCATCACGATGAAAATAATACTAGCCACTAATAATCCAAAGGCAACATGACATCCAAAGCAAACACTGCAAAAATAATAACAGGTACTAGCATGAAAATAGCCACTAAGAATCCAAAGGCAACATGATGTCCAAAACAATACTACAAAATAGTACCAGATACTATCATGAAAATAGCCACTCAGAATCCAAAGGCAACATGATGTCCAAAACAATACTCCAAAATAGTACCAGATACTATCATGAAAATAGCCACTAAGAATCCAAAGGCAACATGTCATACACATAGTCAACAAAATATAAGTCCTAGAACTCCAAGAAATATCATGGCAATAACAAAATCAAAATACAACTCCAAGAAATACCAACAAGATCATACATAGCTAATGCAATATTTTAAAGAAGTTCAAATCAAGAACCATGTAACTGCATTGCAATCACGCAAATGGAGGGTGTGTCTTGCCTAAAGAAAGTGCGGAAAGCTTGCGAAAAGAATCACCGGAAAACATTCCCTCCCGGAGGGGGCTGTTTAACGGCAAGGGCAAAATGGTCATTTTCAGAATTTTGAAACATAATGAAAATGATGCCAACAGAACGGGCTCGACGAGACGAAGAGATGGGCTTTGGAATCACCTCATTTGGAGCTAGGATCAAAAAGATATGAATGTTTTTCTGCCAGGGACCTATTTGTAACAGAAAAGTTTACAGACTGGGCCAAAACAGAAAAACTGAAAACGCATTCCAGGAACTACGCTTTTGGGACAGTGAAGGCATATTTTTTGGCCGAAGCCGCAATGGTTTACGCTTTCACTCAAACGAAAGCGCATTCAGTGGAAATACTATTCCACTTAAATGACGTGGCAGAGGTGGGACAGGGGCGTTGTGCAACTGACGGATGGGTCCCACGGGCTAGGGTTGCTAACGTGCAGGTCCCACGGGGGGGGTCACTTATGCAGCTAGGCTGGCCGGGGTCAACGCCTGGCCCGCTGACAGGTGGGGCCAGGGCCCACTGGCCAGCTGGGGACGGAGGCAACGTCTTCTTCCTCGAGTTCGCTCGATGGGGCAGAGGGGAGGAGGCGGCTCCGGTGCCCGTCCGGCCGGCTCCGTCCACCATTCCGGCCGTGCGGCCTACCGGCGTGCTCGGGAGGCCAAGCCGAATATGTCCCCGTAGAGCACGGACGCCAAGGAGGGCTGGAGCGACGTGGTCTTGGACTCCGGCGGAGATGGTCTCAGGTGGGGATTGGGCGCCGTGGCTAGGGACTACCAGAGGAGGAAGGACACGGCGGGGAGGCTCCTAGGAGTGTGGTGGAGGGCTCTGGCAATGGCTAGGAGGAGGGGTAGGGCTGGGGTCAGTCGGATTTTGGCGAGCCGAGGCGGCGACCATGGCGACAGAGAAAGAGCAGGGGAGCTCTAGGGGCTCGGGAAGAAGCTAGGCGAGGGGTGGTGGAGCGAGGGAAGGATGCTGCTGAGGCGAGACGCTCTTGGGGCGGCCTTATATAGCCAAGGGGAGGGGTAGTCACGCTGGCGTCGCCGCGGACGCGTGCCTTCGCCCACGAGCTCGGAGGCAGGCGACGAGGGGGAACACTGTGGGGGATCTCATGGGGAGGAGTAGGCCAAAGGAGCACAGGGGGAGGCGCTGCGGCGCGACCAGAGCGGTCGGCCACAGTTCACCCGCGGGCGCTCGGCGGCTTGCGTCGGTGAGGAAGCTGTCGATGGGGAAGACGGGTCCAGGGGGTCTGCGACGGTGAGGTGAGGCCAATGAACAGGCTCACGCGCGCGAAGAAGACGAGAGGCGAGCAACCGAAGCAGAAACGGCGCTCCGGGTGCGGCCACAGTGCATAGGGCGCGTGCACGGGCATGCCACTAGCGTAGTCACCATGTTCAATGGAACGTAGTTGTGAAAATGAGCTGTAATAGGTTGTCTACTGGTAGTCCTTGCATGGTAAGTCTCAGCTACGATGGTAGAAAGGTGAAAAGCTCTCTGGTTGAATGGTAGAGATCCTCTGAAGTTTACTGCAGTAAACTTTGAGGAGAGTTGCTGATCAACAGAAAATGAGTTGGAGCCAAAGAGCTTGTCTGGGAGGTTGAGGTAAATAAGAACTTTCATCCTGGTAAGTTTGAGAGGATTTGGATAAAGATTTGATGTAGTTGCTTAACAACCACACAAATCTGGTCAGAAACTAGATTAGGATGTTGCACTCAAGTGGTGAGTCCATTTGGGCTGAAATTTGGCAAGGCTTAGGGATTTGGTCATAGTCAGATGCTGTAAGAATTTCATACCATTTGGATTTACCAAAATGGTACTTCCTTCACAAGCATCCTTTCTGTCCAAAAACTTGGGAAAAATCCTAAGGGAAAATGGCTACATAAAATGTGCCCAAAATTGGTGAAGGTACGTTATATTGGTTGCGGAAGGTCCTGGAATATTTTCAGATATAGTGGAGCAAGATAAAATACACTTGCTTCACAAACTGAAAATTTGGACAGAAACAAAGATTGTAAGGTGTGCTCACATGGTTAATTGGATGGAGCTGAATTTTGGAAGAGTGTAATAAAATGATCTCAAGAAGAGGCGTGCAAAATTGCAACTCATTTGGATGATTCTAGCTAGTACTTCCTTCACAGTGGCTTCTGTTTGGCAGAAACTTTGAAACATCCCTGAGGAAGATTCGCTAGGCAAATAGAGTTGCACTTTGGCATGTGGCAATGGTTTGGACATAAAAAGATGTCCAAGGAGTTTGGGGTCAATTGGGTAAATATAAATAGCACTTGCTTCACAAAGTGCCATTTAGGGCAAAATAGGAAAAGGAGTATTGGAGGATTATTTTTGAACATGGCAATGAAATGTTTTGCCATATTTGATGAAGATATGACCCAAACAATTTATTAAAATTTATTTGGGAATATTTGGAGTGACAGAAATATATGTTGCTTCACAACCTAGGGCAGACAGGGTTATTCCTTTAATAGAAAAAGGAATATTCCCTAGAAAAAGAAATTAGGGTTTGGTCAAGCAGTGGAGTGACATGATCTTGGCAAGGTTTTGAGAATGATGAGCCATTAGGGAGGGAAAAAGAGGATGATTTCCCAGGTGACAAGGCCACAGAACCACTCCAAAAAGAAAAACAGAGCAAAAACCAATAAATCAAAAAGAAAAAGAAAAGGGCCAAAAACCAGGCTGTCACAAACCTTCCCCCCTTAAAGAAATTTCGTCCTCGAGATTTGATGGCTCCGGGAACAAGTATGACTTGAGGATACCGTTTCCAACTCGGATATCCATTTTCTTTATTTATTGTTCCCCCGAGAATTTCTCATGATCTGATTATCTTTGCTCGGGGGTGGTTTGCTTCACCTTTCCTCAAATTCTGACGGGTTCTTGCTCCCACGTTAAATCCTTTTGCTGACGCTGATTCTTCCAGAGTGAAATCCAATGTATCTGAGCATAAATTTTCTTTTGGTCATGCAATCATTTTTACTTCTGCCATGGGGTGGCTTCAAATAAATGCAGGCCTTCTTGTTCCAATAAATGATGAGAATTATTCATGGCAATGTTTTGATGGGATATGACTTCTTATAAGTGGTACTGATTTATTTTGATATATTCCTTTGGCTCGAGCATGAGATATAAGCCAAAGATTTGACTGCCTTTTGTCGTGAACAGTATAACGTTGTAGGGAGTTACAGCTGTGACATACCTCAAATATTTATATCTTGAGACTGGCCCGACAGGGAGCTGATGGACAAATACTTTTCCTGACAGACTGACCGTGTACTTGATTTCGCCGATGGCTATACCGGGTCTGAGCTGATTTGCTTGGCTTTTGATTTTCTCATTTTGTCGGTATACTCATTTGGATTTTCCACGCTAACCATCCCAAGCGGGTCAGTGGAATATGAAATCCTTGTAAAACAGAGCAGACCACTGAGAGTATTCCTTTGTGGATCCATATGAAATTATGGCTGTTGATTAACTTGGGAATCCGGACCCTGATGGTCGCGCAAAAATCATCATACCTTTGCTGTCAGCCTCATCTTTTGACGGTCATGATTTGCTTTGTCAGGATATCTTACTAAAATAACTTGGCCATGCTTGTCCTTGATTTTTCGTATGACCATGGATGTGATTAGTGCAATATTTTTGACATTACTCCGCATGCGTGTTTGCTGACCTGGGTCTGCGTATATATGAAATCTACTGGGGTTTGTGGCTGTACGAAGCTCATTGCTGAGGTCATCCATACTAGAAGGTGACAAGGTTTTAGGATATCTCCTTGTCAGTTGCGCGAATAATGACCTTGATGACCATTGTGAAGACTGTGGCTTCCGTGATGTCATCTCTAGATCTTGTCGATCCTTGTAATTCATGAGATGTACCCCTACTTAATTTTTCCTTTGTCTGACTCGTGAGGCTGTTGGATCGATACCTTTCTTAGGTATATCTGCTGGATTCTTGCCGCATCTCTCATGAGTGACTGATGTGACTAGAGATGCATGCTCACCATATATACGAATCATATGCAACCGACCACTTGATTCTTGAGCGGTGCTGCCATACATGGGCAACTCATCATATCACCTCTGAGGACGGTGCAATAGTGTCGGACTGACATGGACTGAGTGGCTTATGAGAGAAGCCATCTGAGTAGCTTGCTGAGGAGGACTTGTTAGTTTCTGCACAAATCTTTTGTCTGGGTATCATGCAGAAGAAATCTTGATAGCTTACACACGAAGCTTGGCCTGAGTATTGTGATGGAGAAGCTTGAGTTCCGTACTTGAGAAGCTTCCCCTCGGGTTTGCTTGTTTGAGAAAAAAATATTTTTGTCTGGCACAAGCTTTACCGAGGTATCTTGCTGGGAAAGACCAAATATCTTGGACCGGAAATTGTTCACATACCATACTTTGAGAAATATTGAGGAGCCTTGCCTCAAAAATTTCTTGTGATAGCGTGTGGAATAATACTGGGTTTCTTTTATCCAAAACTTCATACTGGTATGTAGACTGAAGTCCATACACATGCTCATAATATTCTGAGGCTTATTATTTGCATGAGAAAAATAGTTTGACTGTCTTCCATGAGTATATCACATTTTGACTTTATTTTGGATGATAACATATTTCAAGCATCATGCCTTGCTGAGCCAAGATTTTGTATATGGTCCATACCTTTGCCAGAAAATATACCGTTGATCTGGTACCTGACTTGCCTTGCTGCTGGCTTGACTATTACTACTGTGAGTATTTTGTACTTGACTTATCAGTACTATTGTGAGGAGTGCTCACTGATGCAAAATTGATTATCAGTCTCAAAATCAGATATTCCCCATTTAACTGCAGTCGGCTGAACATTCCATTATGTTTAGCTGAGTTTCCAAATATTTGAACTCCTTATTACTTCTTCGAGTCCGGTGTCAGTTCAGGAGCCATTCTTTATATGGGGGAAATAATGTAACACCGGGGCCCAAAAAAAGAAAGAAGTGAAAGAAAACTCAACTAAACAAAAGAACATAATTGCAATCAATGCACACACAATCAATGTCACATATTACTGCTAGTCACACAATATGCATGCCTACTTAAGCACACAAAATCTCGCAGGATCTCCGGTTCTACGATCTAGCATGCTGTTACGATGTGCACGAGGACGAATAAATGTGTGGAAGATTTGGTGTAAACAGTGCTACACCAAGTGCTAGCTTAGCCAGGTGGCAACCTGGACTAGCTCGGAAGTGAGGACGTACTTGGTAATCATGTAGCAGGACACGAATGTCGTGACCACATTATTATCAAGCAGATGGAAAATATCCATACTCGTTCAAGAAATAAGGGCAAAACTGAGTCTGCTCGCATTGCCCTTGTTTGATGACTAAGACCATTAAGGGTTGCAAACACGATAAGAAAAAGGACAATCCGGGGTAGAAGCATGTCTACCACCGAAACCGAATGGAGCTGAAGGAAGGAATTCGGCGCGATACCTGAGCACCATTTCTGCAAACCATGTCAGGATCACTTAGCATCACTCTGCTGGGACAGAAATGACACCAAACATCGAAGAACGAGCAAGAAAATAAACTGGAGAAAAGCAAAGGCTGGGCTGTAGTGAATCCGAACCGATGCCATCTACACTCACCAGATAAATCGTCAGCATCAAAATAATAAGGCTATATGCATGCTACGCAACAGACAAATGGAGCAACCAAATGAAATAAACAAGCCAGACTCTATACTACCGTTTTCTACCGTTCGCGTTAACTAGAGCGTCCTACAGCCAGACCTACTCTGATACCAAGCGCTATGGCACCCCGGCTTAGAAAACCGGAACGCCCGGTTTTCCAGCCCAGAGATCGAGGAGAAGTCTCTGGAAAACGACATTGCTTGACATAGAACAAATCAGCTCTTATTACAAGAATAATAATACAAGGGTCTGATGTTACAAAGGTGTACATCAGCATGGCGACACTACGCCGGCGATACTACACTTGCTCTATGCTTGCAACGGAACAACTCGTAGCAGCGGAATACTTCTAGCAGCGGAACAACGACGAAGGTGGTGAACTCCAATCCGCAAGGACTCTGGCTGGGACACGATCTAGCTCGCATGCACGGCAACCTCGACAAACAATCAAGCAATCATGGCATCACCTGCAATCTAGCATGACACGCCAGGTCAGTACATTGAATGTACTTGCAAGCTCACAACAACCAAAAGCATCAAGGCAAAACAATAACATAGCATTAACAGGTTAATTAATTAACAACTATCATGATGAAGCAACTACTAAGCGGGGTATGAAACTGATATGATACTAATAAATCACCATCTCAAATTTACAAGATCATATCTTTCTTGTCTAACCGACCAATAAGTATACCATCTCGATCACCTCGTGATCAAAAATCAAACTGTGATCTTTTTGGCGATCACTACCATGACCACCACTTGGTCTACATCATCATCAATATCCTGCATTGCTCAAAATATCAATATATATATATATATATATATATATATATATATATCAGTTTGTTATTTATCTTGTTGTTTCGTCATTTGAGTGTTGATTGAACGGTGTGACCTAATACGAACCCATGCCCATGACCGAGGACGCGACTATCGATAGATTTAACAAATACACTCTGCAGAGGTAGTGCACTGTACCAACACCACGGAACCCATGGCCTCGTTCTCCCATTCGGGTGGACCAACGGCGTTCCGACAAAACCGATCTACTATCATGACACTCTCCCGGCCAGTCCGACTCATTCCCCACTGGGCTAAGTCTTGGGTGGCCCCGTGTTTACCAAAGACACCAACGACCACCGTCGTGGCCAAAACAAATGAAAAGTCCCAAATGGGGACAAAATTGCTTATTATCCAACTACGGGCACACAAGGTTAGGTCTGTCTACCTGATCAGGGTAACGCGTGCCCATAACCTTCCCTAGTTGGAGGCGCCGGCGAGAGGCATGACAATAGCATCGCATTAGGGCCTTCCCATAAAAGGCAAATGTGGTTGCACTCGGGAAATCCCGGTTCGGTGGCACCTGACCAACTTAATGACGGATTTTATCTCAAAAAATTAGCTGTAATACAGATACTCGATATCAACTAACAAACTAATAATCCAAGTCATAGTAATATCCAACAAATAATCCAAGGCTTAATAATATCATAACAAAATACTCCAAGGATGGCATAACATCTCTATCATGAAAAATCCAAGAACATTACTATGCAAATATCAAGAACTAACTATCAGCTATGATTCACATGCAAACATCATTTCCATCATCATCCTCCAAAACATAATATCAACTAGCATCACGATGAAAATAATACTAGCCACTAATAATCCAAAGGCAACATGACATCCAAAGCAAATACTCCAAAAATAATAACAGATACTAGCATGAAAATAGCCACTAAGAATCCAAAGGCAACATGATGTCCAAAACAATACTCCAAAATAGTACCAGATAATATCATGAAAATAGCCACTAAGAATCCAAAGGCAACATGATGTCCAAAATAATACTCCAAAATAGTACCAGATACTATCATGAAAATATCCATTAAGAATCGAAAGGCAACATGTCATCCACATAGTCAACAAAATATAAGTCCTAGAACTCCAAGAAATATCATGGCAATAACAAAATCAAAATACAACTCCGAGAAATACCAACAAGATCATACATAGCTAATGCAATATTTTAAAGAAGTTCAAATAAAGAACCATGTCACTGCATTGCAATCATGCAAATGGAGGGTGTGGCTTGCCTGGGGTGGAAGAAATCACCGGAAGAAAGTGCGGAAAGCTTGCGAAAAGAATCGCCGGAAAACATTCCCTCTCGGAGGGGGACGTTTAACAGCAAGGGCAAAATGGTCATTTTCAGAATGTTGAAACATAATTAAAATGATGCCAACAGAACGGGATCAACGAGACGAAGAGATGGGCTTTGGAATCACCTCATTTGGAGCTAGGATCAAAAAGATATGAATGTTTTTCTGCTAGGGACCTATTTGTAATAGAAAAGTTTACAGACTGGGCCAAAACAGAAAAACTGAAAACGCCTTCCAGGAACTACGCTTTTGGGACAATGAAGGCGTATTTTTGGTCGAAGCCGCAATGGTTTACGCTTTCACTGAAACGAAAGCGCATTCGGTGGAAATACGCTTCCACTTAAATGACGTGGCAGAGGCGGGACAGGGGTGTTGTGCAACTGGCGGATGGGTCCCACGGGCTAGGGTCGCTGACGTGCGGGTCCCGCGGGGGGGGGGCGTCACTTATCCAGCTAGGCTGGCCGGGGTCAACGCCTGGCCCGCTGATAGGTGGGGCCAGGGCCCACTGGCCAGACGGAGGCAGCGTCTTCTTCCTCGAGTTCGCTCGACGGGGCAGAGGGGAGGGCGCGGCTTCGGCCACCGTTCGAGCCGTGCGGCCTACCGGCATGCTCGAGAGGCCAAGCCGAATCTTTCCCCGCAGAGCGCGGATGCCGAGGAGGGCTGGAGCGGCGTGGTCTTGGACTCCGGCGGAGATGGTCTCCGGTGGGGATTGGGCGCCGTGGTTAGGGACTACCAGAGGAGGAAGGACACGGTGGGGAGGCTCCTAGGAGTGTGGTGGAGGGCTCTGGCAACGGCCAGGAGGAGGGGGAGGCTGGGGTCAGTCAGATTTTGGCGAGCCGAGGCGGCGGCCATGGCGACAGAGGGAGAGCAGGGGAGCTCCAGGGGCTCAGGAAGAAGCTAGGCGAGGGGTGGTGGAGCGAGGGAAGGATGCTGGTGAGGCAAGACATGCTTGGGGCGGCCTTATATAGCCAAGGGGAGGGGGGTCGCGCTGGCGTCACCGCGGACGCGTGCCTTCGCCCACGAGCTCGGAGGCAGGCGACGAGGGGGAACACTGTGGGGGATCTCACGGGGAGGAGCGGGCCAAAGGAGCACAGGGGGGAGGCGCTGCGGTGCGACCAGAGCGGTCGGCCACAGTTCACCTGCGGGCGCTCAGCAGCTTGCGTCGGTGAGGAAGCTGCCGACGGGGAAGAGGGGTCCAGGGGGTCTGCGACGATGAGGTGAGGCCAATGGACAGGCTCACGCGCGCGAAGACGACGAGAGGCGAGCAGCCGAAGCAGAAACAGCGCTGTGGGCGCGGCCACAGTGCACAGGGCGCGTGCACGGGCATGCCACTGGCGTAGTCACCATGTGCAATGGAACGTAGTGGTGAAAATGAGCTCTAAAAGGTTGTCTACCGGTAAGTCCTTGCATGGTAAGTCTCAGCTACGGTGGTAGAAAGGTGAAAAGCTCTCTTGTTGAATGGTAAAGATCCTCTGAAGTTTACTGCAGTAAACTTTGAGGAGAGTTGTTGATCAACAGAAAATGAGTTGGAGCCAAAGAGCTTGTCTGGGAGGTTGAGGTAAAGAAGAACTTTCATCCTGGTAAGTTTGAGAGGATTTGGATAAAGATTTAATGTAGTTGCTTAGCGACCACACAAATCTGGTCAGAAACTAGATTAGGATGTTGCACTCAAATGGGGAGTCCATTTGGGCTCAAATTTGGCAAGGCTTAGGGATTTGGTCATAGTAAGATGTTGTAAGAATTCATACCAATTGGATTTACCAAAATGGTCCTTCCTTCACAAGCATTCTTTCTGTCCAGAAACTTGGGAAAAATCCTGAGGGAAAATGGCTACATAAAATGTGCCCAAAATTGGTGGAGCTAGTTCATATTGGTTGGGGAATATCCTGGAATATTTTCAGCCATAGGAGAGCAAGATAAAATACACTTGCTTCACGAACTGAAAATTTGGACAGATACAAAGATTTAAAGGTGTGCTCACATGGTTGATTGGACGGAGCTGAATTTTGGAGGAGTGGAATAAAATAATCTCAAGAAGAGGCATGCAAAATTTCAACTCAGTTGGATGACTCTAGCTAGTATTTCCTTCACAGTGGCTTCTGTTTGGCAGAAACTTTGAAAAATCACTGAGGAAGATTGGCTAGGCAAATAGAGTTGCACTTTGGCATGTGGCAATGATGTGGACATAAAAAGATGTCCAACGAGTTTGGGGTCAATTGGGTAAACATAAATAGCACTTGCTTCACAAAGTGCCATTTAGGGCAGAATAGGAAAAGGAATATTGGAGGATTAATTTTGAACATGGCAATGAAAAGTTTTTCCATATTTGATGAAGATATGACCCAAAAAATTTATTAAAATTTATTTGGGAATATTTGGAGCGACAGAAATATAGGTTGCTTCACAACCTAGGGCAGACAGGGTTATTCCTTTAATAGAAAAAGGAATATTCCCTAGAAAAAGAAATTAGGGTTTGGTCAAGGAGTGGAGTGACATGATCTTGGCAAGGTTTTGAGAATTATGAGCCACTAGGGAGGGAAAAAGAGGATGATTTCCCAGGTGACAAGGCCACAGAACCACTCCAAAAAGAAAACAGAGCAAAAACCAATAAATCAAAAAGAAAAAGAAAAGGGCCAAAAATGAGGCTGTCACAATTGAAGCGCCAAGAGAGCATCATAAAACAATTGACAAACACATCTAAGTCTAACATACTTCCTATGCATAGTCATTTTATAAGCAAACAAATTATCAGGACAAGCAATATCTAGCATATGCAAAGAAGAAGAAAGAGACAATAGCAATCTCAACATGGCGAGGTGTAATTTAGTAACATGAAGATTTCTACAACCATATTACCCTCTCTCATAATAATTGCATGTAGGATCATATTCAAACTCAACAATATAGCTATCACATAACATATTCTCTACATGATCCATATGCATGCAAAGTTGACACTCTTCCAAAATAGTGGGATTATCACCAACTAAAGTCATAACCTTTTCAAACACACTTTCAATATTATTGCAAACATTATTATAAATCTCATATTCATCATGGGGCTTAAATAAATTTTCGAGATCATAACTAAGAAGAATCACCCCAATCATGATCATTGCAACATGTAGTGGACATAGAAAATTAGCATCCCCAAGCTTGGGGTTTTGCATATCATTAGCATAATTGTCATTCATAGAATTTATAATAACATCGTTGCAATCATGTTTTTCATTTAAGGAGCTATCACGAATCACTTTATAGATTTATTTTAACACTTCATCACAATTTCCAGATTCACAAATTTCAACCAAAACCTCATAATGATAATCTATTGCACCCAATTCACTAGCAATTGGTTCATCATAATTGAATGTTTTAAAAAGATTAGCAAGTGGATGAGGATCCATAACAATTTACTTCTGAATTTAAATAAACACAATTATGCGAAGAAAACAAGCAAACAAACCAAGTAAGACATAAGGCAAAATGGAAAGAAGGCAAATAAAAAGGCAAATATTTTTGTGTCTTTCTGAAAATGTTTTAGAAGTTGGGGAGATGAAAAAGAGAGGCAAATGGAAAATAATGTAAGTGCAAGAGATGAGAGTTTATGACAAGTACATGGTAGGCTTGATGTAGAACCTCCCCGGCAATGACGCCAAAAATTCTTCCTGCTACTTCTTGAGCTTGCGTTGATTTTTCCCATAAAGAGGAAAGGGTGATGCAGAAAAGTAGAGATAAGTATTTCCCTCAGTTGAGGACCAAGGTATTAAT
Organism: Secale cereale; assembly: GCA_902687465.1. Taxonomy (NCBI): domain Eukaryota; kingdom Viridiplantae; phylum Streptophyta; class Magnoliopsida; order Poales; family Poaceae; genus Secale; species Secale cereale. Next base: position 95,514,188 of record LR738714.1, on the reverse strand, counting down.
CCAGTAGGAGGCACAAGCAAGTCTCCAATCTATGCACCTTCACAAACTAACAAACACTTGCACACAACGTGGAAAAGGGGTTGTCAATCCCTTCATGGTCACGAACAAGAGTGAGATCTAATAGAGATAGATTTAAAACTATAGTAAAAAGCTAAATAAAGGAAACAAAATATAATTGCAGCAAGATATTTTTGGGTTTTTTGGTTTTATAGATCTGAAAATATATGAAGGAAAATATACCCGGGGCCATCGGCTTCACTAGAGGCTTCTCTCTCGAAGAAAGCATACGGTGGGTAAACAAATTATTGTTGAGCAATTGATGGAAAACCGCAAAGTTATGACGTATCTAAGGCAATGGTCATGAATATAGGCATCACATCTGTGACAAGTAGACCGACTCCTTCCTGCATATACTACTATTACTCCACTCATCGACCGCTATCCAGCAAGCATCTACAGTATTTAGTTAAAAACAGAGTAACGCCTTAAGCAAGATGACATGATGTAGATGGATAAACCCATGCAATATGATATAAACCCCATCTTTTTATCCTTAATGGTAATAACACAATAGGGGCCTCTCAACCCCTATTATTTCACTGGGCGAGGACACCGCAGGATTGAACCCATCATAAAGCACCTCTTTCATTGCAAGAAAAACCCATCTAGTTGGCCAAACCAAATAGATAAAGCTATCTCAATCATGCATAAAATAGTTCAGAGAAGACTCAAATAATATTCATAGATAATCTGATCATAAATCCACAATTCATCGTATCTCAACAAACACACCGCATGAAGATTACATCCAATAGATCTTCAAGAACATCAAGGACAACATTGTATTGAAGATCAAAGAGAGATAAGAAGCCATCTAACTACTAGCTATGTACCCATAGGTATGTGGTAAACTACTTACACATCATCGGAGGGGCGGCAAGATTGATGTAGATGCCCTCCGTGATCAAATCCCCCTCCGGCAGAGTACCAGAAAAGGCCCCAACATGGGATCTCACGGGAAGAGAGACCCGCGGCGGTGGAAGATTATTTTCGTGGATGCCTCGAGGGTTTCTGGAATATTTCTGAATTTATAGGCCAAAGATTAAGGTCCCTGGACTCCCGAGGGGGCCACAAGCCCAAGGGATGCCCCCCTAGGGCGCGCCCCTCAGGCTTGTCGTCTCCTCGGGGATCTTCTAACTTGCACTCCAAGTCCTCTGGATTTCTTCTGGTCCAAGAAAAATCATCACGAAAGTTTTATTATGTTTGGAATCCGTTTGATATTCTTTTTCTGGAAAACTCAAAAAACAAGGAAAAAAACAGAAACTGGCACTGGGCTCTAGGTCAATAAGGTTGTCCCAAAAATAATATTAAATAGCATATTAATGCATATAAAACATCCAAAGTTGATAATATAATAACATGGAACAATCAAAAATTATAGATACGTTGGAGACGTATTACTGCCTCCGTCCATGAGGACTCTGGTGACGTGGTACCCGTCTAAGATGGGGTCAAGAAATAATGTTATCGATCCTCCAAGACGGACATGCCTTAATATGCTATCGATCCTCCATGACGGTCAGGTGGTCCATACGGTCGAAGGTGATCGAACATGCCAACCACGGGTCGAATTTCGGGGCAATTGGATCTAGGGCACAGACGTCCCGGAGTGCGTGCTTCCTCTCCTTCTTAGGTATATGTGCGGCATAGATCATGTTTACTGTTTTTACCTCAGGAAGGAACTACTTCTTGCCTCCAATGTTTGGTCCCCGCGGTTCGTCGTTGTCCTTGCTACAGGGGCCCTTGCCTTGATCATCGGCTGTGAGCTTGCCGGCCTGCTTGATTACCCAACAGTTACTATTGGTGTGGTTAGCAGGTTTGCCTAGGGAATTGTGGATATGACAAGGCCTATCCACGATTTTGTCGAGTGTGGTTGGGCCATCCCTATTCCCTTTACAGGGTTTATTCCACTGGCCGGATTTGGGGTTGTTGAATCTAGCATTCACTGTCGTATCCTTGACCTCGCCGCCATTGTGGCGTCGCTCATTTTTGTTGCGTCATGGTTTTTTGTTTCTGTCCTGGACATCTGAGGTACCGGGGTCTTCAGGGTAGTTGCTTCTACGGGCCAACCATCTATCTTCGGCCACACAAAAGCGGGTCATGAGCGAGGTGAGTGTTGACATCGTCCTTGCCTTGTCTTGGCCGAGCTGATGGGCTAGCCATTTGTATCAGATGCTATGTTTGAATGCGGCTATTGCCTCAACATCCAGACAGTCGACAATTTGGTTCTTCTTGGTCAAGAACCGGTTCCAAAATTTTCGGGTTGATTCTCCGGGCTGTTGGACCACATGGCTCAGGTCATCGGCTCGTAAAGCCTCCTCAAGCTCTTCCTAGCTCCCAATGGAGTTTTTCGGGAGGTTGTTCAAGCAATGCCGAGTTGTTCCTATGAGGTTTATGGGTAGGTATTTTATGGTGGGGAGATCATCTCCTTGGGCCATACGGATGTGGAGAAGGAAATCTTCGATCTACACCATTGGGTCAGTGGTCCCATCTTATGATTCGACATTCACAGGCTTAAACCGTTCGGGGAAATTGCGATGCATCACTTCATCTATGAAGCACATCGGGTGCGTGGCACCCCTGACTCGGACCACATCACGCCGGAGATCGGCTGCCAACTAGGCTCATCACTGCTGCCAAACTCTATCATTTTCATCGTGCCACGCTTGGTAGCTGATGACCCACAAGTGTAGGGGATCTATCATAGTCCTTTCAATAAGTAAAAGTGTCGAACCCAACGAGGAGCAGAAGGAAATGACAAGCGATTTTCAAGGTTTTCTCTGCAAGCACTGAAGTTATCGGTAACAGATAGTTGTGTGATAGTATAATTCATAACGGGTAACAAGTAACAAAAGTAAACAAGGTGCAGCAAGGTGGACCAATCCTTTTTGTAGCAAAGGACAAGCCTAGATGTACTCTTATATAAAGCAAAGCGCTCCCGAGGACACATGGGAATTGTTGTCAAGTTAGTTTTCATCATGCTCATATCATTCGTGTTCGGTACTTTGATAATTTGATATGTAGGTGGACCGGTGCTTGGGTGTTGTCCTTCCTTGGAAAAGCCTCCCACTTATGATTAACCACTCTCGCAAGCATCCACAACTACGAAAGAAGTATTAAGATAAATCTAACCATAGCATGAAACATGGGGATCCTAATCAGCCCCTTATGAAGCAACGCATAAACTAGGATTTAAGCTTCTGTCACTCTAGCAACCCATCATCTACTTATTACTTCCCAATGCCTTCCCCTAGGCCCAAATAAAGATGAAGTGTCAGGTAGTCGACATTCACATAACACCACTAGAGGAAACACAACATACATCTCATCAAAATATCGAACGAATACCAAATTCACATGATTACTTATAACAAGACTTCTCCCATGTCCTCAGGAACAAAAGTAACTACTCACAAAGCATGTTCATGTTCATGATCAAAGGGGTTTTGAATAGCATTAAGGATCTGAACATATGATGTTCCACCAAATAAACCAACCAGCATCAACTACAAGGAGTAATCAACACTACTAGCAACCCACATGTACCAATCTGAGGTTTTGAGACAAAGATCGGATACAAGAGATGAACTAGGGTTTGAGAGGAGATGTGCTGGTGAAGATGTTGATGGAGATTGACCCCCTCTCGATGAGATGATCGTTGGTGATGACGATGGCTTCGATTTCCCCCTCCCGGAGGGAAGTATCCCCAGCAGAACAGCCCTGCCGGAGCTCTATATTGGTCTCGCCCAGGTTCCACCTCGAGATGGTGGCGCTTCGTCCGAAAACCTCCTTATGATTTTTTCCAGGTCAACACACATCATATAGCAGAAGATGGACATCGGCGGCCTACCATGGGGCCCACAAGGTAGGGGGCGCGCCCCCCACCCTTGTGGATGGTTGTTGGCCCCCTCTGGTGCTTCTTTCGCCCAATATTTTTTTATATTCCAAAAATATTCTTCATGAAGTTTCAGGACTTTTGGAGCTGTAAAGAATTGGTATCTCAGATTTGCTCCTTTTCCAGTCCAGAATTCCAGCTGCGGACATTCTCCCTCTTCATGTAAGACTTGTAAAATAAGAGAGAAAAGGCATAAGTATTATGATATAATGTGTAATAACAGCCCATAATGCAATAAATATCAACATAAAAGCATGATGCAAAATGGACGTATCAACTCCCCCAAACTTTGACCTCGCTTGTCCTCAAGCGAAAAGCTGATATCGAAAAATATATCCACATATTTAGAGATAGAGATGTCGATAAAAATAAAATACGGACATGAGGGCATCATTATCAACTTTAGGACATCAACATAACTTGTCATATAGGTTCTTATGTTAAAGTAATAATTCATTCACAAGGTAAAGTATGAATAAGAAACTTCATTGATAGCCAACAAACCATGATCTGAGTCATTGAAGCAATTGCAATTTATCATACATCAGAAAGAGTCAAATATAAGATCTTTTCAGCAAGTCCGCATATTCAACTATCATTTAGTCTTTCACAATTGCTAACACTCACGTGATACTAATGAGTTCAAAGATTCAATCGGACACAGAGAAAGATAGGTGCTTATAGTTTCGCCTTCCAACGATTTACCTCAAGGGTAATGTCAACAATAATGGTTCATGGCTCTCTACATCCACATGGGTATATATATCTAGATCTAGCTCCAACATATTGTGCTTGCCAAAGGATAAAAGTAAAAAGGGAGGGTGATGATCACCATGACTCTTGCATATGAGATAAAAATAAAAGATAGGCCCTTCGCAGAGGGAAGCAGAGGTTGTCATGCGCTTTTAGGGTTGGATGCACAAAATCTTAATGCAAAAGAATGTCACTTTATATTGCCACTTGTGATAATGGACCTTTATTATGCAGTCCATCACTTTTATTTCTTCCACATCACAAGCTCATATATAGATTATTTTCTTCGCATTAATAGATCATACATATTTAGAGAGAAATTTTTATTGCTTGCATAGATGACAACTTACTTGAAGGATCTTACTCAATCCATAGGTAGGTATGGTGGAGTCTCATGGCAAAACTGGTTGAAGGGGTGTTTGGAAGCACAAGTAGTATCTCTACATGGTGCAAAGAATTTTCGCTAGCATGAGAGGTAAAAGCAAGCTCAACATGTTGGAGGATATATAACAATATAACTTCTGTTAGGATGTAAGAAGACATAACTCATTATGTTGTCTTCCTTGTCCAACTTCAACTTTTTAACATGTCATAGTTTAATGAGTGCTCACAATTATAAAAGATGTCCAAGATAGTCTATTTATATATGAAACTCCTCTTTCTTACTACTTCCTATTAATTGCAACAATGACCAAAACTATGTTTGTCAACTCTCAACAAATTTTATTCTCCATACTCTTTATATGTGAAGTCATTACTTCCCATAAGATTAACATATGATCTTTATTTATTTCTTTTTATTATTTCTATCATTTATTCCCTTAAGATCATAGCAACAAAGCAAAGCCCTCAACTCAAAACTACTCTTTGTTATATATCTCACGAACTTGATTACATAGATAGGGATCAAAGCAAAACTCAAAGCTAAATCATACTAAAACTTTATTCTACTAGATCAAGATATAACCAAAAGGATCGAACTAAGAAAAGCGGTAAAGATAAAGGTGTGATGGAGATACGATACTGAGGCACCTCCCCCAAGCTTGGCAGTTGCCAAGGGGAGTGCCCATACCCATGTATTTATGTTTCCTTCTTCGAAGGTGGTGTTGATGTGATATTCTTGGCGATGATGCCCCTTAGGATGCGATTCTCCTCCTCCAACTTATTGATGTGCTGCTTAAGATCCATTATTTCCTTGCGAACTTTGCCCATGACGGCTAGAGCTCCAACTACCCAGGGATGTTTCATAGCTGCGGGAGAAAAATTCAACCCTCCTTTTCATATTTTCATAAGAGAGAAATTTAGCATTGGGAGGGATGAGAGAGTTTGGGATCGACACGCTCTGAAGTTCCTCCATCATGAATTTATTTTGGAGACGAGAGGTAACTTCTTGATCCTCCTCCATGGCATCTATTCACTTCAGGTCAGCCTCCATCTTCTCTTATGTTGCTAGACCGAAGTGCTCCGGTGTCGGATGAGAGACACGACTCTCCCCAACCGACTCTTGAGATGACATCTTGCTCTAAATCTACTGCAGAAACAACTCAAAAACGGAAACAGAGGATTTTGTCGAGGTACGGTGGTCAAAACCTTCGGGAGATTATATAATGAATTTGTACTGACAGAAAGAAGTATTGTGCAAGAAAACGAGTCCGGGAGGCACACGGGCAAGGTAGGGGCGCGCCCTCCACCCTGGTGGCTGCCCCGTATCTCTTCTGGACTAGTTTTAATTTTCCTAATTTTTTAAATATTCTAGAACGGAGAACAATTGTTGTTTGGAACGTTTTGGAGTCGGTTTACTTACCGTACGGCATACCTATTCTTTTTCGGAGTCTGAAACGTCCTGGAGAGTGTTCCTTATGTACTCCTCCAGTGTCACGATGTCAATTATATTGGTCTCAACATTTAAGGGAGTACCTGAGATATAGTGTTTGATTCTTTGACCGTTTACCACCTTCGGATTTGTGCCTTCGGCATTGTTGATTTTGATGGCACCGGAACGATAGGCCTCCTCGATAATGTAAGGGCCTTCCCATTTAGAGAGAAGCTTTCCTGCAAAAAATCTTAAATGATATATTATAGCAAAACATAATCACCTACGTTAAACTCACGCTTTTGTATCCATTTTTCATGCCATCTTTCAACTTTTTCTTTAAATAACTTGGCATTCTCACAGGCTTGGGTTCTCCCTTCATAAAGTGATCTAATGTCAAATAATCTCTTATCACCGCAAAGTTTAAATTCATAATTGAGCTCTTTAATAGCCCAATATGCCTTATGTTCTAATTCAAGAGGTGAGTGACATGCATTTCCATAAACCATTTTATACGGAGACATACCCATATGGTTTTTATAAGCAGTTCTATAAGCCCATAATGCATCATCAAGTTTCTTAGACCAATTATTCCTGGATCTATCAACAGCCTTTTGCAAAACAAATTTAATCTCTCTATTGCTCAATTCTACTTGACCACTAGACTGAGGATGATATGGAGATGTAATTCTATGGTTAACATCATATTTAGCAAGCATCTTACAGAAACCACCATGAATAAAATGTGAACCACCATTAGTCATTAAATATCTAGGGACTCTGAGCCTTGGAAATAACTTCTTTAAGCATCTTAATAGAAGTGTTATGGTCAGCACTACTAGTTGGAATAGCTTCTACCCACTTAGTAATGTAATCAACATCAATTAAAATATGTGTATACCCATTAGAGGAAGGAAAAGGTCCCATATATTCAAAGTCCCAAACATCAAATGGTTCGATAACAAGCGAATAGTTCATAGGCATTTCCTCACGTCTACTAATATTACCAATTATCTTACATTCATCACAAGACAATACAAACTTACGGGCATGTTTGAAGAGAGTAGGCCAATAAAAACCAAATTATAATACCTTGTGTGCAGTACTATCTCCAGCATGGTGTTCTCCAGAGGCCTCGAACTGACACTTGCGTAGGATATGATCCTGTTCATGCTCAGGTACACAACGTCTAATAACACCATCTACTCCTTCTTTATAAATATCTGGGGTCATCCCAAAAGTAATATATTAAATCATAGAAAAACTTTTTCTTTTGTTGGTATGTGAAGCTAGGTGGTATAAATTTAGCAACAATATAATTAGCATACCAGGGAGCATTACGAGAAGCATTTATGAAAGCTTATTTTTCATCAGGAAAGCTATCATCAATAGGTAGCGGGTCATCAAGAACATTTTCTAACCTAGACAAGTTATCTGCAACGGGGTTGTCGGGGGAAACTGTCCGCCACGAACACCTATGGGACCGGAGCCCCTTGTCTGTGCGGTACGAGGGCGGAGGGAGCACAAAGAGCAGATCGAGGCAGACGCGCGGGCAGTTTTACCCAGGTTCGGGCCGCACGGATGCGTAAAACCCTACTCCTGCTTGGTTATGTATTGAGTGGGACGCTCGGGAGCTTGAAGAAGCAGCTACACCGTGCGTGAGAGTAATCTAGGTTTCGAACCCCCTCCACGTTGTGCATGGGCCTCCTTTTATAGTGCAAGGGGTCACCGACAGGTGTCAACGTAGGAGAAAGGGGTAAAAATGTAAAAGAGGTGGTAGTTGTAACAGTGCGGGAACAGTGGAGCTACAGTACAGAACAGTGGTCTATACCTACTTTAACAGTGGGGGACAAGGGCATTTAATGCCCGTCGCCGTCGACCCCAAAAGCTCCCGCCTTAGCGTCTCCGTCCGCCACGGCGACGGATTTATCGCCGTGGTGTGCCTCCGTGTACCCCATGCTGCACAGCCATCCGCCACGCGTCCCTGGTTAGACCCCAGGGCGACGCGTGGGCCGATGAGCTGGAGCGCGGGCACACAGCGTGGCCTCCCCGGCAAGCGCCTTGCCGGGGCCTTGATCTTGCCGGGCCCGGGAACTTGCCGCTCCCCGGGCCCCTTGCCGGGGCGCGCATAGCGCCGAGGCAGTATCTTCTAATCTTCCTGGCAAGCTCCTCTTGCCAGGGTCTTGTGTTAGTGGAACAGCCTTGAGCCTGGTACGGCCTTCCCGACAAGCTCCTCTTGCCGGGGTCTCGATCCTCTGTCTTGTATACTTTGTTTTTGAATGGTTTAATAGGAGGCAGGAAGGTCTCCGGCGAGCACGCAGTAAACCTTGCCGCGGGAAGCTGCAACTGCCCGTGCACAAGTTGGGGTACTGGGGTCCCCCTACCTTAGTACACCGACAGGAGCCCCCGGGCCTGGGCCACACACGGTGCCGAGCGCTGTTGGGCCAGGCCCAAAACAGTGCACGGGCACCCGCGGCCCGCGGCGCGCCGAATCCACTTCCATATCCGCCGCACCCCACGGTAACGGCACGCGTCGATTGCGGCGCCGTGGGATGGGACGTGCCCACGATCTCTTAATGGAAAGGGGAAAACGCCCCCCACTCCCCCATAAAAGCAGAGGCAGCGGGCGCGGTTCCCCTCCCTGTGCTCTCATTACGTCGTCTTCCTCCTGCAAAAAGATTCCTTCTTGCGCTCCGCCTCCACAGCTCCGCCGCCGCCTAGCTCTTCGTCCTCTTCCTTCCGCCGCGTCCGCCATGGCCCCAAAGGGCGACAAGGGGAAAGCGGAGAAGTCCAAGAAGGAGAAATCCGAGCAAGCAGCCAAGCTCATCGCTTACCGGAAGCGGAACGTCGTCTTCTCGCCGAAGCTCGGTGTGGAAGAACTCTGGAGCAAGTACTACTTGTTCTGGTCCAAGCGCACCGATGCGCATCCCCGCACCCGAGCATACCCGGCCGCCGCCAAGGACCACTATCCCGGCGGGTATTACTTCTTTGCTCCCTTTTTCCACTGTGGTCTCTGCCCTCCATTTTCGAACTTCTTCTGTGATATCATGAACACGTATGGCTTCCATCTGCTTGATTTCACCCCCAACGCCATCCTCACCATGGCCGTTTTCGCACATATGTGCGAAAACTTCATAGGAGTCCACCCCAACGTAGCCCTCTTTAGACACTTTTTCACCCCCAGAGCCGAGGCAGATGCCCCCCTCTCCGGATGTATTTCTTGGGTCTTCCGTCTCGGGAAGAAGGGGTCGTACTTGCCGGGGGAGCTCCGCGGCAAGTGGGAGGAATGGCGAGCTGAGTGGTGCTGGATTGTAGAGGACCAGCCGCAAGCCTTTACTGCGCCGCGCACAACGCCTATCGCGCGCGGCAGAGATTGGAGCGAACTAGACTCCGACGACGTCAAGCTTGACATCGCTCTTGTCCGGATCCTCCGTCTTCGGCTGGCCCGGCTGTCAGTTGCCGAGGTGGGCGCAGATTTCCTCCGCCGGCGCATCGCCCCTCTCCAGGACCGGAAGAGGCCGGCCTGGTTGTACGGCGGCCCGGCAGACATCATGCGGCTGCGCCCTGGACTTAATTTTAACTTCACCACTCTGGAGCTGCGCGGGATGGTACGAGAGCTCTTCAAGTACGACCCGGCGCACCCCGAGTGGTTCAGGACTCCCCGGGAAGTGGTGCCGCTCTGCAACAACGCCGCGAGGGACCGAATCCTTGCCATGATGCCGATGTGCGACTCGCATGGCTTGGACCGCTCGTGGATCGCCCCGAAGCCCATCGACGTCCTCAACTTCTACGACAACCTCGTCGAGGTGGCGAGTAACAAGGAGGACCTCAAGCTGCATACGCGGGACACCACCGACCAGGAAATCGCCTACATAGCTTCTCGGGCTGAGGAGGCCGCCGCAGCCGCGGCGGCAGGAGTCTTCGGGTTCTCGCCGGAGGAGGCGGAGGCCGAAGAGGCGTCCACCCAGGCGGAAGAGGCGGAGATCCGCCGATTGCTGAACCTCCCACCCGACGCGCTCACCGGGGTCCCCTCGTTGAGGCACTCCGGGATCCATGGGATCGCGACGGAGGCCGCGGCAAGGGAGGGAACCGCCGGAGGAAGCAGAGGCGCCGCGAGGGGCGGAGTCGCCAAGGGGAAGAGGGCCGCAGCGCTGGGTGCTGGGCCCAGCGAGCCGGCCGAGGCAGAGGAGGAGGAGGAGGAGGAGGCCGAAGACTCCGGCGGATCTACGGAGTTATACGCCGACGACCTCTCCTCGTCGGAGAGCTCCCCGCCTCCGGCAAGCCCGAAGGAGTCCCCGGCAAAGCGCCTCCGCAAGGCGGCGACGGGGGAAAGGGCACAGGCGCCCCGGCAACAGCCACCTCGGCGGGCGGCTCCCCGGGGGAGTCAAGCCGCGCCAAGGCCGTCCGGCGCACCAGCCGCAGCAGAGGCGGCCCGTGCGCGGACCACGACGGAGGCGCCCCGCAGGCCGGCAGCGAGCCGGCAAGGGTCTTCTCGGAGCGGAGCAGCGGCTCCGCCCGCCCCCCGGGCGCCGGCAGCCACAGGGGCTGGGTCTTCGCAGCCCCCAGCCCCGGTGAGTACCAAGCGCGCGAGGGAGTCTTCACCTCCCGCTCCTCGCGTCGACGCGCCCACGGTGGAGTACGACTTCTCCGCCCTGAGCGAGGACGACGAGGAAGACCAGGAGTAAGGATCCGTGATTCTTCATGTTCTTAATTCTTGTCTTGAGCTTCTGTTGATGCTAACTCTGTCTTCTGTTCTGGTTTCAGGACCCTGGCCCATCGCGCCGCGAAGAAGGCCAAGGCGCCCGAGGCCGAGGTCGCGGAGGACTCAGCAGCGGCGGCAGCGGAGGGCGCGCCGGAGCCGAGCCTGCCGGACTCTGGCACTGCTCCGATGAGCAGCCCCCAGCGCAGCCCGCAGCGCAGCCCCCAGCGTAAGTCTGGGGTTCTTTCTTTTTGCTTGTCGGGGTACGTCTGAGGCTTTTGACTTTATCTTCATATTTTGACGTCTCTTGTCTTGTTTCGTGCAGAGGAGGAGCCGCAGCGGGAAGAGCGCCCGGAGACCACCGCCGAGGAGCTGCAGGCACCGCCATCCCCGCCAAGGCAGGACTCTCCGGCAAGGGAGAGTGCTCCGTCAAGGGCGGGTACTCCGCCAAGGCAGAGTACCCCGCCAAGGACGATCAGCCCGGCGAGGGCGGCCACCCCGCCAAGGCCAAGTTCCCCGGCGAGGGCGACTACCCCGACGAGGCCGAGCTCCCCGGCGAGGGAGCCCGCCGCTGAGGACGTCCGCCAAGGTAACCTTTGTAACTTGTCTTCTTGGCTTGTCTTTTTTTTTTTTTTTTGGATATTTGCTTGGGTCTTGAATTCCTTTGTCTTCTTCTTCTTTCTAGATCTTCCTCCTCCTGTGCCTATGGAGACGGAGGTAATTATCCTCGAGGAGGAGGACGCGCAGGGCGGCGGCGGCGACGCTCCAGTCGTCGAGGAGGTGGGCGAGGCCGCCGAGCCGGCCGCGCAAGAGACTGCTCCAGCTGCGGATGCAGCGGCCGGGGAGGGGGACGGTGGCCGCACCGCCGACCCGGAGGTGGCGGGAGCATCGGATGCTGCGCCGGCCACCGGTCCCTCCGCCGGCGAGGAGCAAAGGTTCTATCTCGAGGCCCCCAATGGCGTCTTCATCCAGATGCCGTGGGGGTCTTCGTCGCGGGCTCCTGCGGAGGGCGAGGCGTTCGACGGAGAGGTCCTCGCCTCCGCAGGCCTGAAGATCGTCCAGGCGCCCGGTGGAGGTGAGGGGCCCGAGGAGGAGCGATTGCTTCATCAACTCCTGGCCCTTTACCGGGCCAGGCAAGCAAAGCTCGCTTCCCGGGAGGCTCTTGCCGCCAAGGCCGCGGCGGAGATGGAGAAGCGTGCGGCGGAGCTCAGCGCCGCCAACCAGGCTGCTCTCCGCCAAGTGGCGGAGGAGCGAGAGCGTCTCGCCGGCGAGTACCAAGAGTGGGTACTTGAGAGGGCCGAAGCCGATGAACAGCAGCGCCTCGCCGGGGTGGAGATGTCCCAGCGAGAGGGAGAGCTCGCGCAGCGGAAGGTGGATCTGGATTCTCATGAAGAAGACCTTGCCGCTCGCGAGGCTGCTCTTGGCGGGGAGCTGAAAGAGGCGAAGGCCGCCGCGGCTGCCGCGGAGGACGCCAAGAAAGAGCTCGCCGCCAAGGTTGAACAACTGGAGAAGGCGATGAAGGTGAGCGCCGAGAAGGTTGCCGCGCTCATCCTGGAGCGCGAGAAGGATGCTCACACCAACTCAGAGCTCCAGGTGAGTTTATCCCAGAGGGGTGACGAACTGAAGGCCGCCAAGGATTCCATTGAAGACTTGGAGCTGAAGGTCACCACCCTGAAGGAATCGCTTGATGCTGCCCGGGCCCAGGAGACCAAGCTGAAGGATGAGCTCCGCAAGGAGCGAACTTTGATGGAGAGCGTCAACAAGGCCTCCGAGCTCTTCCGGCAGACTATCGAGGTGTGGACCGAAGAGCTGGTTTCTTCTGCGTCCAACATTGACCAGGAGTTGCTTGCTTTGAAGGTCGAACATCTTATCTACTCGCCGGATCCAGATCTCCCGCACAGCGCCAAGCTCAGCCTCTTCTTCAGAGGCGTCGCTCCAGCCCTTGCAGGTCTTCGGAACCGCATCCCCGCGCAGCTGGCCGAGGAGTCGCGCCGGCTCTGCGCGGGAACTCTGGAGCGGGTCTTGACGAAGATCGTGTACCGCAACCCGGGGATCAATCTCACGAACGTTCTTCGCACCCTGCCGGCAGATGCAGACACGGAGGCCCTGAAGGAGCAGGTCGGCCACATCATCGCCAAGGTAGCAAAGCTTGGCAGGAAGGAAGGCGACCGCGTAGACTAGGGCCCCATTTATCTTTATCTTTTTGTTGCTGCATATTATGTTATGAACTCATTAGTCCATCGCGACAAGCTATCTTTGTAAGATATTTGCTTTACTTCAATCAATCAGTGCAACGTTATCTTCCTTGTTCCAATCTTCGACTTTGTATGCTTTTCACCCTACGCTCCCGGGGAGCTTGCCGGCAAGGGGCCCTTGTCGCGAGCGCTGAGTGCTGGACTCTGAGCAGCCTGCTGGCCAAGGTCCTCGCCGGCAAGCAACTTTGCCGCAGCTGGTCGCAACGCACTTAGCTTGCTGAGCGTACTCGGAAACGAGGCAAGGGCGCGACACTTGTCGCAGCTCACTTAAATCGTTGAGTGGACTCGAAAACAAGATAAGGGTGCGGCAAGCTACGGGTAGGTTCCTCCGCGCACAGGTTTTCCATACAAAGTGTGATCGTTCAAGGAAGACAACCAAAATTTAAAATTTGAACTGGTCAAATCCTAACAACTTATCTTTCATATGCTGCTTGCTCATGTTGTTTGCTTTCCGGTAAGGCTCTTCTTACTTGAACAGCAGTTAGTCCCTCCTCCACCTCCTTCCCCCCCGGCAAACTTGTGCGCGAGGAACGTTCCTTCTGCTTAAGAGGAAAGAAAAGGGAGAGGGAAACAAGCATATTGCCTTTCGGCGTGCTAATGCTTACCGTACACTTGAGTGTTGCACCAAATGCCAAACAGAACATGCAAATAGCAAAGAGAAGCATGCAAAAGGCAATCGATGCGAAGAACACGAAAACTTTACTGATGCACGGGGTCTGCGCCCGGCTTTGTACAAAGGGTTACATGCAACAGCGGCAAGGCTTGTACAAAAGGTGGTTGCCGGAGCGGATCACGGCAACCGCGCCTTAGGGGTGAAACTTGCGAAGATGCTCTATGTTCCAGGAGTTGCTCACCGGTAAGCCTTCTTCAGTCTCGAGGCGGACAGCGCCGGGCCTCGTAACTTGTCTCACCCGATAAGGGCCTTCCCACTTCGGCGTCAACTTGTTGGAATTCTTGGCGGACTGAACACGCCGAAGAACAAGGTCGCCTTCCTCGAGACTCCTGGCCTTGACCTTGCGGCTATGGTAGCGGCGCAAAGCTTGCTGGTATCGAGCAGCTCGTACAGCAGCCTGGAGACGTCCCTCCTCAAGGAGCAATGCGTCATCTTGCCGCAGTTGCTCTTGCTCGAGCTCATCATAAGCGAGTACTCGAGGAGATCCGTATACGAGTTCCGTGGGGAGAACTGCCTCTGCTCCATAGACTAGAGCAAAGGGTGTCTGTCCGGTGGCTCGACTTGGTGTCGTTCTGATTGACCAAAGAGCCGCCGGAAGCTCCTCTATCCAATTCCTTCCGCACTTGCGCAGCCTGTCAAAGGTCCTTGTCTTGAGTCCGCGCAGCACTTCAGCATTTGCCCTCTCCGCTTGACCGTTGCTCCTCGGGTGAGCAACAGAAGCGAAACAGACCTTGGCGCCAAGGTCTTGGACGTACTGCATGAAGGTGCGACTAGTGAATTGCGTACCGTTGTCGGTGATGATCCTGTTAGGGATCCCGAAACGGCAAACAATTGACCTGAAGAACCTGACTGCTGACTGTGCTGTCACCTTTCTCACTGGCTCCACTTCTGGCCACTTTGTGAACTTGTCGATTGCAACATACAAGTACTCAAAGCCCCCGACAGCGCGAGGGAAAGGGCCGAGGATATCGAGCCCCCAGACCGAGAAGGGCCATGACAAAGGGATTGTTTGGAGAGCTTGAGCTGGCTGATGAATTTGCTTTGCATGGAACTGGCACGCTTCACACTTGGTTACTAGTGCAGTTGCATCTTGGAGGGCTTCTTGCCAAAAGAACCCTTGCCGGAAAGCTTTCCCGGCAAGTGCCCTTGCGCCAATGTGGTGGCCGCATATGCCTCCGTGTATTTCTGCCAACAGCTTCTGCCCGTCTTCTCTGGAGATGCATTTCAATCTGACACCATTGAGTCTTCTTCTGTACAGCTCGTTATCCACAAACTGATACATACTTGACTGCCTGGTTATCTTTTCTATCTCTTGAGGGTCGTCGGGAAGTTCTCCAGTTTGCAGAAAACGGACGATCTGCTGTGCCCATGCCGGAGCCCGGGGCTCGACGACAAGGACTAAAGGCTCGAGGGCCGCTGCGGGAACCCCAGCTTCTACGGCAAAGACCTCTGGTCCTGTCGGAGCTGACGGTCCCCCGGCAAGCTCGCCGGGGCGAGGCTTGTCGGGAACACTTGCTTCAACTGCACAAGCCCGAGGGCTCGCAGGAGCAAACTGTTCCTCAGCGTTGTTGTTGATCCTGGGAACTTTGGCGGCGGGTTCAGGAAGATCCGCCGGCAAGTAGTCGCCGGAGACCAACTTTCTCTTCTTGGACTGCCCAATTGATGGTGTAACTGATGGTTGAGTCAGCTTGAGCAAAAAGGTCCCTGGTTCCACAGGTAACTTCATTGCGGCGCACTTTGAAAGGCCGTCTGCAATTTCATTTTGGGCTCTTGGGACGTGCTCCATCTGCAGACCTTCAAAGTGCTCTTCAAGCTTCCTCACTTCATCAACATATGCTTCCATCAAAGGGCTCTGGTAGCTCTTGTTAACTTGCCGGACCACCAACTGAGAATCGCCCCGCACAATCAGCTTTCTGATCCCAAGTTCGGCCGCAATCCTGAGGCCGGCAAGCAAGCCTTCATATTCTGCAGTGTTGTTTGTCGCTTGCTCCCTGGGGAAGTGCATCTGGATAACATATTTGAGGTGCTCTCCGGTGGGCGCGATGAGTACCACGCCGGCACCGGCGCCTTGCAGCGAGAAGGCACCGTCAAAATACATTACCCATTCACTTGTCGCTTCTTGCACGGGTACGCTCGTTTCTTGAACTTCTTCTTCTGGCGTTGGGGTCCACTCAGCGATGAATTCTGCCAAAGCTCGGCTCTGTATGGTTGAAGTACTTTCAAACTTGAGTCCAAAGCTTGACAGCTCCAGTGCCCACTCGACGATCCTGCCTGTTGCCTCTGGATTGTGCAATATCCTCTTCAACGGAAAGCGAGTGACCACCGTTATCTCATGGGCTTGGAAGTAGTGGCGCAGCTTCCTCGAGGCCATGAGGAGGCCGAAAAGCAATTTCTGCACACCAGAGTACCTTGATCTTGCTCCCTGGAGAAGGGAACTTACAAAATACACTGGGCGCTGCACCATCTTCTTCCGCACCTCTCCTTGTTCCTGCGCAGAGTCTTCCTTGTCGGGGCCAGAGCTTGTCGGGACAGCCCCCTGCTTGTCGCTAGATTCGCTTGCCGGTGATGCTGACTCCTCGTCGGACTCCCTCTCCGCTACTAACGCAGCACTAACCACCTGGTTGGTTGCCGCTAAGTATAGCAACAACTTTTCCTGTGGTTTAGGTGCGACAAGTGTAGGAGTGGAGGACAGGTACCGTTTCAAATCCTGCAACGCCGCCTCCGCTTCCGGAGTCCACTTCATGGGACCTGCCTTCTTCAAGATTTTGAAGAAAGGTAGGGCGCGTTCTGCGGATTTTGAAATGAACCTACTGAGGGCAGCAACGCAACCTGCAAGTCTTCTGACATCCTTGACGCGCTTCGGGGCTTCTATCTGCTCGATGGCCTTGATCTTGTCGGGGTTGGCCTCAATCCCCCTCTGTGATACAAAGAACCCGAGAAGCTTGCCGGAGGGAACTCCAAAGACGCACTTCTCGGGGTTCAGCTTGAGCTGTATCCTGCGCAGGTTCTGAAACGTTTCTTCCAAGTCTTGAATCAGTGTTTCTTTGCTCTTGCTCTTCACCACGATGTCATCCATGTATGCTTCTACATTCCTGTGGATCTGTGGCTCAAAAGCAGTGTACACTACCCTTGTAAAAGTTGAGCCTGCATTCTTCAATCCAAATGGCATGCGGATAAAGCAATAGGTGCCACATGGAGTGATAAATGCAGTCTTCTCTTCATCTTCCTTGGCCATGAAAATCTGATGATAGCCTGAGTATGCATCAAGAAAACAGAGTAGCTCACATCCGGCGGTGGAGTCAACGATTTGGTCAATGCGCGGCAAAGGGAAAGGATCCTTGGGACATGCTTTATTGACATCAGTGAAGTCTATACACAGTCTCCACTTCCCGTTGGCCTTGCGCACGACGACTGGGTTTGCCAGCCACGTCGGATGGATCACACCTCTAACTAGGCCTGCTGCCTCTAGTTTCTTGATCTCCTCATTGATAAACTCTTGGCGCTCCACGGCTTGCTTCCTCACTTTCTGCTTGATGGGCCGCGCATGAGGGCAGACAGCAAGCTTGTGCTCAATCACCTTCCTGGGAACACCGGGGATGTCAGATGGTTGCCAAGCAAACACATCGACATTCGCCCGCAGGAAGGCGACGAGCGCGCTTTCCTATTTGCTGTCAAGGGTGGCACTGATGGTGAAGGTACCACCAGTGCCATCCTCCTTTGCGGACACCTTCTTGGTTGCCGGAGGAGCAGCCATCCCTTTCTTGCTCTTGCCGGTGGAGCTCGATGGAACGTCCTCGACGGCGGTGCAGCACTCCGAAGAGGTGCGGTTGCCGGAGTGGGTCCCAGAGCACTTGCCGGACTTGGTCTTCGTCTTCTTCCCCCCGGGAGCTTCAGCGGCAAGAGTATCCTTCTCGGCCGCAGCTGCCGCATCCCAGTAAATCTTGTCGGCGCAAATAAGCGCATCTTTCTTGTCGCTATGGACAGTGATGACGCTTATCGGCCCCGGCATCTTCAGCACGTTGTAGGCGTAGTGGGAAGCTGCCATGAACTTGGCGAGGGCGGGACGGCCGAGTATTCCATTGTAGGGCAATGGAATATCGGCAACGTCAAAAGTGATGCGCTCAGTCCTGAAGTTGAGCTCCCTGCCAAAGGTCACCGGCAGAGTAATCTTTCCCTTGGGCTTGCTCCTTCCCGGGTTGATTCCTTGGAATGAACCGGTCTCTTCGAGCTCGCCGTCTTGAATCTGGAGTTTCTTGATCACAGCAGAGGAGATCAAGTTCAGCCCGGCCCCGCCGTCAACCAACATTTTGGTGACCTTGAGGTTGCGGATGGTGGGGGAAACCAGCATCGGCAAGCACCCGACCGCCGTGGTGCGGTCAGGGTGATCCTCAAGGTCAAAAACGATGGGCGTGCTGGACCATTTGAGGAGCCTGCGCGACTCCACGGGCGGCTCCGCTGCATTCACCTCACGCACCCACTGTTTCAGCTGGCGGTGGGAGGTGTGCAGGGAGGCGCCACCGTCGACGCACAGGACCTCCGTGGCCTTCTGGAACTCCTGCTCGCTGTTCTCGTCGTCCTCCATGTCTTCATCGTCGTCTTCGTCGTTGTCGCGGCCCCGGGGAGGTTGATCTCCCTGCCGCTGCTTGGCCTTGCCGCGGCGTCCTCCCCGGCCGTTGAACGGCCGCTTCTTGCTGGGCTCTTCCCCGCCACCTTGGGCCTTCTCCTTGTCGCGCCTCTCGTACTCAGCTTTTTGCTGCTCGACGAGGTACTCGACGCGCTTGCAGTTGGAGAGGTCGTGACCCTTGGTGCGGTGAATCTTACAGTATTGCTTGTCGGAGCTACCCGGCTTGTCGGCCGCCGCCGCAGGGGCAGGCTCCTTGCCGGACCCGCCAGCCTGCGCTTGCTTGGCGGGGGCCTCCTTGCCGGACTTCTCGACGGCAAGCACTTCCTTCTTGCCCTTCTTCCTGTTGTTCCGCCGCCGGCTCTTCTTCGCCGGGGCGGCGTCGTCGCTGTCGCTTCCCCCTGCGCCAGTATCCTCCCCGGG
Organism: Secale cereale; assembly: GCA_902687465.1. NCBI lineage: Eukaryota > Viridiplantae > Streptophyta > Magnoliopsida > Poales > Poaceae > Secale > Secale cereale. The sequence continues at coordinate 95,494,996 of LR738714.1, read as the reverse complement.
GAGTTTCCTCCCCTCTTCTGCACGGGCGCACTTGTCGGCAAGAGCGTAGAGCTCGCTGACGTCCCTGATCTTGGTCATCGCCATCTCCTCACGCATGCGGCGGTTACGCACGTTCTGATGGAACGCGCTGATAACCGCGGCAGGGTGAACGTCTGGGATGTTGTGTTGCACCCGGCTGAAGCGTTGGATATACTTGCGCAGGGGTTCGCCTTCCTTCTGGGCCAAAATGTGGAGATCGCTCTCCTGGCCATGGGGTTTGTGGCCGCCGGTGAAGGCGCCAACAAACTGATGGCAGAGGTCGGCCCAAGAAGAGATAGAGCCTTCCGGCAAGTGCATGAGCCATGAACGGACGTTCGGCTTCAGCACGAGCGGGAAGTATTTGGCTAGGATCTTCTCGTCGCGCCCCCCGGCAGCTTGCACTGCGATAGTGTAGACGCTGAGAAACTCCGAGGGGTGCGTCTTGCCGTCGTACTTCTCCGGTACGTCGGGCTTAAAGTTCTTCATGCTGGGCCACTGGACGCGCCGCAGCTCGCGGGTGAACGCAGGGCAGCCTGCCGCGTACGGCAAGTCGCCTGGTTCACCGGGCGCGGGTGCGTCGACAGTGTTCCCAGCTCTCTTGTCGGATTGTCGCCGAGCTTCTCGGCGGCGCTCGATCGTGGTCCGAGCGTCTTCATCTCGCCGGTCGTCGAGGACCTGGCGCTGGTCCCGACGGGCCCGCGGGTCCGACGAGGCTGTGGAGCCGTCGTCGGGGTTGTTCCGGCGGGGTGGCGTCTTCTGCTTCTGCGGCGGGGAGTGCACGCTTGTCGCACCCCCGGCAGTCTTGTCGCCGATAGCCTTCGTCTTCTCAGCCTGCCGTGGCCGTGAGGCCGACGGCTGCTGTGGAGAGTCGTTGTTGGCGAAGTCTATCAGGCTCCGGATGGTGGCCCTCCATTCTTCGGCCTTGTCAGCCGCCGGAGGAAAATCAAGAAGCAGCTGCGCCCTTGCGAGCGCTTCTGCCGGAGTAGTGGGGAACGCGGGCGAGCGGTGCGAGGAGCGGGATACGCTCGGACTTCTAACGACGTTAGAAGGAGCGGGGTCCCGCGCCGGCGCCTTCGCTTTGCTTGTGCCCGGACGAGGGTCCGGGGCGTCTCGCGAACCTCCAGTTTGGCCTTGCCCCAGCAAGCGGATACCACCTCCCGTGGTATGGCGCTGCGGGGTCGTCGTGTGCTGTGATGGACGCGGCGCGTCCACGGAGACCGAGGTCCGGTCATCCGTCTTGTTCTTGGATCTGGTGGCACCGTGAGTGTCCTCACCGGCAACCACCCTTCCGACGGCGTCTCCCCCGCCCACCGTTGGCTCTGGTGGCGGCGGATGAGACGCAGACGGGCCTCCGACCTCCGAAGGCTTCTTCTTCGGGGCCATGGAGTTGTCGCTGATGAAGTTGCTGATGAGACTGGAGAGGTTGACGAAGAATGCGCCCGCGCGAACGCCGGATCAGGTTCGCACAACCTCGACCTCACCCCTACCTGGCGCGCCAAAGATGTCGGGGGAAACTGTCCGCCACGAACACCTATGGGACTGGAGCCCCTTGTCTGTGCGGTACGAGGGCGGAGGGAGCACAAAGAGCAGATCGAGGCAGACGCGCGGGCAGTTTTACCCAGGTTCGGGCCGCACGGATGCGTAAAACCCTACTCCTGCTTGGTTATGTATTGAGTGGGACGCTCGGGAGCTTGAAGAAGCAGCTACACCGTGCGTGAGAGTAATCTAGGTTTCGAACCCCCTCCACGTTGTGCATGGGCCTCCTTTTATAGTGCAAGGGGTCACCGACAGGTGTCAACGTAGGAGAAAGGGGTAAAAATGTAAAAGAGGTGGTAGTTGTAACAGTGCGGGAACAGTGGAGCTACAGTACAGAACAGTGGTCTATACCTACTTTAACAGTGGGGGACAAGGGCATTTAATGCCCGTCGCCGTCGACCCCAAAAGCTCCCGCCTTAGCGTCTCCGTCCGCCACGGCGACGGATTTATCGCCGTGGTGTGCCTCCGTGTACCCCATGCTGCACAGCCATCCGCCACGCGTCCCTGGTTAGACCCCAGGGCGACGCGTGGGCCGATGAGCTGGAGCGCGGGCACACAGCGTGGCCTCCCCGGCAAGCGCCTTGCCGGGGCCTTGATCTTGCCGGGCCCGGGAACTTGCCGCTCCCCGGGCCCCTTTCCGGGGCGCGCATAGCGCCGAGGCAGTATCTTCTAATCTTCCTGGCAAGCTCCTCTTGCCAGGGTCTTGTGTTAGTGGAACAGCCTTGAGCCTGGTACGGCCTTCCCGACAAGCTCCTCTTGCCGGGGTCTCGATCCTCTGTCTTGTATACTTTGTTTTTGAATGGTTTAATAGGAGGCAGGAAGGTCTCCGGCGAGCACGCAGTAAACCTTGTCGCGGGAAGCTGCAACTGCCCGTGCACAAGTTGGGGTACTGGGGTCCCCCTACCTTAGTACACCGACAGGGGTTCTTAGCTCCATTTCTATCAATAATATGCAAATCAAATTCTTGTAGCAAGAGAACCCATCTAATAAGTCTATATTTCACATCTTTCTTTTCCATAAGATATTTAATAGTAGCATGATCAGTGTGAACAGTCACTTTAGAATCAACAACATAAGATCTGAACTTATCACAAGTAAAAACAACTGCTTAAAATTCCTTTTCAATAGTAGCATAATTTCTATGGGCACTGTCTAGAGTTTTACTAGCACAATGGATAACATTCAATTTTTTATCAACTCTTTGTCCTATAATAGCACCAACAACATAATCACTCGCATCACACATAATTTTAAAGGGTAAATTCCAATCAGGTGGTTGAACAATAGGTGCAGAAATCAAGGCTTTATTAAGTATTTCAAATGCTTCTACACAATCATCATCAAAAACAAAAGGAACATCTTTTTGCAAGAGATTAGTAGAGGCGAGTAAATTTTAGAGAAGTCTTTAATAAATCTCTTATAGAAACCGGCATTACCAAGAAAACTTCTTATACCTTTGATATCTTTAGGACACGGCATCTTTTCAATAGCATCTACTTTAGCTTTATCTACTTGAATACCTCTTTCAGAAATATTATGCCCCAAAACAATGCCTTCATTAACCATAAAGAGGCACTTCTCCCAATTCAATACAAGATTAGTTTCTTCGCATATCTGCAAAACTCGATCATTGTTGCTTAACTAATCATCAAAAGAAGTTCCATAAAGGGAGAAAACATCCATGAAAACTTCAACAATCTTTTCACAAAAGTCAGAGAATATAGCAGTCATACATCTTTGAAAGGTATCGGGTGCATTGCATAAACCAAAAGGCATATGTCTATAAGCAAAGGTACTAAAAGGGCAAGTAAAAGTAGTCTTTTCTTGATCCTCTTTTAACACGGGTATTTGAGAGAAACCAGAATAATCATCTAGAAAGCAAAAAATTGAATGTTTGGATAGTCTTTCTAGCATTTGATCAATAAAAGGTAGAGGGTAACGATCTTTCTTAGTAGCTTTATTCAATTTGCGAAAATCATTTACCATTCTATAACCTGTAACAATTCTCTGCGTGATCTATTCATATGTATCATTAGGAACAACAGTAATGCCTCCCTTCTTGGGGACACAATGAACATGACTTACCCACTGACTATCAGCAATAGGTTAATAATACCTGCCTCCAGAAGCTATACTATTTCATTCCTTACCACTTCTTTCATCTTAGGATTTAATCTACATTGGTGATCAACAACTGGTTTAGTATCTCGTTCCAACTTAATTTTCTGTTGGCATAAAGTGGGACTAATGCCCTTAAGATCACCAAGAGTATATCCAATAGTACCACGGTCCTTCTTCAGAGTTTTCAATAGTTCCTTTTCTTCATGCTCGGAAAGGTTAGCACTAATAATAACACGATATATCATCTTTTCATCAAGATAAGCATATTTCAAAGTATCGGGTGACGCTTTAAGCTCAAACATGGGATCACCCTTAGGTGGAGGAGGATCCCCAAGGATTTCAACAGGCAAATTGTTTTTCAGAATAGGCCCTTGTTTAAAGAATATTTCATCTGTTTCCCTTCTTTCATTCATAAACATATAATTCTCATGGTCTAGCAAATATTGTTCTAAACGTTCAGTAGGAGGCACGGAAATAGAAGCAAGACAAATAATTTCATCCTTACTAGGAAATACTTTATCACGGGATTGTCTACGAAATTTAGAGAAATTAAAATCATGAGACATATCCCCTAGTCCAACAGTAATAATATCTTTCTCGCCGTCTATCTTAGCATTAACAGTGTCCAAGAAAGGTCTACCAAATATAATGGGACAAAAGTCATATTGTGGGGAACCAAGAACAATAAAATCAGTAGGATATTTTATTTTCCCATGCAAGACTTCAACATCTCTAACAATCCCAATTGGTGATATAGTATCTCTATTAGCAAGCTTGATAGTAACATCAATTTATTCTAACCCAGTAGGTGCAATTTCATTCATAATTTCTTCATATAAGGTAAAAGGAATTGAACTCACACTAGCACCCACATCACATAAGCCATGATAACAATGATCTTCCATTTTAATAGAAACAACAGGCATGCCAACGATAGGTCTATGTTTATCTTTAGTATTGGGTTTGGCAATTCTAGCAGCTTCATCATAGAAATAAATAACATGCCCATCAATATTATAAGCCAATATATCTTTAAACATAGCAATATTAGGTTAAACTTTGATTTGTTGAGGTGGTCTAGGTGCTCTAAGATTACTTTTATTGACCATAGTTGAAGCTTTAGCATGATCCTTTACTCTAACAGGAAAATGTGGTTTCTCAGTATAAGCAGTAGGAATAATAGGATCAACATTATAAGTAATAGTTTCTTCTTCAACTTTAATTGGTTCAACAACTTTAACTTCAACGGGAGGATGATATTTAAACCACTTCTCCTTAGGGAGATCAACATGAGTAGAAAATGATTCACAGAAAGAAGCTACTCCCTCAGAGTCAAGTCCATATTTAGTGCTAAATTCATGAAAAGCATCGGTATCCATAAAATATTTAACACAATCAAACTTAGGGCTTATACCTGACTCATTACCTTTGTCGTGATCCAAATATTCAAAGTTGCGTTTAATTATTTCCAGTAAATCTCATTTGAATTCAATAGTCTTATTCATATAAGAACCAGTACAAGAAGTATCGAGCATGGATCGATCATTATGAGAAAGCCGAGCATAAAAACTCTGAATAATAATTTCTCTTGAGAGCTCATGATTCGGGCATGAATATAACATTGACTTAAGCCTCCCCAAGCTTGAGCGATACTTTCTCCTTCACGAGGCCAAAAATTATAAATATAATTCCGATCACGATGAACTAGATGCATAGTATAAAACTTCTGATGAAATTCCAATTTCAAACGGTTGTAGTTCCATGATCCAATATCATCACATAGCCTATACCATGTAAATTCCTTTCCCTTAAAAGATAAAGGGAAGACCGTTTTCTTGACAACATCCTCTAGGAAACATGCAAGCTTAAATAATCTACAAACTTCATCCACATAGATTAGGTGTAAATCGGGATGCAATGTTCCATCTCCTTCATAAGGATTAGCTAGCAGTTTCTCTACCATACCAAAAGGAATTTCAAAGTAAACTTTTTTAGTAGGTGCAATAGGTTGAGGAGAAACTCTTTGTTCTTTCGGTCAGGGTGAAGATACCCCGAACAAACCCCTCAAAGGATTATTTTCCATAGTAACAAGTGACAATAAATTTTAGCACACTATAAAAATGTTTCCTTACCAAATTCCACTTGCCAAAGGCGCTTCACTCCCCTGCAACGGCGCTAGAAAAGAATCTTGCTGACCCACCAGTGTAGGGGATCTATCGTAGTCCTTTCAATAAGTAAGAGTGTCGAACCCAACGAGGAGCAGAAGGAAATGACAAACGGTTTTCAGCAAGGTTTTCTCTGCAAGAACTAAAATTATCGGTAACAGGTAGTTGTGTGATAGTATAATTCGTAACGGGTAACAAGTGACAAAAGTAAACAAGGTGCAGCAAGGTGGCCCAATCCTTTTTTTAGAAAAGTACAAGCCAGGACGTACTCTTATATAAAAGCAAAGCGCTCCCGAGGACAAATGGGAATTGTTGTCAAGTTAGTTTTCATCATGCTCATATGATTCACGTTTGGTACTTTGATAATTTGATATGTGGGTGGATCGGTGCTTGGGTGATGTCCTTCCTTGGACAAGCCTCCCACTTATGATTAACCACTCTTGCAAGAATCCGCAACTACGAAAGAAGTATTAAGATAAATCTAACCATAGCATGAAACATAGGGATCCAAATGAGCCCCTTATGAAGCAACGCATAAACTAGGGTTTAAGCTTCTGGCACTCTAGCAACCTATCATCTACTTAATACTTCACAATGCCTTCCCCTTGGCCCAAATAATGGTGAAGTGTCATGTAGCCGACGTTCACATAAAACCACTAGAGGAAAGACAACATACATCTCATCAAAATATCAGACGAATACCAAATTCACATGATTACTTATAGCAAGACTTCTCCCATGTCCTCGGGAACAAAAGTAACTACTCACAAAGCGTGTTCATGTTCATGATCAGGGGTTTTTTGAATAGCATTAAGGATCTGAACATATGATCTTCCACCAAATAAACCAACTAGCATCAACTACAAGGAGTAATCAACACTACTGGCAACCCGCACAGGTACCAATCTGAGGTTTTGAGACAAAGATCGGATACAAGAGATGAACTAGGGTTTGATAGGAGACAGTGCTCTTGAAGATGTTGATGGAGATTGAACCCCTCTCGATGAGAGGGTCGTTGGTGATGACGATGGCCTCAATTTCCACCTCCCAGGGGGAAGTATCCCCTATAGAATAGCCCTACCATAGCTCTAGATTGGTTTCTCCTAGATTCCGCCTCGAGACGGCGGCGCTTCATCCTGAAAACCTCCTTATGATTTTTTCCAGGTGAAAGCACATCATATAGTAGAAGATGGATGTCAGGGGCCTGCCAGGGGGCCCACAAGGTAGGGGGCGTGACCCCACGCTTGTGGATGGCTGGTGGGCCCCCTCTGGTACTTCTTTCACCCAGTATTTTTTATATATTCCAAGAATATCTTCCGTGAAGTTTCAGGACTTTTGGACTTGTGCAGAATAGGTATCTCAGATTTGCTCCTTTTCTAGTCCATAATTCCAGTTGCTGGCATTGTCCCTCTTCATTTAAACCTTGTAAAATAAGAGAGAAAAGGCATAAGTATTTTGATATAATGTGTAGCCCATAATGCAGTAAATATCAACATAAAAGCATGATGCAAAATGGACGGATTAGTAGTTGTCCCGTCCAGTGGGAGTATGTCCTCTGGATCCATAGATGGATCGTATTGGCCCTATCCTAGCATCTAGGCTCCATCTTAGGTTGGAGGGATCCATCGGCTCTATTGGCTCTTTTCCTCTTCTGCAAGGGGGTGGAGGTGGGGTTTCGGCTTCTCCGTCCTCGAGGGAGGCGGTCCGGCAGGTCTCCCTAGGTCCTTTTGGGGGGTATGGGCTCAAACGCCTCTTTGTCAAACTGTGGGAGCAGTCATCTCTTCGGGTAACTCTTGTGTTGGCCCTGTGGCCCGTCATCTAGGCCTTCCTCGGTTATGAAGACTTTGGTCCATCTATCATTAAGTGTATTTTCTTCACCCAAGAGCCCTATCTGCTTCCTGCTCAAGCTTCGAGCGGTGGCAATAATAAGCTATTTGAATCATTCTTGATCAAGAGGGTCTTCGCGACACTAAAGTCTTCGGGCCCGAGGCTTTCCTCCTACTCGAAAAGAGGCATGTAGTTGTTGTCCTCGGAATCAACGGGGTCGTCGGAGTCTCCGTGGTCTCCAGAGCCGCCTTGGTTATGGTCTCCTGGCGCGAGATTGTGGAGATCCGGGGTGGAATTTTTACCGAGCTCCTTTTCGTCTTCCGGAGTGTCATCCACTCCAGTGCCATGAATTTCTGTGTGGGTATTCTCATCTCTGCTACTTCTGTTTCCCTTAGATCGCCTCCGCCGGCGTCAACATTTTGGTGTTTCCTTGTTAGGATCGTCGTTGTCCTCTTTAGGTGTGTCAACCATGTACACATCATAGCTCGAGGTGGCGGTCCATCCGCCTATTGTCGGGGCAGCCATAGGGGGAACAACTTGGGCTGGGATGTCAATATCCTCGTAGTTGTCATCGACCTCCTCGGAGGTGTAATCCAGCATGTTGATTAAGTTGTCGATAGTGGCTACCAAGTGGGTGGTGGGTGGGGCGTAAAATTCTTCGTGGCCAACCTCAAGACCAAGCCGCGGGCAGGTCGAGGATGGGCATCCGTGATGTTCATTGTCTGGATCCGATCCAGCATCTCGTTTAGCAGGGAGAGGCTGGTCGGACGAGTGTCTGGGATTTCTATGGAGTCTACCTCTGATGAGATGGCATGAGGAGAAAGTCCGACCATGGTTGACTATTGGTATTTGGATGCCGTAGTCGCATCCAGGCTTGAAGCCGGATCCAAGACTGAAGAGGTGAGTCCGGCAAGAGTTGAATCCTGATATTCGGATGAGAGAATGATACGTCTCCAACGTATCTACTTTTCCAAATGCTTTTGCCCTTGTTTTGGACTCTAACTTGCATGATTTGAATGGAACTAACCTGGACTGACGATGTTTTCAGCAGAATTGCCATGGTGTTATTTTTGTGCAGAAATAGAAGTTCTCGGAATGACCTGAAAATCCACGGAGAATATTTTCAGAATATATAAAAAATACTGGCGGATTTAGGGCTCCGCAAAACCCAAGAAGTTCGAACACGGGGGCGTGAACGAAGATCTCTCCCACTCACGTCTACCTAGCGTCTCGCTCTCGTCTCGGTGGGGGGATTCAAGCAAACAACAGATAGAACACACAAGAGTTTACCCAGGTTCGGGCCACCGTGTGGTGTAAGACCCTACTTCCTGCTTTGGTGGATTAGCCTCGGGCGAGCTGGAATATGAGCTAGTACAATGGTTCCTGGGCTCAGGAGGTGAGCTCACGAGGGTCAGAAGGCAAGTGTTCTTGCTCCTTGTGTGGTGGCCGAGTGTGTGGACTGATCCCCTTTCATAGTGGGAATCCTAGCTACTTATATAGGCGGCCATGATCCTCTTCCCCCGAAATGTTTAGGCGGGAAGGCATCCCACAATAGCCATTTTTGAGCGGGAACACAAGGACATTCTTATCCTGACAAAAGCGGTCTTCGCCTGCAAAAGGATCAGGCCGTGACGCGGTGGTGGGCTCGACGGTGACATCCTCCTTATCATCCTTGCGGTCTTCGGTCTTGTTGCACCAATGGGGAAACCTTTGCCCCGCTCCTCGGGAACTTGCGGCTGCGCTGTCCCCCTTGCACCGAAATGGTAACTGTGCCGCTGGCGGACGCTGGCACCCGCTAGCGCGGTGCGTCATTGCTGACATCACTGCCTCCTCCTGAGGTAGTCTTGGCCTTGGATTCTCCGCCCCTCCGGAGCACCTTGCTGAGGCTGCTCCCGAGGAGGTCTTGACGTCGTTCTCCTCGCGAGGCTTAGCCCCCTCGCGAGGGTCTTGGACAGCTGGTCGATCAGCTGGGCTGTACCAGGCCGTTTGTTGGAGCGCGTCGCGGCCCGCAGACAGGCAAGTCTGGGTACCCTGGTTCCCAGGACGCCGACAGTAGCCCTCGGGCCCAAGGCGCACGCGGAGTTGGCTGCGGGGCGAAGCCTTAGCCGAGGACGAAGCGCCGCGGGCCCCAAAAGGCTGCGGGCCAGGCTGGCGCGTGACGGTTGGATGGGACACGGGCGACCCCGCTCCCCACGCCGTCTTGTGCATCTTGACAAAAAGGGGCCTTCTCCGCCGGGGGAGTTATCGCTCTCTTTCCTCCGTGCTCAGATTTCTCCCCCTTATGCCTCCTGCCTTCCTGAATCGCCTGCGTCCTTCGGCTCCCTCAACCATGGCAAAAAGGAACAAGAGTGCCGCGCCGGTGTATGGATCTGCTTCTTCCCTTGATGCGGCGCTTGAGGAGTCCTCCATCACTAGGGAGGAGGACTACTCAGAGGTCCAACCTTTCCTGTCGAGCACCCACAACGAGCACAGCCCGACGCGGATCTGGGCCGGATCCACCATGGCGCGGACCCTGTCGAAGTCATGCTACCCCTTCTTCCTCCACAGCATCTCTGTGGGGCTCGTGCCACCTTTCTCCGAGTTCTTCTATGCCATCCTGGAACATTACCAGGTGCACGCTCTCCACATCCAGCCTCGCTCCATCTTCGTCATGTCGCTCTTCACCTTTTACTGTGAGGCGCTCGTGGGGGTGAGGCCGACCGTTGCCCTCTTCCACCATTTCTTCTCCATGCGCCGGTACGACGATGGCCCGTGCTCGGGCTGTGTTTCCTTCATGTTCCAGCGCCAGGGCTGTCGGCTGATGATAGTCGGGAAGAAGATAGAGTCCCACCAGAAGAGGTGGGTCTATATGGATGCCCAGCACGTCCATCCTTTGTTGGCGCTGCCTACTGCCCGTCCGGCAAAGCGCGCCAGCTGGAGCTATGCGAAGCTCACCGACCCCCTTGTCGGGCCTGTCCTGGCAAGGATTGAGGCCGACCTGAGCTCGAGGCTCGAAGGGGGCCAGATCGCGAAGGAGTTCTTGAGGCAGTATCTGGCTTCGCTGCAGGCTCACTCGCGCCCCATTTGAGAGCTGATGGGCGACGACGAAAAGCTCCGGCTGCACCCAGGGGTGCTGGCCGAGGACGATCTGGACTTCACCTCGGGAACTCTCATGGGGATGGTTCCGGGGGATCTCCCCGGGGCCTACCTGCCGCTGTACAGCCGCCCTGACAAGGCCGAGCTGTTGAAGGCCATGTCGGGTTTTGGTGCGCCCGTGGGTGCTCCGCCCATGTTCGACGTGTGTTTTGGTGCTGATGACGAGAGGGACGAGGAGGGCTCGGAGGAGACCCTGGACGACAAGGGGGACTCCTCCGAGTCATTCACCGGAGCAAAGACGCCAGGCATAGGTGCCGCCGGACGGTCCCAGGCGACCACTCCACATCGATCCGGATGCGTTGCGTCCGGGGGAAGCAAGGTGGCAACTCCGTCGAGGAGTACCGTGCCAGCGAACCAGGCGACCGCGGCCGCACCCAGGACTGTGGCCTCACGCCTCGCCCAGGCCCGGGCTATCGGCACGCCCAGGACGCCAGCGGCTGCTGCTGACCTGCTGGCGAAGAGAAGGGCGCGCCTCGCCTCCGACGAGTAAGTGTGCAATTTCTCGCTTATCCTTAGTTGCCATGTCCCTGATGTGCTTTCCCTAACGCAACAGCCTGGGAGGTGTGATGAAGAAGGCGAATGGGGAGGTCACGCCGCGATGCCCTGCCCCTCCGGTTGCTGATGCGACCTCGGGGAAGGATGCCGCGGTGCTGGGTGCCTCGGTCGACCAGGTCACCGAGCATGCGGTGGTGGTGTCGCTCGAGGGCGTCCTCGCCTCCTGCGAGGTTGCAGTGACTTATGCTCTGATTTCTCTGCCGAGGGGTGCCGGAGCCCCTGAGCCCCTGGTGGAGCAGTCGGTCATGTCGGTGCTCGTGCGTTAGCCGTCGCAGCCTGGTCCCGAGACCTTGGAGGCTACCTCCGCGGCGCTGGGTCGTCTTCGCGTCGAACTGCAAGATGGTGATGGCTGCCTGATGGAAGGGCGCCTGGGGCTGATCCGCGGGTGGCTCCTGGCAGACGAGTCTGCGGGGAACTCCTGGGACCAGGCCTCGGCGGTTGCTGCCAAGGGTCGAGAGGAAGCAGTGGCGGCCTCGCTGGCTCGCGACACCGCGCGAGCCGACGCCGCGTCCTTCGAGAAGCGCTGCCTTAAGGCGGAGGGCGAGCTGGAGGCCCTCCGTGAGGAAGGCATTGGGCGTGCCCTAGAGCTCAAGAGGTTGGAGAAGGAGTTCGAGGCGCAGAAGACTGAGATGTCCCGGCTGCAATAGGAGCAGCTTGCCGACCGTGCGGCCCTGGAGAAGCTGAAGGTTGAAGTTGAGCAGGCCAAGTCGACCAAAGCCGCTCGCGACAAGGAGGAAGCCCTTGCGGCCTCGACAGCGGTGAGTCCCGAGGCCCTTGCCGCCTTTGACCTTGAGGCCCGCAAGGCGCTGCATGCCGCCTACGGGAGGGGTTCAAGGAACCGCTGGCCTCCCCAGAGGGAGGCCCCGCCAGGCTTCTTGCTGCGCTTGTGAAGTCCCTGTGCGATGTTGCGGCCGCAATTGGCCAGTTAGCCGACGTCGAGAGCCGCACGCTCCTTACCTTGGACCTGACGCAGGTGTGCAGCCACCTAAGTCTTCGCGACCCCACCCTTGACCTGGCCTCGCTGTCCGAGCCCATGACCAAAGTCCTGAAGGGCACGGTTGCCGAGGCCCTAGGAGTGAAGGTCACGGCGTTGGTGGAGGCGTTCCTCCAGGCCACAGCTACCGCAGCCGAGGAGGTGGAGACCGGTGATGATGCGCTCGGCAATGCCTAATCCGTTCCTGTTCAGGGAGAGAAGTGCGAGTGCCTTGGGGAGGCGTAAGAACTTTGTTTGAATTTGAAAAACTTGGTATTATTGTCATAGCTAGATGATTTCCATGCTTGCTTCCTTTCATGTTTGCTTGGGTGCTCTGCGTCGGCAGGGCCCAACCCCGTGCATACCTCAATCGCCATTGAGCCCTCCGGATGACCGGGGTTACCGTAGTAACTAGACTCAAGGGATGAGGGGCTACGTGGCTAGTGAGGCCCTTGGGTCGCGATGCCCAAGGGTCCCCCTTGATGTTCAAGCGATCCCGTTTTTGTTCTGCATCGGCAGGTCCCAACCCCACGCATACCTCGATCACCATTGAGCCCTTCGGATGACTGGGGTTATCATCATAACTAGACTCAAGGGATGAGGGGCTGCGTGCTAGTTAGGCCCCTGGGTCGCGATGCCCAGAGGTCCCCCTTGACGTACGAACGGCTCTCATGAAGGAGAACGAGCACCATACCTTGCCCACGAGCCTTCGCCTGGGATGGGGGCATGAGAAGGCCAGGTGTCTGGGCATCTGGTAGGGTGGCATCTGCCAGGCGTGACCTGAGCATAGCCCCCGTGCCTAGCCCCCCTCGCGACACCCATCCAAGGAGAAGTTGTGAGCGTCATGAGCTGAAAAGCTCCCTAAAGTTGGTGCGACCACTGGGGGCCACCCTCAGTTGTTTATAACTAGCGCGGAGCATAGAGCTACCACACTTGCGCGGAGTGTGGGCATAACCACGCCTCGGTCGTAGCGGCCAACACGGAGCTTGGTGCTTCCACTGGTTCGTGGGCATAAACGCTCCTCGATTGGATCTGCCAGTGCGGAGCTTGGTACTTCCACTGGACCGTGCGAGGGAGTCTCCCACCGGGAGAGACTCCGGGGTGTGTACAGCCCCGTCCTAACACGTGGCTTGCACGGTAGGACAGCCAAGGTGTATATGGGCCCTCCTCAAGACGAGTTGAACAACTCTGAGGAAGTTCTCGTGAGCTTACGCATCACTCACGAGACCCTACCCTGAGGCGGGTTGCGCTTGAGTCTTCTTCTGCAAAATGTGAAAAGAGAGGTCTTGTGTGGACCTGCGCCGAGTGCATCTCTAGAGGGAATCGCATGAGAAGGCCGCAGCACCAGCGACCCCAGGAGGTGACGTCACGGGAATGGCTCGCGAGACAGTGCTCAGCCACTGGATTTGTCGACGCTGCAGGGACGGACCCGAGCACAGACATCGTGCCCGGTCTTCTCATGCAATGGTCCAAAAGAAAAACAACCGGTGCGCGGTTCCCGCGTGAGCAAGACACCTGCCACGGGCCCCTACTTACCCATCCACGATTATCCCATGCGAGAACAAGGCACCAAGGACCATGGGAGGTGACGTCACGGGAATCGCTCGCGAGACAGAGCTCAACCCTTGGGTTTAGCGACGCTGCAGGGACGGACCCGAGCACAGAAGTCGTGCCAGTCCTTAATCATGGGGCGGTCGCGAGTGGGCTCACAAGGTCTCATGACCTTAGTGGCGGTGAGGACGCCAAGCATGTAGATAATGCGAATGGAAAGAAACATCTAGCCTTGATCATGCAAAAAGGGAGATAACCGCGGGGGAACAGTCCCCAGCGATCCAAGGATGATGCAACCCGAGAGGCACCCTCGATTGGATACCTGAAGTGTCACCTGATACTCATCGAAGAAGAGTTGGGGTAGCTGAAGACGCGAGCCATGCAGGTCGCTCCTGAGGATCGTCGGGCTCCTGAGGCCCAGGGGCTCTGAAGGTCCTCAGTGGTCGCGCGGGTCCGGTTCTCGCTCCGTTCGGACCGCCTGCCACTAAGCCTCCTGAGCCCCCAAGGCCTGCTGCGCGAGATGCTTGAACGTGGCAGCTGCGTTGCGGAAGCCGAAGAGTGTGTGGGCGTACCTGCAGGGGAGGGCCCTCCTCCGGCCGACCACCGTCAGCCAGAAGGGCTCCTGAGAGGCGGTTCGGTTGAGAACCGCGATGTCGATGCAGACACGGAAGCGGTCGCTTGGGCTGCGAGCAGGTGAACTTGGGGTTGTGCGATTATGCCCACCGCGGATGAGTCTTGCGTGCTGAAGTTCCTCGGTAACTTGGTTGATGAAGTCCTGAGCCCCGAGCGCTGAACGGTTCACGCTGGGCTCACAAAAACGCGCGTCAAGACACGCTTGCAGGTGGTGCTCGAACACCTCCCTCGAGACGCCGGTCAGCCCGGAGACACTCGAGAGGAGAGCCCCCGAGCCCGTCACGATAGGAGCGTTGAGCGCGCCTCCCTATGCAAGGGTGGAGGGCGCCTCGTCAGCAGGCGCAAGTCCTGAGGCCAGGCCGTCGGGAGCCCCTGTGTCCTGAGGTCCGTTGACGGGCATGTTCTTCTTCTTCTTGGGGGCGGCCTGCAGGGCGAGGATGGCTCCATCCTCATCGGAGCATTCGACCGCCGCGGTCTGGTAGGCGCGCTCCAGGGAACGCACCGCTTCCTTCTCGTCGGAGGCGATCGTGATGACTCCGCTGCTCCCGGGCATCTTGAGGACGTTGTAGCCGTGATGGGTCGCCGCCATAAACTTGGCGAGGGCAGGATACCCGAGGATGGCGTTGTACGGGAGGTGGATGTTGCCGACGTCGAAGTCGATGAGCTCGGTGTGGTAGTTGTCACGGTCACCGAAGGTGACGACGAGGCGGACTGCCCCATCGGGAGTGTGGAGCCATCCGTGACTCCGTAGAATGGCTTGGTCGGGTGGAGCTGATCGTAGGGAACCTAGAGCGTCTCGAAGGTCTGGACGGAGAGGACGTTGAGTACTGCTCCGCCATTGATGAGGGTCTTGGTCACGAGGACGTTGCTGATGGTTGGGGTGCAGAGCATCGGGAGGGCGCCTGGGGCCGCAGTGCACTTGAGCTGGTCCTCGGGGTTGAAGGCGATGACTTGCTTGGTCCACCTGAGGTTGCGCGCGGCGTCAGGCCTGGGAAGCGCCGCGTTTACCTCACGGGCAAACTTCTTGAAGATGCGATGGGAAGTCGGGGCATGGGCTCCTCCCAAGATGCATGCAACTGCACGCGGCTCCTGGAAGCCCCCTACCCTGTCTTCCCGGCGGTCGTCGTCGTTCCTCCTTGGCGGTGGTGGCAGCGGAGGCAGGCCTCCATTGCCCTGAGGGCGACCCTCACGAGGCTGGTCGCGCTAGGGGGCATCACGAGGCTACTCCTGCCAGGGGTCCTCACGAGGTTGTTCGCGCCACCCTTGGCACGAGTTCCTGCCCTCCCAACATCCTCCTCCTCGGCCTCCTCCACGGCCGTAGCCGCAGTTGTCGCGCTCAGGGCGCTGCCAGACGCGCCCGCCGCGCATCGCCCTGAGCTCCTAGCAGTCGTTAGTGTTGTGGCTGTGTACGTTGTGGAAAACACAGTATGGTCGGTTGTCTCTGGGGAGGTCATCGTAGCCGCAGCCACGCTTCACTTCTGGCTCCGCAGCCAGCACGGCGGGTCCTTGCGCTTTGATTCCTTGGCCTTGGTCTTCTTGTCGTTCGTCTCCGCCTCAGGCAGCTCTTGGAGGGAGAGGCGTCCTTCCTCCTCACTGGCGCACTTTGCCGCGATCTTAAACATCTCGAGGGTTGTGCATAGGTCCTCGTGAATGGCAAGCTCGTCCCTCATCTTGACGTCGCGGACGCTGTCGGAGAACGCCGAGATGATGGCCTCGTCCAAGACCCTAGGGATCCGGAGGTGCATGGTGTTGAAGCGTTGGATGTACTTTTGCAGGGTCT
Source organism: Secale cereale (assembly GCA_902687465.1). NCBI lineage: Eukaryota > Viridiplantae > Streptophyta > Magnoliopsida > Poales > Poaceae > Secale > Secale cereale. The sequence continues at coordinate 95,478,702 of LR738714.1, read as the reverse complement.
CTCCTGGCTGCTACCTCACGCGGCGTAGATCAGCAGGTGCCGGGGCTCGGTCGCGGGTTCCTGGGAAGTTGGCAACGAAACGCTAGCGAAGCTCTTCCCAGGAGGAGATGGATCCCACGGGGAGGTTCAGGAGCCAAGAGCGTGCGCCGTCTTTCAGAGCCATGGGGAACCAGTTCGCCATGACCTGCTCGGTGCCGTTGGACGCCTCGATGCTCAGCTCGTAGAGTTGGAGGAACTCCGTGGGGTCGGCGGTGCCGTCATAGCGTGGAGGCAGGTCCGGCTTGAACTTGCCAGGCCAGACGATGCGCCGTAGCTCAGGAGCTAGGGTGCGACACCCAGCCACGCTCATGATCGCAGGCGCCCCCTGCGCCTGAGGTGCTGGTTCTTGAAGTGCTGGCGCCACCACCTCCTCTGGCGTGCGGTCTGGGCGCTGCGGGCCAGGGGGGTCCGCGAGCCCCTGCATGGGGATGCGGGATCAGCTGGCAGCTTTCCTCGTCAAGCCCATGGGCTCTGCGGGGTTGCTCATGTCGAGGGGCCTCGCGCCGGGCCTCCTGGCCGGTGTGTTGGAGTGGAGGCGGGGCCGGAACCCCGTGGCCTTCGTTCCCCGCCGGGGGCGACGGAGGATGTGAGGAGTGCGTTGGTGCAGGTGCTTCTCCAGCGGCGTTGACGAGCTCGGTGATGCGGTGGAGCCACTCGTCGTAGAGGTCATCTGTAGGGCAGTAGCGCAAGAGCTCCCGCGCCATCAGTAGCACAGGCTACTGGTAGACCGGCCCGTGGCGGACCAGCGAGGACGACGCCGCGGCCGGCGATGGTGAAGGCGTTGGCGTGCGGCCATCCCGCCGCACGAACGGTGGCAGCGACGAGTCCTGCTGCTCGTGGACGGCCAGGTCGGTGGCGGCATTGGCGACCGGCGAGTTGGGGCGGATCGGTGCACCGTTGCCCGCGGGCGCCGTCTGAGCGATGTTTGCGGCGCGGCGGGCGGCGCGAGCTCAGCGTGTGTCCACCATGGCTGTGGAGCGGAGTCGACGACGAGAATGCGACGAGGTCGTCGGAGAGGCGAGATTTCGACACGCCCCCTACCTGGCGCGCCAAATAGCGGATTTAGGGCTCTGCAAAACCCAAGAAGTTCAAACACAGGGGCATGAACAAAGATCTCTCCCACTCACGTCTACCTAGCGTCTCGCTCTTGTCTTGGTGGGGTGATTCAAGCAAACAACAGATAGAACACACAAGAGTTAACCCAGGTTCGGGCCACCGTGTTTTGTAAGACCCTACTTCCTGCTTTGGTGGATTAGCCTCGGACGAGCTGGAATATGAGCTAGTACAATGGTTCCTCGGCTCAGGAGGTGAGCTCAGGAGGGTTAGGAGGCAAGTGTTCTTGCTCCTTGTGTGGTGGCCGAGTGTCTGGACCGATCCCCTTTAACAGTGAGAATCCTAGCTACTTAGATAGGCGGCCACGATCCTCTTCCCCCGAAATGTTTATGTCACAGCCTGATTTTTGGCCCTTTCTTTTTATTATGTTTTTCTGAGATTTTTGTCTGAGTTTTCTTTTTCCATGGCTATGTGGTCTAGAAACTAAAGAAGATGACCTCTTCTTTCTTTCCAGAGTGTCTTGTCACCCTCATATCTATCCCTAGACCTTGCCATTTCCATCTTGGCCCAACCCCAATATTAGTTTTCTAGGGAATATTCCTTTTTCTATTAAAGGAATAACCCACTCTGCCCTAGGTTGTGAAGCAACCTATATTTTCATCACTCCAAAATACCCAAATAAATTCTCATAAATTGTTTGGGTCATATCTTCATCAAATATGGCAAAACTTTTCATTGCCATGTTCAAAAATATTTCACAAATATTCCTTTTTCCATTCTGCCCTAAATGGCACTTTGTGAAGCATGTGCTATTTATCTTTGCCCAATTGACCTAAAACTCCTTGGACACCTTTTACTGTCCATATTGTTGCCACATGCCAAAATGCAACCTCATTTGCCTTGTAATTATTTGATTATGATTTTCCAAAGTTTCTATCCAGATAGAAGCTTTGTGAAGGAGATGCAAGCTAGGCTTATCCAAATGAGTTGCCATTTTGCAGTGCTCTGACAAGTTTGATGCAGTAAACTTTAGAGCTTTGTTACCGTTTAACCAGGACAGTTTTCACCGAGCTACCACCGCAGTTAACATCTACCATGGACGAAGTTACCACTAGACATCCTTTTTACAGCCTTGGCATCATCTCCTCGCCAGTCTGCGCGGTGACCACCGCTTTGGCATGCAATGGCCGCGCCCAGGATGGCTTCTTGCTCGGGCCCCTCCTCTGCTCGGCGCCTCAGCGAGCACGGGCCTGTCCCTCGTGTTCCCCGCGTTGTCGCCGTACTCCCGGACCCTTCTCCCCCTACAGAAGCCTCCTCGTCTGCGCTCGTCGGTGCGCGCCCACGAGTGCACTGTGGCCGACCGGCCCTGCTCACGCCGTCGTCGCTTCTCCCTGCGCTCCCTTGGCCGCCTCTTCCCCGTGAGCCCTCCCTCCCGTTCCCTCTCGTCAACTACCCTCGAGCTCGAGCGCGTGCACACGCGTCCGCGGCGCCGGACACGCGTCCGCGGCGGTGTCAGCTCGGCCCCCTCTCGCCCCGGCTATTTAAGGCCTTCCCCGAGCCCTCCGAGCGCTCCACCAGCCTCCCCTCTCTCCCAGACCCCTCCCTAACCAGTTGAGTAAGCTCAAGGAGCTCCACTGCCCTGCCATGGCCGCCATGGCCGCCGCTCGAGTGCGCATGAATTCAGGCCACCCAAGCCCCCCCTCTCCTTCTTACCACCACCATAGCCTTCCCCTGCTCGTGCGAGTCCCCCCACCCCTCCACAAGCCGCCGGAGCCCCTGTAGCCACTGTTCCCTAGTCCGGCCGCCGCCTCTACCTCCTTGTTCCACCAACCGCCGCCGCCTCCCCACTCCTCCTCGGGGCTTGTTCTTCCCTGGGATGG
>LR738714.1:95301403-95466519 GCA_902687465.1 Secale cereale | reverse complement strand
CCCCCCTGGGCCGCGCCGGGGGGGCGCCTGGGCCCCCCGAGCCTCGTCTGGTGCCCCCCTTTGGCATATATTTAGACCGTGTCCCAAAACCCTCGAGACGGAAACCCTTTTTCGCGATCTCATCTCTCTTCCACCGCCGCCGCCGCTTCCAAGATCGGGAGCACCAGGAGAACCCTTCCCGGCACCCTGCCGGAGGGGAGGATCACCACCGGGAGCTTCTCCACCACCATGGACGCCTCCCGTATGAGTTGTGAGTAGTCTCCCTTGGACCATTGGTCCATGACCAGTAGCTATGTGATGTTCTCCTCCCGTTCTTGTGCTTCACTAATTAGTCCTCGTGAGCTGCCCTACATGATCGAGGCACATATGTAATCCTTATGCTGTTGCTATGATGAGTTTGCTGGGATCCGATGGATTATGAGATTATGTTCAGATTGTGTTTGAGTAATATATTTGATTCACCTCTTTTATATTTATGTTCGTAAGTAATTCTTGCATGTTCTCCGTTGTTATTTATTGCTTTGGCCAAGTAGTAGGTAGTGACTCCAAGAGGGAACGTTATGCTTGATTGTGGGTTCAAGCCCCTCGATGACTAGCTTGAGTGACAGAAACATGAGTCTAGGGGATGTGCTGTTGCCACAAGGGGGAAAACAACGGTGCTTGTGCCCGCGGGTGCAAGGATTGTTTACTTTACGCTAAGTTCTTTTAATGCAGTTGTCTGTTGCTTTAAGTTTACACTATGGGTGGGACTCGCAACTTAATACCAGCGAGATGTTCTGGATAGATATCTCAAGGTGGATGATTAGTAGTAGATGCAGATGGATTTCGGTCTACTTACCTCGGCGTACCGCCCATGCTTTGAACCTCTACCTTTCTTGCAACTTAGTCAGCATTGGTTTGCGCACATGGTCCTGTCAATTGCCCAGCTGTAATTCGTTTACCTCACATAGCAGTTTTATCGTCTTTTGGGAGAGAGACATCACTCGTGAACATCATGAGACTCCGGTCCATATTACCATCATTGATCACATCCGCTATTTACTTTTCTGCTTTTACTTACTATTGCAATTATATCTATCACTATTATCACTTGCGTTTGATCCTTTGTAAACTACAAGGCCGGAGGGATTGACAACCTCTCTGTACTCGTTGGGAGCAAAGTTATCTGTATCTGTGTGCAGGTCCACGTTGATTGCTAATATCTTGCGCCGTTAGCAGTTGACACCTTCTTGTTGAAACTGGGAGTCTCAGGGAAATCGATCCTTGGTATTGCCAAGGGAAAACTTCCGCTACACTGCATCTCAAACCTTCCACTTGGGGTAACCAACGAGGGGTGAGAAGCCATCACGCAAAGTTTTCTGGCGCCGTTGCCGGGGACTCCACTCTTCGGGAGAGGGGAGTTGCACGCTATCTTTTACCTTTGCTATTTAGTCTTGTTAGTTTACCTTTCAGTTTTGCTTTAGTATCTTTTATCGAAAATCACAAAAATAGTTATCTTGCTTGCTTGCTACTATGGGTTCCACCGAGAACACCAAGTTGTGTGACTTCAGTAGTAACAACAACGGTGACTTTATCTGCACATCTATCACTACACCTGCCACTTCAGCACCTTCGTATGAAATTAAACCTGCTTTACTGAACTTAGTCATGAAAGATCAATTCTCCGGTGCTCGAGATGATGCTGCTTTACACTTGAACAACTTTGTTGAACTTTGTGACATGCAAAAGTACCAAGAAATAGATGGTAATATTGTTAAGCTTAAGCTTTTTCCTTTCTCTTTGAGAGGAGGAGCTAAAATTTGGTTTCAGTCTTTGCCTAGAAACAGCATAGATTCATGGGACAAGTGCAAAGATGCTTTTATTGGAAAATACTATCCACCTGCTAAAATTATCCAACTAAGAAGTAACATAATGAATTTTAAACAATTGGATAATGAACACGTTGCCCAAGCTTGGGAACGTATGAAATATCTTATCAAGAACTGCCCTACTCATGGTTTGACTACTTGGATGGTTATCCAAACTTTTTATGCAGGCTTGAACTTTACCTCGCGGAACTTGTTAGATTCGGCCGCGGGAGGAACTTTTATGTCAACTACACTTGGTGCTGCCACAAAGCTTCTCGATGAGATGATGACCAACTATTCCCAATGGCACACCGAACGCGCTCCAACAGGTAGGAAGGTAAACTCTGTCGAGGAGATTTCCTCCCTAAATGAAAAAGTTGACTTGATCATGTCTCTACTTTCGAAGCAATCTTCTGTTGATCCTCGTGATGTTCCTTTAAATTCTTTGATTGCTCAAGAACAAGTAGATGTGAACTTTATCTCTAGAAACAATTTTAATAACAATGCTTATAGGAGTAATTTTGGTAGCAATCCTAGATCGTTCCCCTCTAATTCTTATGGGAACAACAATGCTTATCCTAGCACCAAGAACTCCACCACTGAACTAGAGATTATGCTTAAAGATTTCCTCACTACCCAAAAAGCTTTTAATAATAGTGTAGAAGAAAAACTAAACAAACTAGGTGATCTCTCTTCAAAGGTAGACAATTTAGCCAATGAGGTAGAATTGCTTAAAATTAGAACTTCTCCTCTTGAGGAGAGGAAGGTCACTCCTATGAATGCTATTCAAGTGCAAATTAATGAAAACATTAGGATGATGGCTAAACTTAAAGAGAGATGGGCTAGAGAAAGGGAGGAAGAAGATAGAATTAAGAGCCTTCCTACCCACCACACTGTTGCTACTATCCAAGTTGTTGAGGATATCCAAACTCTTAGCACCCAATGCACTCCTGGTCCCGATGGACCTATTAATGGTGATGCTATGACTATAGACACTACCAAACAAGTGAACCTAAAGGACACCACTACCACCTTACTTGATAGTAGTGACCTCGATTTTGACAATTGCACTCTTACCGAAGTTATTGATTTCCTTCACAAGATGTCTAGAGATCCCCGCACTAGCACGATTAACCTTGCCTTTACAGAGCATATCACTAATGCTCTTATCAAAGCTAGGGAGGAGAAACTTAGAATAGAAGCCTCCATACCTAGAAAGCTAGAAGATGGTTGGGATCCTATGATAAAAATTAAGTTGAATAACTTCTCTTGCTATGCTTTATGTGATGTTGGTGCTGGTACCTCCATTATGCCCAAAAGACTATATGATATGCTTAAACTGAAACCTTTTGATTCTTGTTCTTTTGGTGTTCGCCTCATTGATTCTTCCATAAAGAAACCTTTGGGGAGGATCGACGATGTTCTTATCATTGTCAATGACAACTATGTTCCCATTGATTTTACTATTATGGATATTGAATGTGAACCTTCTTGTCCAATTATTTTGGGACGTCCTTTTCTACGCACCGTTGGTGCTATCATTGACATGAAAGAGGGGAATATAAAATTTCAGTTTCCTCTCAAGAAAGGGATGGAACACTTCCCTCGAAAGAAGATTAAGTTACCTTTTGAGTCCGTCATACGGGCTAGCTATTCTTTTACTCTAGATAAAACTTGATCTCTATGCATTATGCCTAGCTTAAAGGCATAAAAGAAAGCGCTTTTGGGAGGCAGCCCAATGAATAAATTTTTTTTTTTGTTGTGTCTTGATGTTGTTACTACAGTAGCATCATCATTGTATCTTTGCTTTTCAATTTTGTGCCAAGTATAGCCTCTGATTGCAAGAAAGTTCAAAAGTTGTGACGTGCTGTCCAGGAAATCGATTCTGTCCTTTGATAGAAAAATTCGTATAAAATCACCAGATCATCTTTTTGGTCTGAATGTTTTCGACAGCGTGCTCTATATAATTGTCTTTCGTGCGTCTGTTTTGAGTTTTTTTATTAGAGTTGCAGAAGTGCCCCGGAAAAATCATTTACTACCTGCTGTTCTGTTTTTCACAGATTCTGTCCTGTTTTGCCTTTCCTTCATTTTGCAAACCTAGAGCTTGCTTTTTCTTTGCAAAAACCTTTTGGCAATCTTGAGAAGCAGTAGAACTTCAAGAATATCTTTATTTCCAGCAAGGAACAATTATTTTATTATGGGTACTAACCTCGCTAATCAGATTATGATGAGTTATGTATGAAGGGAGTTTTCAAGTGTGCGAGGGAAGATGATAAAAAGATTCAGGAGTGTCAAACGCTCAAGCTTGGGGATGCCCCCATGCACCCCCAAAAAATATTCAAGGAGACTCAAGCGTCTAAGCTTGGGGATGCCCCCGTGCATCCCCTTCTCCATCAACATTATCAGTTCGTCTTTCGTTCCACTATATTTTAATCACTTCATGTGTTATGTGCTATGCTTGGAGCGTCTTGTTTTAGTTTTCCTTTTAGTTTTCTTTAGCTTTTCATAACGAGTCGGAACTCAGCTTTCTTTATGTGGGAGAGAAACACGCTCCACTTCTACCTAGAACATAATATAGAATTTTCATGTCTATCCTTGCTGTGTGTGTTCTTTGCCTTTTAATAGCTACTATCATGCTTAGCTCTTAGTATTCATGCTTATCTTTTTAAAGAGCTTTTGTTTAGTTGGTTGCTTGAACTCTCTTTAGTTATCATGCTTATCTTATTAAGAGAGTTTGCTTCCGTTGCATTGGTTGATATGTCTATGATAAAGATGCTACGTGCATAATGGCGCTTAGTAGTTCATGTTTTCTTATGGTTAGTCTCAAATAGCTGGGGGGTTCCCAATGTGTTATTGGAGTACCAACATGATTTGTTTGCCTATGATGTGGTATGGTTTAGTAATATCTTCCTTCGAGTATTTATTTTGATTGACTTGGCGTATGCTCACGCATATTTAAGACTGTAAAGAAAGTCTGTCAAGCCTTGATGATCTTTTGTTTCTGAGTAGCGATATAACTTCCATGCCTGATTCAAATGTTGCTTTGTCGCTCTGCATGATTATGACCGTCATTGCTCTCTTAGTTGGTCGCTCCCAGTCTTTTGCTAACCTCCACCTGTACTAAGCGGACTGACTGCTTGTGCATCCACATTCTTTTATGCCAGTTATGCCATATGAGTCCACCATACCTTCCTACATGGTATTTACCTGCCATTCCTAACGGAGACTTGCATGTACCCTCTCGAAATTATTCAAAGAAAAATGCATTCCTATTTTGTGCCTCTTTTGTAAGTCCATGAGGAAGTAGTAGTTAATTCATAATCTTTTTAAGTTGGACAAGCTTCACCCCGGGATTGCATGTATAATGTGCAAACCCATAATACGAAAAGGAACTGGCATTGAGTGCGCCCGGCTCAAAATTAATATAACAAACAAACCCTCCTTCACGCTTTGTTCATGAGAAATCAGAAAACTTTGGCAGTGATAAACAAAGGAGATTAAGAGGATGTGATCGTCCTCATTCGGGAGCCGTTCCTCGAAACTTGTCCATCTCAAGAAGTGATTGAGTTGTCTGCTAGCATTCGTTGACGAAACATGCATGATCTAAAAAAATTATTATTACCTCTGTTTTAAAACCAAGAGCTCTGGTACATGTTTTGTCTTTGTTTCCGACTACGGGTTTTCAACATTGCCAACAAAAGCCACGGTTCGAGAGTCTCCACCTTCTTTTAAAGCACCAACTACTGAGAGCACGATTGTCATTCTGAGTGTAATGTGCATTGTCCCAAAGTAGCATTGTCTTTTGCATGATTGTGATATCGTTTATTCTGAAATCATTGTATCTAGTCATCACTTAAACCTTGGAGGTGCCCCTGCATTTATGTTTTGCTTCACTAAAGGGGGCAAGCGAGATATCACTTTATCATATTTGCACACCATGTTCATTACAAATCTATTTGATGTTTCAGTATCATATTGTAAAACTTTCAGTTCTTTCTGATTTTCTCATGAGGCAACTTAATTACTATAGATTCATTGTCTCAGTAAGCTTCTTTTGTCATATGACTATGAAAAAGTCCTATATGGTTAATAGCATGTCACCACAGAAATTATTCTTGTTATCATTTACCTACTCGAGGACGAGCAGGAATTAAGCTTGGGGATGTTGATACGTCTAAAACGTATCTATAATTTCTGCTTGCTCCATGCCTCTTTTGGGTGATATTGCTATGATATTTATACACTTACATACACTTTTGATCATATTTGGACTAACCTATTAACTCAGTGCACCCCAGTGCCAGTTTCTGTTTTCTGCTGTTTTTGTATTTCAGTTTTTCCCATTACGAGAACTGCCAGAAAAATCCCGGAAAAATTATATAAAAAATCAGCGTTCCAGAAGGTTCCCGGTAGCCAAAGTACAACCGGGGGGGCCACCAGGGCTCCAGGCACCCTGGTGGCGTGCCCCCCCCCCCTGGGCCGCACCGGGGGGCGCCTGGGTCCCCTGAGCCTCGTCTGGTGCCCCCCTTTGGCATATATTTAGACCGTCTCCCAAAACCCTCGAGACGGAAACCCTTTTTCGCGATCTCATCTCTGTTCCGCCGCCGCCGCCGCTTCCAAGATCGGGAGCACCAGGAGAACCCTTCCCGGCACCCTGCCGGAGGGGAGGATCACCACCGGGAGCTTCTCCACCACCATGGATGCCTTCCGGATGAGTTGTGAGTAGTCTCCCTTGGACCATGGGTCCATGACCAGTAGCTATGTGATGTTCTCCTCCCGTTCTTGTGCTTCACTAATTAGTCCTCGTGAGCTGCCCTACATGATCGAGGCACATATGTAATCCTTATGCTGTTGCTATGATGAGTTTGCTGGGATCCGATGGATTATGAGATTATGTTCAGATTGTGTTTGAGTAATATATTTGATTCACCTCTTTTATATTTATGTTCGTAAGTAATTCTTGCATGTTCTCCGTTATTATTTATTGCTTTGGCCAAGTAGTAGGTACTGACTCCAAGAGGGAACGTTATGCTTGATTGTGGGTTCATGCCCCTCGATGACTAGCTTGAGTGACAGAAACATGAGTCTAGGGGATGTGCTGTTGCCACAAGGGGGAAAACAACGGTGCTTGTGCCCGCGGGTGCAAGGATTGTTTACTTTACGCAAAGTTCTTTTAATGCAGTTGTCTGTTGCTTTGAGTTTACACTACGGGTGGGACTCTCAACTTAATACCAGCGAGATGTTCTGGATAGATATCTCAAGGTGGATGATTAGTAGTAGATGCAGATGGATTTCGGTCTACTTACCTCGGCGTACCGCCCATGCTTTGAACCTTTACCTTTCTTGCAACTTAGTCAACATTGGTTTGCGCACATGGTCTTGTCAATTGCCCAGCTGTAATTCGTTTACCTCACATAGCAGTTTTATCGTCTTTTGGGAGAGAGACATCACTAGTGAACATCATGAGACTCCGGTCCATATTACCATCATTGATCACATCCGCTATTTACTTTTCCGCTTTTACTTACTATTGCAATTATATCTATCACTATTATCACTTGTGTTTGATCCTTTGTAAACTATAAGGCCGGAGGGATTGACAACCTCTATGTACTCGTTGGGAGCAAAGTTATTTGTATCTGTGTGCAGGTCCACGTTGATTGCTAATATCTGGCGCCGTTAGCAGTTGACACCTTCTTGTTGAAACTGGGAGTCTCAGGGAAATCGATCCTTGGTATTGCCAAGGGAAAACTTCCGCTACACTGCATCTCAAACCTTCCACTTGGGGTAAGCAACGAGGGGCGAGAAGCCATCAGCGCCCACGAGTGCACTGTGGCCGACCGGCCCTACTCACGACGTGGCCGCTTCTCCCTGTGCTCCCTTGGCCGCCTCTTCCCCGTGAGACCTCCCTCATGTACCCTCTCGTCGCCTACCCTTGAGCTCGAGCGCGCGCACACGCGTCCGCGGCGCCGGACATGCGTCCGCGGCGGTGCCATGTAACATCCCAAATTTTCAATTTGGAATGTTATAAATAGATCATACCGCATTGCATGCTATTTGCATTTTTGTTGTGGCGTTCCTCGAAATTCTAAGCAACTCAAGGACCTACGAAGAGAGTTGGGAATTTTACCGTTTTCGTATTTGAGTTCGCTCGAATACCGGTACGAGGACAGTGTGATTTTAATTATTTTTCTCTCCTAAAAATATTTCTAAATACCATATGTGAGCGGAGATAATATGACTTCTCCAAACTAAAAGAAATATTGGAGGAAAAATGTTAAAATCACTTTTGGTATTTTTCTGGATTTATTTGCGATTTTATTTGCATAGGAAAAATGTGCGTTTTTGAAAATTGTATTTAGGTCCGGGAAAAATGTTCACTTTGTCCTAAATATTATTAGAGGATGGTGAAAATTTATTACGGGATTTTTGGAGTCAGTTTAGTATTTCTTTCGTTAGTTTTGCTACGTCAGGACTCTCTTAGAAAGAAAAAAAATGAGCGAACCGACTACGGGCCGTGTTAGCCCAAGACTCTGGGCTTTATAAGTGCCAGCCCGGCCCGAGGCAGCAGCAGCTAGCCCGCACCCCGCTGCCTAACCCTAGCCGTCGCCGCGCCGCCGCCGCCTCGCCGCTGCCGCGCCGACCGCCGCCGCCCACCGCCGCTGCCGCGCCGCCCGCCGCCGCCCACGCGCCGCCGCCACCGGACCCGCCGCCCGCCGCCGCCGGATCTTCGCCGGAGTACGCCGACTTCGAGGTAGCCATCGGTTTTTTTTAAATCGATCGGTTTTTTTCATAAAACCGTAGATTCGTTTTTTTAGATTTAGATCGGTTCGGTTTTTCTCCGGTTTAGCTATTTAGCGGACGTTCGTCCGTACGTTCGTTTTAACGAACGCTTTTCCTCCGTTAGCCGCAGACAGCGAATGTTCGTTAGTTAGTCTGTTCGTCAGTTTTCTTTTTTTGGGGTATTTATCCGCGATTATTCTGATCGCGATTTCTGCCCTGATCTTGTTTTTCGTTTTTCTTTTCGCTCGAGAGTCGGAATCAGGTGATTCAAATTCCCAGATCTTTGTCTCGATGCCCTATTTCCATTTCACAAACTTGAACAAAGTTTTGGCTACTGTAAAATTTGACTTTAGATCAATTAGTAACCGGAGCTCGTTTCTTTCGCAGTATAAGTTTCGTTGCTTCTTTCGATTTGATTCTTTTTGCAAACCGGAGTTCTTAAGTTGAACTTTCTGGTTAGATCTTGTATTTTGGAGTTTTGTTTGTGCATAATTGCTTGTTTGCTTATGTATGCTATTGTTTGCTTGCGATAGAATACCCGGACTATGAAGCGTGCTACTACGAGTCCCTAGGTTTTGTGAACGTCGGCAAGGCATGTAACACTTTGATCATACCCTTTTATTACCCATTTTTTATGCATTAGATCAAACCCTCACACATTGCATGAGTAGGATCTCTTAACTTGTGGGACTGGGAAGTAGATTGAGGTAGAACCTATTACCTGCATTATTTTCAAACCCTTGGGAGTTACTTCTACGTTTGCTTAGATTGCTATGCTATGCTCATAGACGTGGTTTGGGGTTTGAGTGAAATCCATGACAGATGTGAGTTTTAATTAAGGATTCAACTTAAGGTGGCTACTTGAATACACATCTGGGTGGATTGGTTGCAGGGCACCTGGGAAACCCAGTGTTGTCATAGGAAATCCTAGGGTTTCGTGTGATTTTTCCTATGGAATGCCACCCAGGCTCAAAGGGATCATAAAACTATTCATGCTAGAAACTTCCGTGTGCAGCCACATGCCAATATGGACTCTGGCATAGTTGAGTAAGTTGTGGGAAACCTTTCCGTGATGGGCTAGCAGATGTAGAGGGATTGTAGGTGTACCGGCCTATCTATCCGGTTAAGGGGACCTCTTAGGAAATACTGTGTCTCGGTCATCCGTTTCTCAAACACCATGCAGTGCGAGAAACCAAACGGAGGTGATCAAGTCTTGTGGGGAAAAGTGCACAAACCTCTGCAGAATGTACAAACTGATCATGATTAGCCGTGTCCCCGGTTATGGACATCTTGAGTATCTGGTACTTGAATTATTGGTTGATCTCATCACTCTATAATTTAATTTGTTGGGTTAATGATGAACTTTTAATTTGGGATTGAGTTGGAGGTACCTTCTCAATGATTTTCAACCAACATGATAGTTAAAATAAAATATATTCCTTTGTTGTAGGGAAAAATTGGCTTTACGCAAAAACTTAAACCTTAGAGCCTCCACCAGCCAAATATGCATATAGTATAGCCTTTATTCTGTTACTTGCATCTTCTGTGTTATCTTGCCAGCATATTCCATGTGCTGACCCGTTTTCGGGCTGCAACATATTACGTTGCAGACTTTTCAGACGAGGAATAAGACGTGCTAGGTCATTTGTCATGCACTTAACTATGCCGTTGGAGTTGATGGACTCACTTATCTTCCAAGCCTTCCGCTGTTATTTTGTTAGATGGCCTTAAGCCATGGATTTCTATAATAAGTTCTCATTGAAGACCTTCGATGTAATAAGTGTGTGATTGCACTCTGTTATAAAATCCTTCAAGTACTGTGTGTGTCAGCATTACCGATCTAGGGATGACACAGAACACAGAGACTTCGGTCCATTCGGATCGTGGTCGCTACAAAGATGGTATCAGAGCACACGCTGACTGTAGGACACGACCACTAAGACAGACCCTAGATCACTCTTCTCTACTCATTTCTGACTTCTCTCCATTTTCTACTTCTTTAGGATGGTGGACCCAAGGAACAAGTTCACTCAACTGGATGAAGACACACCATTTGGACGACACTTGAAGGAGGTCACTAGGTACCTGAACATAGGAATACCAAGCTTTACCGGGACCTACACCGCCACTTTACCGAAAGAAGAGCGATGGTGTATACAAGTTCAAATTCCCGGAAGAACCTTCGCACCATCCACCGAGCCAATAGAGTTTTCTTTTGATGCGCCAACCTGGAGCCTAGGCAAGAGCATGGTCACCCACATCACAATGGGAAGGATCGGAGAAGTCTACAAGCAGGAGCTGAAGGACACCATCTACCAGATTTCTGGACGCCGAGATGAGCATTGGGATATGATCAGCACCCGGAAGGATAGGTACATTGCATCATTCATCCAGGAGTTGAACCAGCACATTCGACGACAGGAGCACCGGATGTGCGCTGGGATGATAGAATTGAAGAAGGCCCTAAACAGGAATTTGGAGCTAGAGGAAGAACTTAAGTCTACTCGTGACAGATATAAGGAGGAGATGTTGATACTAGTGGAGAAGAATGATGATTTGACTAGGAAGCTAGGAGTATTCATGGGAGATCCAGCATCAGGAGGTGAAGAAGAGGAAGAAGAACCCAAGGAAATTCCTCCCGAAGATTACATTATCATCGACGACACGGATTCAGAACCCGATGATAGTAAAGACGAAGACTATGAAGATGAAGCTGGAGCAGATATCATGGAATCTTCCGCCGATCAATATTTTTAGATGACCACCCTGTGACTAGTAGTCTACCCCATATATTAGTATTTAGAGCACTTTTGTAACGGTGGTTAGATTTGTAAGATCTTGCTTGAAATTGATTGGTGTGATATGATTGTGTTTGTCTCATGTGCATATGGGTAGTGATTTCCCTTAGACCTCAATTCTGTTCTAATCTCTTCCCTCTACACCCATTAGATGCCTCCAAGACGTGAGCCCGGATTTGAGTTTCCCCCTGAGCTCACTCAGTTGATCGAGCAGCAGAACACCTTGATGCAACTTCTTGTCCAGAACACTCAGAACAACCAGAACAACAACAACAACCCTCCACCACCACCACCCGTGGACAACCTGACACGTTTCTTAAGGTTGCAACCACCCGTGTTTGCTAGCAGCATCGAACTAATAGTGGCTGATGACTGGCTACGCAAGATTGGAAGGGATTTGACCACCGCCAATTGCTCGGACGCTGAGAAGGTGCGATTTGCCGCACACCAGTTGTCTGGACCAGCCGCAGCATGATGGGAGAACTACACAGCCACTTTCCCCATAGCCAATGTCACTTGGGAGTAGTTTCAGCAAGCTTTCCGTACTGCCCATGTCTCAACTGGAGCTATGAGCATGAAGAAGCGGGAGTTTTGCAACTTGCGACAAGGAAACCGTATTGTGGCACAGTACGTGGATGAGTTTAGTACCCTATCTTGTTATGCCCCAGATGATGTGGCCACATATGCCGCTAAGCAGGAGAGATTTATGGAAGGGCTGAATGATGAGATGAGCGTACAGTTGATGGTGGCAACTTTCAACAACTACCAGGAGTTGGTAGATAAAGATCTTATGATAGAAGGGAAGCACCAGCAGATTGAAAGCTGCAAGAGGAAGTATGGGCAAGGACGGAATAATTCTGGAGCCCAGCAGAAGCCCCGATTCACTCTGAATTCGGAAGGGTATACCCATAACCATGGAATTCCCCACAACCACAATGGCCCTAAGAATGGAAATGGGAATGGAGCAAGTAGTAACCAGAGCCGCTCTACACCGTCCACACCCGCTAAGAAGGATTTCAGCCACGTCACTTGTTTCAAGTGCGAGAAGAATGGACATTATGCCAATGACTGCCCTGAAGCTAAGAATGGGAACGACAATGGAAGCGCCGGGAAGAAGCCCAACCCATTCAGCAAAGGACAAGTAAACCACGTGACCGTGGAGGAGGTAGAAGAGCAACCAGATGCTGTTGTCGGTAAGTTTTTGGTTAAGACCTTTACCGCAATAGTTCTTTTCGATACTGGTGCATCGCATTCATACATTTCAAGGGGATTCATAAATAGACATAGGATGTCCACCCGAGTTCTTAAGACCCCATGTTAGTAAGTTCACTAGGAGCAGAATATATGGCACACCAAGGATGTTTTCAGACGCCATTGACCATAGGACGCCACACTTTTCCCTCTGACCTAATAGTCCTGGAGTCACAAGGATTGGATGTGATATTAGGTATGGATTGGCTATCGAAGTATGGAGGTAACATCGATTGTGCCAGCAAGTCTATTTTGCTTACCACCCCGGAGGGAAAAAGGATTAAGTATGTATCTAGGCAGTCGCCTATAAGGACGCAAGTACATTCTCTCACTGGAGTTGTTCAGGAGGAAGTGCCAGTAGTAAAGGATTATCTGGATGTGTTTCCAGAGGAGTTACCTGGCATGCCACCGGACAGAGATATAGAGTTTTTTGATAGAGTTGTTGCCTGGCACCGGATCAATATCTAAGAGGCCGTATCGGATGCCAGCGAATGATCTGGAGGAGATCAAGAAGCAGATTAAGGAGTTATTGGAGAAAGGTTTTATTCGCCGAAGTTCATCGCCTTGGGGAGCCCGAGTGCTTTTGGTCGATAAGAAGGATGGATCTTTAAGAATGGTCGTTGATTATCGTGCGCTGAATGAAGTGACAATTAAGAATAAGTACCCGCTGTCGATGATCAATGATTTGTTTGACCAACTCCAGGGAGCGAAAGTATTCTCCAAGATAGATCTACGATCTGGATACCACCAGTTGAAGATTCGAGAGAAGGATATACCTAAGACAGCCTTCACCACACGGTACGGGCTATATGAGTATACGGTTATGTCATTTGGATTGACTAACGCGCCTGCCTATTTCATGAGTATGATGAACAAGGTGTTCATGGAGTTCTTGGATAAGTCCGTCATGGTATTCATTGATGATATTCTGGTATACTCAAAGGATGAGGAAGAACATGCAGAGCATTTGCGTTTGGTATTGGAGAAGCTCAGAGAACACCAGTTGTATGCCAAATTTAGCAAATGCGAGTTTTGGTTGAAGGAAGTTGGATTCTTAGGGCATGTTATATCGGGAGAAGGTATAGCAGTAGACCCCGTCAAAGTGCAGGCAGTCACTGAGTGGTTGGCACCCACTTCAATTGGTGAGATCCGCAGTTTTCTTGGACTCGCGGGATACTACCGGAGGTTCATAGAAAATTTCTTCAAGATTGCAAAGCCAATGACGACATTGTTGAAGAAGGAGACAAAGTTCGATTGGACTGAAGAATGTGAAGAAAGTATCCAGGAGTTGAAGAAACAGTTGACGACAGCCCCAGTGCTGATATTGCCAGATATACGCAAGGATTTCCAAGTGTACTGCGATGCTTCACGCTTAGGACTTGGAGGAGTACTTATGCAAGATGGAAGAGTTGTTTCCTATGCATCCCGTCAACTGCGACCGCATGAGTTGAATTACGCGACGCACGATCTGGAGTTAGCAGCTGTAGTGCACGCACTGAAAACCTGGAGACATTACCTTATTGGAAATCGTTGTGATGTGTACACGGATCACAAGAGTTTGACGTACATTTTCACACAGAAGGAACTGAACCTCAGGCAAAGGAGATGGTTAAAGCTTATAAAGGATTATGATATGAAGTTGCACTATCATCCCGGAAAGGCCAACGTCGTGGCAGACGCTTTGAGCCGGACGAGTTATGCCAATACCCTAGTAAAATGGGGATTGCCACAGGAGTTAGCAGAAGATCTCAGCGAGCTTCGTTTGGAGATAGTCCCTAGAGGTTTCGTGGCAATGTTGGAAGTTCAGTCGACATTGCTGGGAAAGATACGTGAAGCCCAGAAGGATGATAAGGAAATCGCAGAGATAAGGAAATGGATGAGTGAAGGAAAAGCCAAGGGATTTCGTGAGGACAAACACGACACCTTGTGGTTTGAGGATCTAATCTATGTGCCCAACGACCCGGAGATCAGGAAGTTGATACTGCAGGAAGCACATGATTCGCCATACTTGATACACCCCGGAAACACCAAGATGTATTTGGATTTGAAGGAGCGTTTCTGGTGGACGAGAATGAAGAAGGATATTGCCGAGTATGTAGCAGTATGCGATGTATGCCAAAGAGTAAAGGCAGAACATCAGAAGCCAGCAGGATTGTTGCAGCCTATGCTGATACCCGAATGGAAGTGGGAGAAGCTTGGCATGGATTTTATCATCGAATTTCCCAGGACCAAAGCAGGATATGATTCAATCTGGGTAGTAGTGGACCGTTTGACCAAAGTAGCCCACTTTATCCCCGTGAAAACCACATACACCAGTGCGAAGTTGGCCAAGATATACATGACCAGGATCGTATGTCTGCACGGAGTTTCGAGGACCATTGTATCAGACAGAGGAACACAGTTCACCTCAAAGTTTTGGCATCAGCTACACCAAACTTTGGGAACGAGCCTAGAATTCAGCACCGCTTTTCATCCACAGACCGATGGACAGACGGAGAGAGTCAACCAGATCCTGGAGGACATGTTGAGAGCCTGTGTGTTAGATTATGGATCTAGTTGGGATGATAATTTGCCCTACGCGGAGTTCTCGTACAATAACAGTTACCAGGCCAGTTTGAAGATGGCACCGTTCGAAGCATTGTATGGAAGGAGATGTCGAACACCGCTAATGTGGGATGAAGTTGGAGACCGACAGTTGTTTGGACCAGACTTGATCAAAGAGTCTGGGGAGAAGGTGAAGTTGATTCGAGATAGATTGAAGGTAGCTTAGTCCAGGCAGAAGAGTTATGCAGACTCGAAGCGCAAGGAGATAGCCTACGAAATCGGAGACAGAGCATACTTGAGAATATCGCCTCTGCGAGGAGTTAAACATTTCGGAGTTAAGGGGAAGCTAGCCCCCAGATTTGTGGGACCCTACCGTGTCTTGGAACACATGGGAGAGGTTGCCTATAAGTTGGAATTGCCCGAAGGACTGTTAGGAGTGCACGACGTGTTTCACGTTTCGCAGCTTAAGAAGTGTCATGCGGAGATGGCCGATATACCGCTTAGAGACACAGTACCCCTGGAAGCAATTCAGTTGGACAGTGATTTGACCTACGAGGAGAAGCCTGTTAAGATCCTCGAATTTTCGAGCAGAGTCACCCGCAGTAAGGTTATCAAGTTTTGCAAAGTTCAGTGGAGTCACCACACCGAGGAAGAAGCCACCTGGGAACGAGAAGATGATCTACGCAAGGACCACCCACACCTATTCTCTAGCCAAGTCGAATCTCGAGGTCGAGATTCATTCTAAGGGGGGTAGGTTTGTAACATCCCAAATTTTCAATTTGGAATGTTATAAATAGATCATACTGTATTGCATGCTCTTTGCATTTTTGTTGTGGCGTTCCTCAAAATTCTAAGCAACTCAAGGACCTATGGGGAGAGTAGGGAATTTTACTGTTTTCGTATTTGAGTTCGCTCGAATACCGGTACGAGGACAGTTTGATTTTAATTATTTTTCTCTCCTAAAAATATTTCTAAATACCATATGTGAGCGGAGATAATATGACTTCTCCAAAATAACAGAAATATTGGAGGAAAAAATATTAAAATCACTTTTGGTATTTTTCTGGATTTATTTGCGATTTTATTTTCATAGGAAAAATGCGCTTTTTTCAAAATTGCATTTAGGTCCAGGAAAAATGTTCACTTTGTCCTAAATATTATTAGCGGACGATGAAAATTTATTTCGGGATTTTTGGAGTCCGTTTAGTATTTCTGTCGTTAGTTTTGCTACGTCAGGACTCTCTTAGAAGAAAAAAAACAAGCGAACCGACTCCGGGACGTGTTAGCCCAGGACTCTGGGCTTTAAAAGTGCCAGCCCCGGCCCGAGGCAGCAGCGGCCAGCCCGCACCCCGCCGCCTAACCCTAGCCGCCGCGCCGCCGCTCCGCCGCCGCCTCGCCGCCGCCCGCTGCCGCCGGATCTTCGCCGGAGTACGCCGACTTCGAGGTAGCCATCGGTTTTTTTAAAGCCGATTGGATTTTTTCGTATAACCGTAGATTCGTTTTTTTAGGTTTACATCGGTTCGGTTTTTCTCCGGTTTAGCTATTTAGCGGACGTTCGTCCGTACGTTCGTTTTAACGAACGCTTTTCATCCGTTAGCCGCACACAGCGAATGTTCGTTCGTTAGTCTGTTCGTCAGTTTTCTTTTTTGGGGTATTTATCCGCGATTATTCCGATCGCGATTTCTGCCCTGATCTTGTTTTTCGTTTTTCTTTTCGCTCAAGAGTCGGAATCAGGTGATTCAAAATCCCAGATCTTCGTCTCGACGCCCTCTTTCTGTTTAACCAACTTGAACAAAGTTTTGGCTATTGTAAAATTTGACTTTAGATCAATTAGGAACTGGAGCTCGTTTCTTTCGCAGTTTGAGTTTCGTTGCTTCTTTCGATTTGATTCTTTTTGCAAACCGGAGTTCTTAAGTTGAACTTTCTGGTTAGATCTTGTCTTTTGGAGTTTTGTTTGTTCATCATTGCTTGTTTGCTTATGTATGCTATTGTTTGCTTGCGATAGAATACCCGGACTATGAAGCATGCTACTATGAGTCCCTAGGTTTTGCGAATCGTCAGCAAGGCAAGTAACACTTTGATCATACCCTTTTATTACCCAGTTTTTATGCATTAGATCAAACCCTCACACATTGCATGATTAGGATCTATTAACTTGTGGGACTGGGAAGTAGATTGAGGTAGAACCTATTACCTGCATTATTTTCAAACCCTTGGGAGTTACTTCTACGTTTGCTTAGGTTGCTATGCTATGCTCGTAGACGTGGTTTGGGGTTTGAGTGAAATCCATGACAGATGTGAGTTTTAATTACGGATTCAACTTAAGGTGGCTACTTGAATACACATCTGGGTGGATTGGTTGCAGGGCACCTGGGGAACCCAGTGTTGTCCTAGGAAATCTCGGGGTTCCGTGTGATTTTTCCTATGGAATGCCACCCAGGCTCAAAGGGATCATAAAACTATTCATGCTAGAAACTTCCGTATGCAGCCACATGCCAATATGGGCTCTGGCATAGTTGAGTAAGTTGCGGGAAACCTTTCTGTGATGGGCTAGCAGATGTAGAGGGATTGTAGGTGTACCGGCCTATCTATCCGGTTAAGGGGACCTCTTCGGAAAGAATGTGTCTCGGTCATCCGTTTCTCAAACACCATGCAGTGCGAGAAACCAAACGGAGGTGATCAATTCTTGTGGGGAAAATTGCAGTAACCTCTGCAGAGTGTACAAACTGATCATGATTAGCCGTGTCCCCAGTTATGGACATCTTGAGTATCTGGTACTTGAATTATTGGTTGATCTCATCACTCTATAATTTAATTTGCTGGGTTAATGATGAACTTTTAATTCGGGATTGAGTTGGAGGTACCTTCTCAATGACTTTCAACCAACATGATAGTTAAAATAAAATCTATTCCTTTGTTGTAGGGAAAAATTGGCTTTACGCAAAAACTTTAACCTTAGAGCCTCCACCAGCCAAATATGCATATAGTATAGCCTTTATTCTGTTACTTGCATCTTCTGTGTTATCTTGCGAGCATATTCCATGTGCTGACCCGTTTTCGGGCTGCAACATATTACGTTGCAGACTTTTCAGATGAGGAATAAGACATGCTAGGTCGTTTGTCATGCACTCAGCTATGCCGTTGGATTTGATGGACTCACTTATCTTCCAAGCCTTTCGCTGTTCTTTTGTTAGATGGCCTTAAGCCATGGATTTCTGTAATAAGTTCTCATTGGAGACCTTCGATGTAATAAGTGTGTGATTGCCACTATGTTATAAAATCCTTCAAGTACTGTGTGTGTCAGCATTACCGATCCAGGGATGACACAGAACACAGAGACTTCGGTCCATTCGGATCGTGGTCGCTACATGCCAGCTCGGCTCCCTCTCGCCCCGGCTATTTAAGGCCTTCCCCGAGCCCTCCGAGCGCTCCACCAGCCTCCCCTCTCTCCCAGACCCCTCCCTAACCAGTCGCCTAAGCTCAAGGAGCTCCACTACCCCGCCATGGCCGCCGCTCGGGTGCGCATGAATTCAGGCCACCCAAGCCCTCCCTCTCCTTCCTACCACCACCATAGCCTTCCCCCTGCTCCTGCGAGTCCCCCCCCACCCCTCCACAAGTCACCGGAGCCCCTGTAGACACCGTCCCCTAGTCCGGCCGCCGCCCCTGCCTCTTTGTTCCACCAAGCGCCGCCGCCTCCCCACTCCTCCACGGGGCTTGTTCTTCCTCGGGATGGATGCAGCAGGCCGCGCCGCGCCCGCCGGTGGCCTCCCCTTGGCCGGAGTTGGCCGGAGCCGCGAGGTCATCACCGGCGCCGCGCCCCTCCCTTTGGTTTGCGTGTGAGCACGGGCGGGACGAAGACGACGACGACCCCTGCCCTTGGGCCCCGCCTGTCGGCCTCTACGCGTTGACCTGACCGACCCGCTGACGTGCTAATTGGAAACGTACTCCTCTAAGTACGCTTTCCCTTACCGAAGGCGGATTCAATTTCTTCTTCAGGCAAGAATGTGTTTTCCTCTCTGGAAAACTTATTTTCAGACAAGGCGCGTTCTGTTTTTCCTTCGGAGGGCCTGTTTGTGATGATTTCATTACAGATAGGTCCCTGGCAGAAAAACCTTCATATCTTTTTAACCACAACTCCAAACGAGGTGATTCCAAAGCCCATCTCTTCGTATCATCGAGCCCGTTCTGTTGATTTAATTTTCACTATGGTTCGACACTATGAAAATGACCATTTTACCCTTTCTGTAAACAGCCCCCTCCGAGAGAGAACTATTTCCGGTGACTCTTTCCGGGAGCTTCTCGCACTTCTTCCCGGTGACTTCTTCCACCCCAAGCAAGCCACAATACCCACTTGCATGATAGTCATGCAGTAGCCATGGTTTTCAACATGAATATTTATTAAATGCTTGCTTGTTTAAAATGTGATTATCGTTGTTTCGGTAATGCTTCAGGGTTATTGTTTATTTTCTTGCTATGTTGTTATGCACCTGTTTATCGTGCCCTGCTAGTTGCTACTATTTCTTTCATAGGCTCATGCTTGCTAGTAGTACATGTTGATGTTGGTGATGGTCTTCGGTGCATGACTGCCGTCTGTCCCGAGTACCGTTGCTATGCATGTTCCTTTGCATCGATTTAGTTAAATGCTTGCATGTCGATATTGTTGATATGTTCTTGCATGATATTTGTTGTTGATGTTAGTAGTCATGCTATGTTTCGGAGAAGTATGTACTTATGATGCTCATGCTAGTCATTATGCCATGCTTATGATTCATTGTTGATATGGTGGATAGTTCTTTCATGTTTATGTTTATATTCATGCTCATGCATTGTAATTGCATAATGTATTTTATCATGACTCAGCATATTTACATTCAAGTTTAACCGGATTAAATTGAACTTGAACAACTGTTGGCTGAGTCATGGTGCCACCATATCGAACTGACCAGTGCAACCACGTTTACCTTTATGGGAAGTTCCTAACTGGGTCTATTGTCATGCCTCTCGCCGGTGCCTCCGGCGAGGGAAGGTTATGGGCATGCGGTACCTTGGTCGGGTAAGCAGTCGTAACCTTGTGTGCCTGTTGTTGTTGTTATGGATCCGGGTCCCCGTTTGGGACCGTTTATGTTTAGCCACGACGGTGGCTGTTGTGTCTTTGGTGGACACGGGGCCACCCAGGACTAGCCCAGTAGGGCATGAGTCGGAGTGGCTGGGAGAGTGTCATGATAGTAGATCGGTTTTGTCGGAATGCCATTGGTCCACCTGAATGGGAGAATGAGGCCATGGGTTCCGTAGTGTGGGTACAGTGCGCTACCTCTGCAGAGGGTATATTAAATCTATCGATAGCCATGCCCGTGGATAAGGGCCCAGTTCGTGTCGGTCACACCGTGAGTCAACAGTAATAATAACAATGTGCTTAATAAATAACCCCGGTTCGATAATGAGATAAGTTGGTTGTGATTGCCGAAATGATCACCGTGGTATCGAGGATACCGAGTTGTTGGATATTTATGATGTTGTACGAGAATCAATGGTAAAGATCAAGCTCCTTGTGGTCATTTAATGATTACTACGGTATTGTTTATACCAAGCTTGATTTGACCCTGAGATAATCGTGTGATGTCCGTGTTGGTAGGTTTGTGTATGTGATGGTTACGAAATAACCCGAGCAGAGTAAGTTGGTGCATGTTAGTATCATCCTGTTGCATGTAGTATTATCATGTTCATGCTATGCATGTGCTAAGTTGTATCATGTTCAATTGTGCCTGCTATGTTGTTCTGTCAGTATCATGCTCATGTTTGATTTAAACTGTTAATGCCATGCATGTGTATTTGTCTTGAATGCTTTTGGTTTATTGTGAGCTTGCAAGTACATTCAATGTACTGACCTAGCGTGTCATGCCAGCTTGCAGGTCGTGCCTGGATTGATTGCTTGTTTGGTGTTGTACCCTTGTTCGCGAGCTAGGATAAACGTTCCAGCCAGAGTCCCTACGGATTGGAGTCCATCATCGCCGTTTGTTGTTCCGCTGCTAGTAGTTGTTCCACTGCTTCGAGTTGTTATGTTGCATGTATAGAGCAACCGTGTTGGCGTAGTGTCGCCGTGCCGATCTTATTCATTGTAATATCGGAACCCTTGTAATCATATTCGTGTTGTAATAGAGAGCTCATTTGTTCTATACTAAGCAGCGTCGTATTCCAGAAGACTTCATCTCTATCTCTGGGCTGGAATACGAGGCGTTCCGGTTTTCTCTGAGCCGGGGTGCCACAGTTTAGGCGGGAAGGGATCCCACAACGGCCATTTTTGAGCGGGAACACAAGGACGTTCTTATCCTGACAAAAGCGGTCCTTGCCTGCAAAAGGATCAGGCAGTGACGCGGTGGTGGGCTCGACGGTGACATCCTCCTTATCGTCCCTGCGGTCTTCGGTCTTGTTGCACCAATGGGGAAACCTTTGCCCCGCTCCTCGGGAACTTGCGGCTGCGCTGTCCCCCTTGCACCGAAATGGTAACTGTGCCGTTGGCGGACGCTGGCACCCGCTGGCGCGGTGCATCACTGCTGACATCACTGGCTCCTCCTGAGGCAGGCTTGGCCTTGGATTCTCCGCCCCTCTGGAGTGCCTTGCTGAGGCCGCTCCCGAGGAGGTCTTGACGTCGTTCTTCTCGTGAGGCTTAGCCCCCTCAAGAGGGTCTTGGACAGCTGGTCGATCAGCTAGGCCATACCAGGCCGTTTGTTGGAGTGCGTCACGGCCCGCAGACATGGAAGTTTGGGTACCCTGGTTCCCAGGACACCGACAAATACTGGCGAAAGAATCAAGACCAGGGTCCCACACCCTATCCACGAGGGTGGGGGCGCCTGCCCCCCTGGGCGCGCCCCCTGTATCGTGGGCCCCCTGAGGCTCCACCGACCCCGACTCCAACTCTATATATTCACTTTCAGGGAGAAGGATTCATTGCGTTTTACGATACGGAGCCGCCGCCAACCCCTAATCTCTCTCGGGAGGGCTGATCTGGAGTCTATTCGGGGCATCGGAGAGTGGAGATCATCGCCGTCGTCACCATCAACCTTCCTCCATCACCAATTGTAACAGCCTGGATTTTGCCCTTTTCTTTTTCTGATGATTTTCTTGGATTTCTTGATTTTATTTTCTTTTCAGTGGCTATGTGGTTCTAAAACTTGGGAAGACCATGTCTTCCTAGGTTTTATAGTGGCTTGCCATCCTTATCATCATCCCAAGACCCTGCCATTTCCATCCTTGACCCAACCTGTCAGGGATATTACCACTGGGTATAAACCGCCCCGGAGGGGCCGGTTTAAACCTATCAAGATTACTTCTACTGAAGCCCTGCAGAATATGGAGCATGACGCTTTATTCCAGAAGACTTAAAGCCCAATAGGTGTTAGGGCCCCATAATTTGTAAACCGCCATACGGCGTGTAACTTGTGTTGTAAGATAGGAAAGATAGAGATCGAGCCGGACACGTTTATGAGCCGGCCTCGGGGCTCTGTAAACCGGCCCGGGCGTCACCTCATGTATATAAAGGGACGACCCGGCGACGGTTCAGGGGGGAGACAACAACAACCCGAGACATAGGCAAAGCGTATTCGCTCGCTGGTCATCGAAACCCTAGCAATATCACACCAAACTAGACGTAGGCTTTTACCTTCATCGAAGGGGCTGGACTAGTATAAACCCTTGCGTCCTTCTCTGCTTTAACCCCTTTAAGCTAGCCCGTAGCGATGGCCTCACGACTAAGTCCTTTTGCTAGGACACGTGAAAAATCCACGACAGTTAGCGCCCACCGTGGGGCTATCGCACGATGGTTTCAAGTTCTTGAAGGGCAGCTTTGAAGGATTCAAGGGCTATGCAGTGGGACGGATGACTAAAAGTCATCGCGGAAAGATCTACATCAACGATGCAGGCTGGGGCCCCGAGGCCGATTCAATCGAATACGGGTACCTGGTCCGCTTTGGCGGCATCCACGTCTTCATCGGCAAGATCGGCGAACCGGGCCCTGAGCCAAACATCTTCCCCAACATCGTCGAGTTGTCTCAGCGTGCGAGACCTGCCCGGGTTCGGCCCGCCGTGAAGCACGTCTTCGTTGGAGCGGTTGTCGGTGTACTAAGGTAGGGGTACCTCTGTACCCCAACTTGTGCACGGTCAGTTGCAGCTTCCCGCGGCAGGGTTTACCACGCGCTCCTCGGAGACCTTTCTGCTCCATGTTTAACCATTCAAAAACAAAGTATACAAAACAGAAGATCGAGACCCCGGCAAGTGGAGCTTGCCGGGAAGGCCGTACCAGGCTCAAGACTGCCCCACTAGCACAAGACCCTGGCAAGAGGAGCTTGCCAGGAAGACTAGAAAACACGCCTTGGCGCTATATGCGCCCCGGCGAGGGCCCGAGGAGCGGCAAGCTCCCGGGCCCGGCAAGATCAGGACCCCGGCAAGGTGCTTGCCGGGAGAGTTGCGCTGTGTGCCCGCGCTCCAGCTCATTGGCCCACGCGTCGCCCTGGGGCCTATCCAGGGACGTGTGGCGGATGGCTGTGCAGCCTGGGGGACACGGTGGCACTCCACGGTGGTGGATCCATCGCCGTGGCGGACGGAGACGCAAGGGCGGGAGCTTTTGGGGTCGACGGCGACGGGCATTAAATGCCCTTGTCCCCCACTGTCAAAGTAGGTAGCGACCACTGTTCGCGCACTGTAGCTCCACTGTTCCCGCACTGTTACAACTACCACCTCTTTTACGTTTTTACCCCTTTCTCCTACGTTGACACCTGTCGGTGACCCCTTGCACTATAAAAGGAGGCCCATGCACAACGTGGAGGGGGTTCGGAACCTAGATCACTCATACGCTCGGTGTAGCTGCTTCTTCAAGCTCCCGAGCTCTCCAACTTAATACACAACCAAGCAGGAGTAGGGTTTTACGCGTCTACCGCGGCCCGAACCTGGGTAAAACTGCCCGCGTGTTCGCTACGATCTGCTCTTCGTGCTCCCTCCGCCCTCGTACCGCTCAGACAAGGGGCTCCGGTCCCATAGGTGTTCATGGCGGACAGTTTCCCCCGACATCTTTGGCGCGCCAGGTAGGGGGCGTCGAGGTTGTGCGAACCTGATCCGGCGTTCGCGCGGGCGCATTCTTCATCAACCTCTCCGAATCCGTCAACTTCACTAGCAGCAACTCCATGGCCCCGAAGAAGAAGCCTTCGGAGGTCGGAGGCCCGTCCGCGTCTCACCCGCCGCCACCGGAGCCAACGGTGGGCGGGGGAGACGCCGTCGGAAGGGTGGTCGCCGGCGAGGACACTCACGGCGCCACCAGATCCAAGAACAGGACGGACGACCGAACCTCGGTCTCCGTGGACGCACCGCGTCCCTCTCAGCACACAACAACCCAGCAGCGCCATGTCACAGGAGGTGGCATCCGTTTGCTGGGCCAAGGCCAAACCGGAGGCTCGCGGGACGCCCCGGACCCTCGTCCGGGCACAAGCAAAGCGAAGGCGCCGGCGCGGGACCCCGCTCCTTCTAACGCCGTTAGAAGTCCGAGCGTATCCCGCTCCTCGCACCGCTCGCCCGCGTTCCCCTCCACTCCAGCGGAAGCGCTCGCGAGAGCGCAACTGCTCCTCGACTTCCCTCCAGCGGCAGACAAGGCCGAAGACTGGAGGGCCACCATCCAGAGCCTGATAGCCTTCGCCAACAACGATTCTCCACAGCAGCCGTCGGCCTCGCGGCCGCGGCAAGCTGAGAAGACGAAGGCCGACGGCGACAAGACCGCCGGGGGTGCGACAAGCGTGCATTCCCCGCCGCGGAAGCAGAAGACGCCGCCCCGCCGGAACAACGCCGACGACGGCTCCACAGCCTCGTCGGACCCGCGGGCCCGTCGGGACCAGCGCCAGGTCCTCGACGACCGGCAACAAGAAGACGCTCGGACAAGAATCGAGCGCCGCCGAGAAGCTCGGCGACAATCGGACCAGAGAGCTGGGAACGCTGTCGACGCGCACGCGCCCGGTGAACCAGGCGACTTGCCGTACGCGGCAGGCTGCCCTGCGTTCACCCGCGAGCTGCGGCGCGTCCAGTGGCCCAGCATGAAGAATTTTAAGCCCGACGTACCGGAGAAGTACGACGGCAAGACGCACCCCTCGGAATTCCTCAGCGTCTACACCATAGCAGTGCAAGCTGCCGGGGGGCGCGACGAGAAGATCTTGGCAAACTACTTCCCGCTCGTGCTTAAGCCGAACGTCCGTTCGTGGCTTATGCACTTGCCGGAAGGTTCTATCTCTTCTTGGGCCGACCTTTGCCACCAGTTTGTTGGCGCCTTCACCGGCGGCCACAAACCCCACGGCCAGGAGAGCGATCTCCACATACTGGCCCAGAAGGAAGGCGAAACCCTGCGCAAGTACATCCAACGCTTCAGCCGTGTGCAGCACAACATCCCTGATGTCCACCCTGCCGCGGTTATCAGCGCGTTCCATCAGAACGTGCGTAACCGCCGCATGCGTGAAGAAATGGCGATGACCAAGATTCGGGATGTCAGCGAGCTCTATGCTCTGGCTGACAAGTGCGCACGCGCAGAAGAGGGGAGGAGACTCCCCGGGGAGGATGCTGGCGCAGGAGGAAGCGACAGCGACGACGCCGCCCCGGCAAAGAAGAGCCGGCGGCGGAATAACAGAAGGAAGGGCAAGAAAGAGGTGCTTGCCGTCGAGAAGTCCGGCAAGGAGGCTCCCGCCAAGCAAACGCAGGCTGGCGGCTCCGACAAGGAGCCTGCCCCTGTAGCGGCAGCCGACAAGCCGGGCAGCTCCGACAAGCAATACTGTAAGATCCACCGCACCAAGGGCCACGACCTCTCCAACTGCAAGCGCGTCGAGTACCTCGTCGAGCAGCAAAAAGCTGAGTACGAGAGGCGCGACAAGGAGAAGGCCCAAGGTGGCGGGGAAGAGCCAAGCAAGAAGCGGCCATTCAACGGCCGGGGAGGACGCCGCGGCAAGGCCAAGCAGCGGCAAGGAGATCGACCTCCCCGGGGCCGCGACAAGGACGAAGAGGACGACGACGAAGACATGGAGGACGAGGATAACAGCGAGCAAGAGTTCCAGAAGGCCACGGAGGTCCTCTGCGTCGACGGTGGCGCCTCTCTGCACACCTCCCACCGCCAACTAAAGCAGTGGGTGCGCGAGGTGAATGCAGCAGAGCCGCCCGTGGAGTCGCGCAGGCTCCTCAAATGGTCCAGCACGCCCATCGTTTTTGATCTTGAGGATCACCCTGACCGCACCACTGCGGTCGGGTGCTTGCCGATGCTGGTCTCACCCACCATCCGCAACCTCAAGGTCACCAAAATGTTGGTTGACGGCGGGGCCGGGCTGAACTTGATCTCCTCTGCTGTGATCAAGAAACTCCAAATTCCAGATGGCGAGCTCGAAGAGACCGGTTCTTTCCAAGGAATCAATCCGGGAAGGAGCAAGCCCAAGGAGAAGATCACTCTGCCGGTGACCTTTGGCGGGGAGCTCAACTTCAGAACTGAGCGCATCACTTTCGACGTCGCCGATATTCCATTGCCCTACAATGGAATACTTGGCCGTCCTGCCCTCGCCAAGTTCATGGCAGCTTCCCATTACGCTTACAACGTACTCAAGATGCCGGGGCCGATAAGCGTCATCACTGTCCACGGCGACAAGAAGGATGCGCTTGTCTGCGCCGACAAGATCTACCGGGATGCGGCAGCTGCGGCCGAGAAGGATACTCTTGCCGCTGAAGCTCCCGGGGGGAAGAAGACGAAGACCAAGTCCGGCAAGTGCTCTGGGACCCACTCCGGCAACCGCACCTCTTCGGAGTGCTGCGCTGCCGTCGAGGACGTTCCATCGAGCTCCACCGGCAAGAGTAAGAAAGGGATGGCCGCTCCTCCGGCAACCAAGAAAGTGTCCGCCAAGGACGACGGCACTGGTGGTACCTTCACCATCAGCGCCACGCTTGACAGCAAATAGGAAAGCGCGCTCGTTGCCTTCCTGCGGGCGAATGTCGATGTGTTTGCCTGGCAACCATCTGACATCCCCGGTGTTCCCAGGAAGGTAATTGAGCACAAGCTTGCTGTTTGTCCTCACGCGCGGCCCATCAAGCAGAAAGTAAGGAAGCAAGCCGTGGAGCGCCAAGAATTCATCAACGAAGAAATCAAGAAGCTAGAGGCAGCAGGCCTAGTTAGAGGTGTGATCCATCCGACGTGGTTGGCAAATCCAGTCGTCGTGCGCAAGGCCAACGGGAAGTGGAGACTGTGTATAGACTTCACCGATGTGAATAAAGCATGTCCCAAGGATCCATTCCCTTTGCCACGCATTGACCAGATCGTTGACTCCACTGCCGGATGTGAGCTACTCTGTTTTCTTGATGCATACTCAGGCTATCATCAGATTTTCATGGCCAAAGAGGATGAAGAGAAGACTACATTTATCACTCCATGTGGCACTTATTGCTTCATACGCATGCCATTTGGATTGAAGAATGCAGGCTCAACCTTTGCAAGGGTAGTATACACTGCTTTTGAGCCACAGATCCACAGAAATGTAGAGGCTTGCATGGATGACATCGTGGTGAAGAGCAAGAGCAAGGATACCCTGATCCAAGATTTGGAAGAAACATTTCAGAACCTGCGCAGGATACAGCTCAAGTTGAACCCCGAGAAGTGCGTCTTTGGAGTCCCCTCCGGCAAGCTTCTCGGGTTCTTTGTGTCACAGAGGGGGATTGAAGCCAACCCCGACAAGATTAAAGCCATTGAGCAGATAGAGGCCCCAAAGCGCGTTAAGGATGTCAGAAGGCTTGCAGGTTGTGTGGCTGCCCTCAGTAGGTTCATTTCAAAGTCTGCAGAACGCGCCCTACCTTTCTTCAAAATCTTGAATAAGGCAGGTCCCATGAAGTGGACTCCGGAAGCGGAGGCAGCGCTGCAGGATTTGAAACGGTACCTGTCCTCCACTCCAATACTTGTCGCACCTAGACCACAGGAAAAGTTGTTGCTATACTTAGCGGCAACCAACCAGGTGGTTAGTGCTGCGTTAGTAGCGGAGAGGGAGTCCGACGAGGAGTCAGCACCACCGGCAAGCGAATCCGGCGACAAGCAGGGGGCTGCTCCGGCAAGCTCTGGCCCCGACAAGGACAACTCTGCGCAGGAACAGGATGAAGTGCGGAAGAAGATGGTGCAGCGCCCAGTGTATTTCGTGAGTTCCCTTCTCCAGGGGGCTAGATCAAGGTACTCTGGTGTGCAAAAGTTGCTTTTCGGCCTCCTCATGGCCTCGAGAAAGCTGCGCCATTACTTCCAAGCACATGAGATAACAGTGGTCACTCGCTTTCCGCTGAAGAGGATATTGCACAACCCAGAAGCAACAGGCAGGATCGTTGAGTGGGCACTGGAGCTGTCAAGCTTTGGACTCAAGTTTGAAAGTACTTCAACCATACAGAGCCGAGCTTTGGCAGAATTCATAGCTGAGTGGACCCCAACGCCCGATGAAGAAGTACAAGAAACAAGTGCACCCGTACAAGAAGCGACAAGTGAATGGGTAATGTATTTTGATGGTGCCTTCTCGCTGCAAGGCGCCGGTGCCGGCGTGGTACTCATCGCGCCCACCGGAGAACACCTCAAGTATGTTATCCAGATGCACTTTCCCAGGGAGCAAGCGACAAACAACACCGCTGAATATGAAGGCTTGCTTGCCGGCCTCAGGATTGCGGCCGAACTTGGGATCAGGAAGCTGATTGTGCGGGGAGATTCTCAGTTGGTGGTCCGGCAAGTTAACAAGAGCTATCAAAGCCCTTTGATGGAAGCTTATGTCGATGAAGTGAGGAAGCTTGAGGAGCACTTTAAGGGTCTGCAGATGGAGCACGTCCCGAGAGCTCAAAATGAAATTGCAGATGGCCTTTCAAAGTGTGCTTCGATGAAGTTACCTGTGGAACCAGGGACCTTCCTGCTCAAGCTGACTCAACCATCCGTCGCACCATCAATTGGGCAGTCCAAGAAGAGGAAGTTGGTCTCCGGCGACTACTTGCCGGCGGATCTTCCTGAAGCCGCCGCCAAGGTCCCCAAGGTCAACAACCACAACGCTGAGGAACAGTTTGCTCCTGCAGATCCTCGGGTCTGTACAGTTGAAGCAAGTGTTCCCGACAAGCCTCGCCCCGGCGAGCTTGCCGGGGGACCATCAGCTTCGGCAGAACCAGAGATCCTTACCATAGAAGCTGAGGTTCCCGCAGCGGCCCTCGAGCCTTTAGTCCTTGCCGTCGAGCCTCAGGCTCCGGCATGGGCGCAGCAGATCGTCCGTTTTCTTCAAACTGGAGAACTTCCCGACGACCCAGAAAAAATAGAGAAGATAACCGGACAGTCAAGTATGTACCAGTTCATGGACAACGAGCTGTACAGAAGAAGACTCAATGGTGTCAGACTGAAGTGCATCTCCAGGGAAGATGGACAGAAGCTGTTGGCAGAAATACACGGAGGCATATGCGGCCACCACATTGGCGCAAGGGCGCTTGCCGGGAAAGCTTTCCGGCAAGGGTTCTTTTGGCAAGAAGCCCTCCAAGATGCAACTGCACTAGTAACCAAGTGTGAAGCATGCCAGTTCCATGCAAAGCAGATTCATCAACCAGCTCAAGCTCTCCAAACAATCCCTTTGTCCTGGCCCTTCTCGGTCTGGGGGCTCGATATCCTCGGCCCTTTCCCTCGTGCTGTCGGGGGCTTTGAGTACTTGTACGTTGCAATCGATAAGTTCACAAAGTGGCCAGAAGTGGAGCCAGTGAGAAAGGTGACAGCACAGTCAGCAGTCAGGTTCTTCAGGTCGATTGTTTGCCGTTTCGGAATCCCTAACAGGATCATCACCGACAACGGTACACAATTCACTAGTCGCACCTTCATGCAGTACGTCCAAGACCTTGGCGCCAAGGTCTGTTTCGCTTCTGTTGCTCACCCGAGGAGCAACGGTCAAGCGGAGAGGGCCAATGCTGAAGTGCTGCGCGGACTCAAGACAAGGACCTTTGACAGGCTGCGCAAGTGCGGAAGAAATTGGATAGAGGAGCTACCGGCGGCTCTTTGGTCAATCAGGACGACACCAAGTCGAGCCACCGGACAGACACCCTTTGCTCTAGTCTATGGAGCAGAGGCAGTTCTCCCCACGGAACTCGTATACGGATCTCCTCGAGTGCTCGCTTATGATGAGCTCGAGCAAGAGCAACTGCGGCAAGATGACGCGTTGCTCCTCGAGGAGGGACGTCTCCAGGCTGCTGTACGAGCTGCTCGATACCAGCAAGCCTTGCGCCGCTACCATAGCCGCAAGGTCAAGGCCAGGAGTCTCGAGGAAGGCGACCTTGTTCTTCGGCGTGTTCAGTCCG
Organism: Secale cereale; assembly: GCA_902687465.1. Lineage (NCBI taxonomy): Eukaryota > Viridiplantae > Streptophyta > Magnoliopsida > Poales > Poaceae > Secale > Secale cereale. Next base: position 95,435,957 of record LR738714.1, on the reverse strand, counting down.
CCAAGAATTCCAACAAGTTGACGCCGAAGTGGGAAGGCCCTTATCGGGTGAGACAAGTTACGAGGCCCGGCGCTGTCCGCCTCGAGACCGAAGAAGGCTTACCGGTGAGCAACTCCTGGAACATAGAGCATCTTCGCAAGTTTCACCCATAAGGCGCGGTTGCCGTGATCCGCTCCGGCAACCACCTTTTGTACAAGCTTTGCCGCTGTTGCATGTAACCCATTGTACAAAGCCGGGCGCAGACCCCGTGCATCAGTAAAGTTTCTTTTGTGTTTTGCGCTGATTGCCTTTTGCATGCTTTTCTTTGCTATTTGCATGTTTTGTTTGGCATTTGGTGCAACACTCAAGTACCCGGTAAGCATTAGCACGCCGAAAGGCCATATACTTGTCTCCCTCTCCTTTTTCCTTGCCTCTTAAGCAGAAGGAACGTTCCTCGCGCACAAGTTTGCCGGGGGGGAAGGAAGTGGAGGAGGAACCAAGTGCTGTTCAAGAAAGAGAAGCCTTACCGGGAAGCAAGCAATATATGAAAGCTAAGTTGTTAGAATTTGACCAGTTCAAATTTTAAAATTTTAGTTGTCTTCCTTGAACAATCACACTTTGTATGGAAAACCTGTGCGCGGAGGAACCTACCCGTAGCTTGCCGCACCCTTATCTTGTTTCCGAGTTCGCTCAACGATTTAAGTGAGCTGCGACAAGTGTCGCGCCCTTGTTTCGTTTCCGAGTACGCTCAGCAAGCTAAGTGCGTTGCGACTAGCCGCGGCGAGGTTGCTTGCCGGTGAGACTTTGGCCAGCAGGCTGCTCAGAGTCCAGCACTCAGCGCTCGCGGCAAAGGCCCCTTGCCGACAAGCTCCCCGGGAGCGTAGGGTGAAAAAACATACAAAGTCAAGGATTAAGACAAGGAAGATAACATTACACTGATTGATCAAAATGAGATAAATATCTTACAAAGGATAACTTGTCACAATGGACTAACGAGTTCATGACATCATATGCAGCAACAAAAAGAGATAAAGATAATGGAGGCCTAATCTACGCGGTCGCCCTCCTTCCTGGAGATCTTAGCCACCTTGGCGATGATGTGGGCGACCTGCTCCTTCAGAGCCTCCATGTCCGCATCGGCCGGCAAGCTGCGAAGAACGTTGGTGAGGTTGATGCCCGGATTGCGATACACGATCTTCGTCAGCACGCGCTCCAGAGTTCCCGTGCAGAGCAGGCGCGTCTCCTCGGCCAGTTGCGCGGGGATCTTCTTCCGCAGATCAGCAAGGGCCGGCGCGATTCCCCTGAAGAAGAGGCTGAGCTTGGCGCTGTGTGGGAGGTTTGGATCCGGGGAGTAGATGAGGTGCTCCAGCTTCAGCGCCAGCAGCTCCTGGTCGATGTTGGACGCACAAGACACTAAGTCCTCGGTCCATACCTCAACAGTTTTGCGGAAGAGCTCGGCCGCTTTGTTGGCGCTGTCCACTAGGGTCCGCTCCTTGCGGAGCTCCTCCTTCAACTTGGTCTCCCGGGCCCGGGCAGCGTCGAGTGAATCCTTCAGAGTAGAGACCTTCAACTCCAAGTCCTCGATGGAGTCCTTGGCGGCCTTCAACTCGTCGCCCCTCTCAGAAAGACGCACCTGGAGTTCTGAATTGGTGTGGGCGTCCTTCTCGCGCTCCGTGATGAGCGCGGCAACCTTCTCCGCGCTCACCTTCAGCGCCTTCTCCAGCTGCACGACCTTGGTGGCGAGCTCCTTCTTGGCGGTCTCCGCGGCAACCGCGGCGGCTTTCGCCTCCTTCAATTCCCCGCCAAGGGCCTCCTCCCGGGCGGCAAGGTCCTCCTCATGGGAGTCGAGTTGGACCTTCCGCTGAGCGAGTTCTCCTTCTCGCCGGGACAGCTCCATCCCAGCGAGCCGCTGCTGCTCTTCAGCCTCAGCCTTCTCCAACACCCATTCCTGGTATTCGCCGGCGAGCCGCTCGCGCTCCTCCGCCACCTCGCGGAGGGCCGCCTGGTTGGCGGCGCTGAGCTCCGCCGCGCGCTTCTCCATCTCCGCGGCGGCCTTGGCGGCAAGGGCCTCCCGGGAAGCGAGCTTCGCCTGCCTGGCCCGGTAAAGGGCCAGGAGCTGGTGAAGCAGCTTCTCCTCCTCGGGCCCTTCACTCCCGCCGGGCGCCTCGACAATCTTCAGGCCCGCGAAGGCGAGGACCTCCCCGTCAAATGCCTCGCCCTCCGCGGGAGCTCGCGATGAAGACCCCCAAGGCACCTGGATGAAGACGCCGTTGGGGGCCTCAAGGTAGTAGCCCTGCTCCTTGCCGGCGGAGGGGTCGGCGGCCGGCGCAGCACTTGATGCTCCCGCCGCCTCCGGGTCGGCGGTGCGGTCGCCGTCCCCCTCCCCGGCCGCTGCGTCCGCAGCCGGAGCGGTCTCCTGCGCGGCCGGCTCGGCGGCTCTCGCCGTGTCCTCGACGACAGGGACGTCACCGCCGCCGCCCTGCGCGCCCTCCTCATCCTCGATGTTGATGACTTCCGTCTCCATCGGCTCGGGAGGAGGAGGATCTAAAAAAGAAGAAGAAGAAAAAGAAGTTCAAGCAAAAATCCAAAAAGAAACAACGCCAAGAAGACAAGGTACAAGACTTACCTTGGCGGACATCCTCAGCGGCGGGCTCCCTCGCCGGGGAGCTCTGCCTTGGCGGAGTGGCCGCCCTCGCCGGGCTGCTCGCCCTTGGCGGGGTACTCTGCCTTGGCGGAGTACCCGCCCTTGGCGGAGCACTCTCCCTTGCCGGAGAGTTCGGCCTTGGCGGGGACGGCGGGGCCTGCGGCTCCTCAAGGACGGTCTCCGGGCGCTCTTGCCGCTGTGGCTCCACCTCTGCACAAATCAAGACAAGAAACATCAAGATGTTGAAACAAGACAAAACCCTCAAGCGCACCCCGACAAGCGGAAGGATGGACCCCAGACTTACGCTGGGGGCTGCGCTGGGGGCTGCTTCTCGGAGCAGCGCTTGGGTCCGGCAGGCTTGGCTCCGGCACGTCCCCTGTTGCCGCGGTGGCCGAGCCTTCCGCGACCTCGACCACAGGCGCCTTGTCTTTCTTCGCCACGCGCTGAACCAAGGTCCTGAAATCAAAGCAACAAACAAAGTTAGCATCAACAATAATCGAGACGAAACTTAAGAAGGTGTAAGACTCCGGATTCTTACTCCTGGTCCTCCTCGTCGTCCTCGCTCAAGGCGGAGAAGTCATACTCCACCTGGGGCGCGTCGGCACGAGGAGTAGAAGATGAAGATTCCCTCGGGCGCTTGGCGATCCCGGGGGCTGGGGGCTGCGAAGACCCAGCCCCTGTGGTAGTCGGAGCCCGGGGAGCGGGCGGAGCCGCTGCTCCGCTCCGAGAAGACCCCTGACGGCTCGACGCTTGCTTGCGGGACGCCTCCGTCGTGGCCCGCGCGCGGGCCGCCTCCGCTGTGGCTGGTGCGCCGGTCGCCCCCGGCGCAGCTTGGCTCCCCCGGGGAGCTGCCCGGCGAGCTGCCCGGCGAGCTGGTTGTTGCCGGGGCGCCTGCGCCCTCTCTCCCGTCGCCGTCTTGCGGAGACGCTTCGGTGGAGACTGCCTTGGGCTTGCCGGGGGCGGGGAGCTCTCCGACGAGGAGAGGTCGTCGGCGTAGAGCTCCGTAGATCCGTCGGAGTCCTCGGCCTCCTCCTCCTCCTCCTCCCCGGCCGGCTCACTGGGCCCAGCGCCCTGCGCTGCGGCCTCTTTTCCCTTGGCGCCTCCGCTCCCTCCGGCGCCTCCGCTCCTCGCGGCGCCTCTGTTCCCTCCGGCGGCACCCTCCATTGCCGCGGCCTCGGCCACGATTCCGTGGATCCCGGAGTGCCTCAGAGAGGGGACCCCGGCGAGCGCGTCGGGCGGGAGTTGCAGCAGTCTACGGATCTCCGCCTCCTCCGCCTGGCTGGACGCGTCCGCAGCCTCCGCCTCATCAGGCGTGTACCCAAAATCTCCTGCCGCTGCGGCTGCAGCGGCCTCTTCAGCCCGAGAAGCTATGTAAGCAAGCTCCTGCTCGGTGGTGTCCCGCGTGTGCTCCTTGAGGTCGTTCTTGTTCTTCGCCACCTCCACGAGGTTGTCGAAGAAGCTGAGAACGTCTATGGGCTTGGGCGGAATCCACGTGCGATCCACGCCGTGCGAATCGCACGCGGGCATCATCGCGCAGAGACGGTCCCGGACTGTGCTGTTGCAGAGGGGCACCACTCCCCGGGGAGGCCTGAACCACTCAGGGTGTGCCGGGTCATACTTGAAGAGTTCCCGGACCATCCCCTTCAGCTCCAGCGTCGTGAAGTTGAAGTTTAGCCCGGGGCGCAGCCTCATGATATCCGCCGGGCCGCCGTACTCCCAGGCCGCCCTTTTCCTGTCTTGGAGAGGGGCGATGCGGCGGCGGAGGAAATCTGCGCCTACCTCTGCAACGGACAGCTTGGCGGTCCGAAGACGAAGAATCCGGACGAGGGCGACGTCGAGCTTGATGTCGTCCGAGTCCAGCTCGCTCCAATCCCTGCCGCGCACGATGGGCGTTGTGCGCGGCGCGGTGAAGGCCTGCGGCTCGTCCTCAACAATCCAGCACCACTCCGCACGCCATTCCTCCCACTTGCCGCGGAGCTCCCCCGGCAAGTAGGACCCCTTCTTGTTCAGACGGAAAACCCAAGAAATTCCTCCGGAGAGGGGGGCGTCGGCCTCTGCTCTAGGAGTGAAGAAGTGCCTAAACAGCGCTACGTTTGGGTGTATCCCTATGAAGTTTTCGCACATGTGTGCGAAAACCGCCATGGTGAGGATGGCGTTGGGGGTGAAGTCAAGAAGGTGGAGGCCGTAGGTGTGCATGACGTCGCAGAAGAAATTAGAGAAAGGAGGGCAAAGACCGCAGCGAAAGAAGGCTGCGAAGAAGTAGTACCCGCCGGGGTAGTTGTCCTTGGCGGCGGCCGGATAAGCTTGAGTGCGGGGGTGCGCCTTGGTTTCCTTGGCCCAGAACAAGTAGTACTTGTTCCAGAGCTCCCGCGCGCCGAGCCTCGGCGGGAAGACGAGGTTCTGCTTCCGGTACGCGGCGAGCTTCGCCGCTTGCTCCGACTTCTCCCTCTTGGCCTTCTCCGCCTTCGCCTTGTCGGTCTTCGGGGCCATGGCGGACGCGGCGGAAGGAGGGGGACGAAGAGCCTGGCGACGCCGGAGATGCAGACGACGGCTGCGGAGGTGTGGAGGCGGAGCGCAAAGGGATCTCTGGAGGAAGAAGAAGAAGCAATGAAAGCGCAAGGAGGGGAACCGCTCCTGCTTCCTCTGCTTTTATGGGGGAGTGGGGGGCGTTTCGCCCTTTTCATTGATGGAACGTGGGCACGTCCCATCCCACGACGCCGCAATCGACGCGTGCCGTTACGGGGGGATGCGGCGGATACGGAAGTGGATTCGGCACGCCGTGGGCCGCGTGTGCCCGTGCACTGTTTTGGGCCTGGCCCAACAGCGCTCGGCACCGTGTGTGGCCCAGGCCCGGGGGCTCCTGTCGGTGTACTAAGGTAGGGGTACCTCAGTACCCCAACTTGTGCACGGTCAGTTGCAGCTTCCCGCGGCAGGGTTTACCACGCGCTCCTCGGAGACCTTTCTGCTCCATGTTTAACCATTCAAAAACAAAGTATACAAAACAGAAGATCCAGACCCCGGCAAGTGGAGCTTGCCGGGAAGGCCGTACCAGGCTCAAGACTGCCCCACTAGCACAAGACCCTGGCAAGAGGAGCTTGCCAGGAAGACTAGAAAACACGCCTTGGCGCTATATGCGCCCCGGTGAGGGCCCGAGGAGCGGCAAGCTCCCGGGCCCGGCAAGATCAGGACCCCGCAAGGTGCTTGCCGGGAGAGTTGCGCTGTGTGCCCGCGCTCCAGCTCATCGGCCCACGCGTCGCCCTGGGGCCTATCCAGGGACGCGTGGCGGATGGCTGTGCAGCCTGGGGGACACGGTGGCACTCCACGGTGGTGGATCCATCGCCGTGGCGGACGGAGACGCAAGGGCGGGAGCTTTTGGGGTCGACGGCGACGGGCATTAAATGCCCTTGTCCCCCACTGTCAAAGTAGGTAGCGACCACTGTTCGCGCACTGTAGCTCCACTGTTCCCGCACTGTTACAACTACCACCTCTTTTACGTTTTTACCCCTTTCTCCTACGTTGACACCTGTCGGTGACCCCTTGCACTATAAAAGGAGGCCCATGCACAACGTGGAGGGGGTTCGGAACCTAGATCACTCATACGCTCGGTGTAGCTGCTTCTTCAAGCTCCCGAGCTCTCCAACTTAATACACAACCAAGCAGGAGTAGGGTTTTACGCGTCTACCGCGGCCCGAACCTGGGTAAAACTGCCCGCGTGTTCGCTACGATCTGCTCTTCGTGCTCCCTCCGCCCTCGTACCACTCAGACAAGGGGCTCCGGTCCCATAGGTGTTCGTGGCGGACAGTTTCCCCCGACAGCGGTTCACGGAGCGCAAGCTGAGGATGGATCGGACTCCGGTGGCGAGACCGTTGTTTATTCCGGCGATGAATCATCCACTGAAGAAACAGAATCTTTATACTTGCTACAGGATGGCCGATCTGGGGGCTGTTCCGATGGTGACAGTATTCCGGACCCTCTGGATCCGCCAAACCGGGTCGCAGTCTTCATGGCCAGATCACAACCTATGCAACAGTCTTCGACTGCGGCAACGTTAACATCAGACCTGGCGACGGCAGCGGCTAGGGTTGGAGGCCCGGTTCAATCACCGGTTCAGTTATTATCCACCTTAGTTAACACTTTGACAACGCTGTTAACTGCAGAGGTCGGCCAGGCCGAGAAGGAACAACATGATGCAGAAGTTGCTTAGGTAAAGAGCCAGATAGATCAAGCAAAATTGGACCTAGCTGCTGAGAATACCAGGATGATTGCGAGGCAGGCCGAACTGGATGTTCAGGCTTACCGGCTCATGTTGGATCAGACTGCTTCGCGCGATGTAATGAGGAGAAGGCAACAATCCCGCCTGTCACCGGTTTACGAGGCGAGGAACCTTTTTAGTATGCCAGGAGCAGGCACCAGTAACCAGCCGGAGGTAAACCGGGGAGGAGCGCCAGGCACAGGAGCATCAGTCCAGCCACAGGCCGCGGAGCCAACCCGCTAGGTCGTTCCGTCGCAGCATGTACCTACCCCTCCTGGTCACTACTCCAACCCATTGGATAACATAGTTGCTGCCGCTTCACGACTGGTCGCTCTTCCCATTGAAGGAGAATCCCCTATAGCGGTGGAGGCACGGCGAGCCAGGGAGTTTCTGGAGACGGCTTTAACTCAGCAGCAAGCTTATTCTCACAGACGCGAGACAATTCACTCCACCCCTCGCCCAAGCCGGAGTTATAGCAGGCACTTGGAGGAACTGGCCGTATCAAGTAGCGCGCGGAATCGTAATCTGACGCGGAGGGATAACCCGGTAGGAGGAGGTGCAAACGCTCAAGATGTGGTGGATCAGGGCAGGCAGCGTCGGGAGGCCGAGTTAGCAGCGCAGTATGAAGCTCGTCAGCTGACGCCGGTTCGTCCATCTACCACAGTTGAACCGGGGATTACATCCAGTTCCTTAGGAGTGCCATGTCTCACCCCCGCTTTACGCAACGTTCGGCTGCCCAAGGATTTCAAAGGACCGCACAAAGTGCCCAATTATAATGCGGACTTATCCCCTGAGACGTGGGCCAAAAGCTACGAGATGGCAATGGAGATGCTGGACGTAGACAATGCGGCATGCGCTAAATATTTCACCATGATGCTGGAGGGCACAACTCGTACTTGGGTAAAAGGCTTACCGCCCAACTCCATCGGATCATGGGCTGAGTTACGACGCCGGTTTATCAATAACTTCAAAGACACATGCAAGCAACCGATGTCTATCGTCGATTTAGCTGCCTGTGTTCAAGGAGAGCACGAATCAACGAGCCATTGGGTGCGCCGAGTATTGGAGATCCTACATTCTTCCAACCGCATCAACCCGGACACAGCAGTTATAACCTTGGAAGGCAATTGCAGGTTTGAACCTCTGAAGCTAAAGTTGGGATGGCTCAAACATAATTGTTATGACATGGGAACTCTCATGGGCGCTTCGGTGAAGTATGCAGACTCAGATAGTGCCAAGTATCCAGAGTCTGATGACGAGAAGTCAGGGAAAGCAAAGAAGAATGGTAAGGCGTCGCAGCCCAGCCCGACGAATCAAGGACATAATGGTAAGCGTAAAGCGGATAGTAATTCAGATTTTGTGGCTAACACTAATGCCCAGGAGTATGGCCAGCGCCGCAAGGGCAGACCACCCCCGCGGGGTGGGAGACCGAATATTAATCTAGAACGCCAGATGAATATACCTTGCCTGAGGCACGGTATGCAGGAAAAGCCAGCCACACACCTATGGAAGGACTGCTTTATTATGAAGGAATTCATAAACTGGTCCCAATATGATCGTGGATCGTCCGGCGGTTCAGGCCCTGGTTTTCACGGGCCGGGTTATCAAGGTGGTGGCTCTGGTTCAGGGTTCCAAGGTAACCAGAACAATCAAAGCAACCAGAACGGGCATAATCAGCATAACCAGCAGCACGGCCAGGGTGGTTTTAACAATCAGGGCAACCAACAGCAACATCAGCAGCAGCAATCAGGATATCAGAGTAATCCGAAGCAGTTGAGTTGTGGGCAGTATCATGTCTTCACCACAAGCCTATGTAAACGTGATCAGAAGGTTTACAAGAGGGCAGTACATTCTGTTGAACCGGCGGTGCCATGCTATTTACACTGGTCGAAACATCCCATTGTGTGGAGCCGAGAGGATCATCCCCCCCGGGTTGATAATCCTGGTCAGCTGGCTCTAGTTGTGGCACCTCAGGTCGGGGGCTACAAGTTCACCAAGGTGCTCATGGATGGAGGAAGCAGCATTAACATTCTGTATTACGAGACTTTTCATCACATGGGGTTGACAGACAAAAGGCTTCGGTAGTCCAACACTGTTTTTTCACAGTGTGGTGCCTGGTAAATCGGCATATCCAGTCGGTAAGATAGATTTGGAGGTCACCTTTGGGGATGAGCATGACTCGAGATCTGAGACTTTGACCTTTGAAGTGGTAAAAATCAAGAGCACATATCATGCCCTGTTCAGGCGGCCGGTTTATGCTAAGTTCATGGCGAGGCCTTGTTCTGTTTATCTGCAGCTCAAGATGTCAGGTCACAAGGGAACTATTACTGTCCATGGGAGCCGTAAGATTGCTTCGAAGTGCGAGGAAGGTGATGCAGCTCATGCTAAGGCAGTTTGTGCAATCGAGGAATTGAAATTTTACAAAGATAATGTTGATCCGGCAGATATGTCTCCACTGAAGAAGCCAACCACAGAGCATGATCCGACCTTGAAGTTTAAATCAGCTGACAAGACCAAGCAGGTTGACTTTGTTCCTGGCGATTCATCCAAGCAGTTCACCATCAGTGCTAACCTGGACCCGAAATAGGAAAGCGTGCTCATCGAGTTCATCCGTGAGAATCAGGACATCTTTGCATGGAAGCCTTCTGACATTCCAGGTCTACCGAGGTAACTCGCTGAGCACACTCTTAATATTGATCCCAAGTTAAAACCAGTTAAACAGTTCCTCCGTCGCTTCAATGAAGAAAGGTGCAAGGCTATTGGTGAAGAAGTGGCTAGGCTCTTGGCCGCAGGCTCTATAATTGAGGTGTTTCATCCGGAGTGGTTGGCTAATCCGGTGATGGTGCTTAAAAAGAATGGCACTTGGCGAATGTGTGTTGATTACATAGATCTGAACAAGGCTTGCCCAGCTGATCCCTTCGCCCTCCCTGGTATTGATCAAATCATTGATGCTACAGCGGGTTGTGAGTGCTTAAGTTTTTTGGATGCATATTCCGGTTATCATCAGATCAAGATGGCAGTTAAGGACCAGGAGAAGACGGCCTTCATAACTCCCTTTGGAGCCTTCTGCTATGTATCTATGCCTTTCGGGCTCAAGAGTGCCCAGGCGACCTATCAGCGTTGTGTACAAAATTGTCTTCATGGACTGATTGGGCGGAACGTTCATGCTTATGTGGATGACATTGTGGTGATATCCAGGAAGGAAGAGACGTTGATAACATACTTAAAGGAAACCTTTGATAATCTCCGGGTCTATAAGATGATGCTTAATCCGACCAAGTGTGTTTTTGGTGTTCCAGCAGGCAAGCTCCTGGATTTCCTGGTGTTAAACAGAGGAATTGAGGATAATCCAGAGAAGATCAAGGCGATTACATCCTTGGCTAAACCAGCGTGCATCAACGATGTCCAACACTTGGCAGGCCGAATTGCAGCGCTCAACCGGTTTATCAACCGTTTGGGAGAGAAGGCCATTCCGCTTTATCAGATGATGAAACAGATAGACCACTTTGTCTGGAGTGATGCTGCTGATGCTGCGTTCGAGGACTTGAAGAAACAGTTGGCAGAGCCGCCTGTCCTTGCTGCACCAGTTGATAATGAGCCGCTATTGTTATACGTGGCTGCTAATGCTCGAGCGGTAAGTGTTGCCATTGTGGTGGAACGCAAGGAGGTAGGAAAGGAATATCCGGTTCAACGGCCGGTTTACTACATCAGCGAGGTGCTCATTGAGTCGAAACAGAGATACCCGCATTGGCAGAAATTGGTATATGGAGTCTGATAGAGGCAAAGGTGTCCCATCTTTCGATGAGATGGTGGCTATCGTTTTGGAGGAAGTCGACTTGGACGATCCGACTACGAACGTGCGTGGACGTCGCGCCTTAGCAATCGCTAAACCAACTTCGAGAGGTTATTGACCACGCCGGAGCACAATCAACCTGACCACGAAGGTCCGTTTCCTGCAGGCAAACGAAGAACAAGCAAGAAACTAAGATTGCAATCTGGATATTGCGAATTCAAGAGGAAAGCTTTATTGATCAAGTGGGGTTCTGTGACGTCTTTGTCTGGTCGTTGAACACAAACGAAGTATGCGAAGTTGCAGCTATGGCGAACTTTAATCTAAACAAAACCCAAAGTCTAAACGACGCCCTAAGGGCTGTATATATGGGGGAAAGAGGGGGGAATTTCGTGGCCCTTGGTGGCGGGGTCCGAAACCAACCCTAACTCTTGTTTCCCCACACATACGGACTCTAAAAACAGCCTATACTCAAGTATTTCGAAATTACATGGGCCTGGCCCAATAATAAGGTGACGCAGCACCTATAATAGCCTCTGGACGAAATTTATGAAGTGGCGTCTTGTATATTTCGTCCAAGGCTTCACACACTCATTATGGTGGCTTGAAAGTGTTGAAATCATCACTTGCAACTCCATTCTTGTTCCCCTTGCACATGCCATCATCTCCATGTTTGATCTTGCTCCAATGTTCATCCTTCTTGTCCAAGCTAGGCCCTTCATTTGTAAGCAAGACAAATGTATCCAATTTAGGCAGCATCATATTCTCATGAACATTAGATTCATTACCAAGAAACGAAAGTACCTGGTAATTTAACTGGTGTGCGTGAGCTCTAGTAATTGGTCCTGTATATGTGTCAGTTGGAGCTGTGGGTGTAACCTTGTTAGTGATGTCCTCATCATCCTCCCCTTCTTGAATTGAAGTCGTCCTCGACGGAAGCTCATCTTCCTCACCCAAGTAAGGCTTAAAATCTGCAATGTTAAATGTGGGACTAACCCCAAAATCTGCAGGCAACTCAAGTTTATATGCATTATCATTTATTTTCTCTAGCACCTTGAAAGGCCATCAGCACGTGGCATTAGCTTTGACTTGCGCAAATTAGGAAACCTATCCTTACGCAAATGTAACCAAACAAGATCTCCACGTGCAAAGACAACACGTTTTCTACCCTTATCTCCAACAAGTTTATATTTAGCATTCATGCGCTCAATATTTTCCTTAGTTAACTCATGCATTTTTAAGATCAATTCAGCACGTTGTTTAGCATCAAAATTAACCTTCTCCGAAAATGGAAGAGGCAACAAATCAATAGGTGCATGAGGTAGGAAACCATAGACAATTTCAAAAGGGCACATCTTAGTAGTAGAATGCAATGAACAATTATAAGCAAATTCAATATGAGGCAAGCATTCTTCCCACATTTTCTTATTATTCTTCAAAACAGCCCTAAGCATAGTAGACAAAGTTCTGTTGACTACTTCAGTTTAACCATCAGTTTGGGGGTGATAAGTAGTACTAGAAAGCAGTTTAGTCCCCAACTTAGCCCATAAACATCTCCAAAAGTGGCTAAGAAATTTAGTATCACGATCTGAAACAATAGTATTTGGCACACCATGCAAGCGAATAATTTCACGAAAGAACAAGTCAGCAACATTAGCAGCATCATCGCTTTTATGACATGGTATAAAGTGTGCCATCTTCGAGAACCTATCCACGACAACAAATATGCTATCCCTCCCCTTCTTTGTTCAAGGTAAACCCAAAACAAAGTCCATAGATATATCTTCCCAAGGAACACTAGGAACAGGCAAAGGCATATATAAACCATGAGGATTGAGTCGTGACTTAGCTTTTTGACATGTAGTGCAGCGACCAACAAAACGCTCAACATCCCGTCGCATCTTTGGCCAAAAGAAATGTGTAGCAAGTACGTCCTCCGTCTTCTTCACGCCAAAGTGTCCCATTAATCATCCTCCATGCGCCTCCTACAACAACAAAAGACAAACAGAGCTAGCTGGAATGCATAGCATGTTAGCACGAAACACAAATCCATCATTAACGACGAACTTGTTCCATGTTCTCCCTTCTTTACAATTTGTAATACATCTTTAAATTCAGCATCATGCACATATTGATCTTTGATGGTCTCCAAACCAAATATTTTAAAGTCCAGTTGTGAAAGCATAGTATAACGACGAGACAATGCATCAGCAATAACATTTTCTTTTCCCTTCTTGTGTTTAATAACATAAGGGAAAGTCTCTATGAATTCAACCCATTTAGCATGTCTACGGTTCAGTTTTGCTTGACTTTTAATGTGCTTCAAAGATTCATGATCAGAATGTATAACAAATTCTTTGGGCCATCAATAATGTTGCCATGTTTCCAAAGTCCGAACAAGAGCATATAATTCCTTATCATAAGTAGAATAATTCAGACTAGGCCCACTCAATTTTTCAGAAAAGTATGCCACAGGTTTACCATCTTGTAATAACACACCTCCTAACCCAATTCCACTAGCATCACATTCAAGCTCAAAAGTCTTATTAAAATCAAGAAGTTGGAGTAAAGGAGCATGTGTCAACTTATCTTTCAATACCGTGAATGCTTCTTCCTGTGGAGTACCCCAAACAAAAGGAACATCCTTCTTTGTAAGCTCATTGAGAGGTGCAGCAATGGTGCTGAAATCTCTCACAAAACGCCGATAGAATCCAGCGAGGCCAAGGAAACTCCTCACGTGTGTGACCATTTTGGGCTGCGGCCAACTCTCAATAGCTTCAATCTTGGCTTTATCAACCTCAATTCCATGTGGAGTAACAACATAGCCAAGAAAAGATACTCGGTCGGTGCAAAAGGTGCACTTTTCAAGGTTACCAAACAAACGTGCATCACGTAGAGCAATAAAAACAGCACATAAATGTTCCAAATGTTCCTCCAAAGATCTGCTAAAACTCAATATATCATCAAAGTAAACTACCACAAATCGTCCAATGAAAGCACGTAAAACTTCATTCATTAATCTCATGAAAGTACTAGGTGCATTAGTTAACCCAAAAGGCATGACTAACCACTCATATAATCCAAACTTAGTTTTAAATGTTGTTTTCCATTCATCTCCCAATTTCATACAAATTTGATGGTATCTACTACGCAAATCAACTTTGGAGAATATTGTAGAGCCACTCAATTCATCAAGCATATCATCTAGCCTAGGAATAGGATGACGATAATGAATAGTAATATTATTAATGCCTCTACAATCAACACACATACGCGATGTACCATCCTTTTTCGGCACTAGAATAATAGGAACAGCACAAGGACTAAGGGATTCGCATATATAACCTTTGTCGAGTAGCTCCTGTACTTGATGCATAATCTCCTTCGTCTCTTCTAGATTGGTACGGTATGGTGCGTGGTTGGGTAGCGATGCACCGGGAATTAAGTCAATCTGATGCTCAATCCCTCGAATAGGTGGTAATCTCGGTGGCACGTCTTGTGGAAAGACGTCGGCGAACTCCTGCAAAATGTTAGTGACAGCAAGAGGCAAAGAGGAAGGTGTGTCCTCGAATGAAAATAATGCCTCTTTGCATACAAAAGCATAGCAAACAGATTTGCTAAAATCTAGCTCATCAATATCAGATTTGGTGGCAAATAAACATGCACTTTTCCATTTAATTTCCGAAGCAACAGTAGATGGTTTATAATTAGGCTTCATTTGTTGCTCAAATTCTTTTGCCACAATCTGATTTTCACTCTTATTTTTCTCCTGTTTTGCTTTATTAGCTCTATTAATATCATCTTTCAAAATGGAATCAGGAGTCATAGGAAGCAAAGTAATATTTTTATCCTTATGAACAAGAGTATACTGATTGTTTCTACCATGGTGTACAGAATTTTTATCAAATTGCCATGGTCTACCAAGTAATAAGGAACATGCTTGCATAGGTACCACATCACAATCAATATAATCAACATATGTAGAGATACTAAAATGCACACGAACACTACGTGTTACCTTAACCTTGCCGCTTTTGTTGAACCATTGGATGTAGTAAGCATGTGGATGTGGTCTTGTGGTGAGAGATAGCTTCTCCACCATCTCCATGCTAGCCAAGTTGTTGCAACTCCCTCCATCTATGATCACGCGAATAGAACGTTCCTTCACGACTCCCTTTGTATGGAACAAATTATGCCTCTGATTTTTCTCAGCTTGTGTAACCTACACACTCAAAACACGTTGAGCTACTAAACATTCATACCTGTCAGCATCTTCAGGAGCCATGTATTGCGTCTCATGATCAGAATCGTCTCCACCGTGTTCTTCACGTGTAATAAGAGCCAAAGTCTCCTCATCATAGTCACTAGCGGATTCATATCCACCATCCTCAGTAGCAATCATCACACGCTGAGATTTGCAATCTCTCGCAAAATGTCCTCTTCCCTTACAACGATGACAAATAATATCACTGGTGTGTCCGGTAGATGCCATGGAAGAAGAGGAACTCTGTGCAGGCCCAATAGGTGTGCTCTTGGCAGATAATGGTGGTTGTGCCTACTTCCTTGTATCACGGCTGGAGGTAACAGCTGATGGAGGTGTCAGTGCAGTAGAATGTGTGGAAGTAGAGGATGCACGCGGTGTCCATGATGAAGGTCGACCTGCAGAAAAGTTAGTGTGTGCCAATGCCTGTCGATCCTGCACTTCACGTTCAGCTTTACAAGCAAGATGGAATAAACGAGTGATATTATTATAATCCTTATACTCTAGAATGGTATGAATCTCTCTATTTAATCCACCCATAAAACGTGCATAGCTTCATTCTCCTCAGCAATACCACATCTAATAAGGCCAGTTTGTAATTGCTGATAATATTCTTCTACATAATTTTTTCCTTGTCTTAAGCGCTGCAATTTTTGAAGTAATTCACGTTGATAATATGGTGGAACCCAATGAGTACGAATAGCAGTTTTCAAAGAAGTCCAAGTAGCTGGAATAGGATATAATCTACAATGTTCATACCACCAAACACATGCAAAACTAGTGAAAGCACAAACAGCAGCAGGAACATGTCTCTCCTCGGGATAATGTAAACATGTAAAATGTTGTCCAGTTTCTAACTCCCAAGTAAGATATATATCAGGAACATATCTACCCTCAAATGGTGGAATATTCAATTTTAGTTTAGTAAGATGCTCATGTACCTCAGGTGGTGGTGCAGCCCTACCGTTGCGATGATATGCATGAGGACGACCTGGTGGTGGTGGTGCTGGTTGTTGCACGTAGTTCTGATTTTGGTCAACCTCATCCTCGTAATGGTCCTCCACCTCTGCAGTAGCAGCAAGAGCTACAGAAACATCAACAACAGCACCAGAAGCTTGACCAGGCTCAAGGGGAACGCGCTGTGCTCGTCCCACTTGATTTGGAAGGCGATGTTGTTGTTGTTGTTGTAGAGGTGGGACAACTACAGCAGCCGGTGGTGGTGGAAAACGCGAAAGCAATTCAGCAAACTTGTTATCGAGCTTTGTTTCAAACATCCTCCATGCCATCTATCTTCTCCATGGCCTCGTCAAATCTGTGTAGCACATCTTGCACCTGTACACTCATTATTTGCTGAAACTTATCATGAAGCTCCTTGTTCGTCAAGTTCTCCCAGTCAGTCTCGTTGACTTGTGATCCTGGCATGGTTAGCAGCAATACAAACACACAAGAATATGATCCTACAGACTACTAATAAGTGGTGGTGGTGGCGGGTGTCACAAATCCGACAAGCAAATCTCAAATTCTTACCAGTTCTTACCCAGTAGCAGGTGGTGATCGGCAACCGTGGTAGTCAAAACTCTCAAAGCTTGGATAAAGCGATTACCAGGGAGAGTCAAACGCACGACGTAGATGTATGTGGAGCTGGGAAGGCTTATAAGATGGTAGCAAAAGGGGTCAGCAATAATCAATTCAGAGATGCAAAGTTGAATAAACGCTCAACGACGGTACTGTGCTGGTCCTAGGCTAGACCGTACTAGAGACGCGAGCCTAGAACAAAAACAAAATCACGGCGCTGCACGTAATAAAGGGGAAAGCACACTCTGAATATATATTTTTCGCCCTTTTTTGCGCTCTTTTTTTTCGCTGCTTTTTTTTGCCGAAAATCACTATAATGGCGAGTGTCTCAGAAAAACTTCCCAAGTCAAACTAAGATGATAGGCACGAATTTTTTTTGACGAATTTTTTTTTCAGAATCAGGGCAGCGACGACGAAAAAGTGCGGTAAAAAATAGTATGGTGGCACGTGTCTCAAAAGACTCAGAACAGCCCAAAAATAGGATAGGGAAAAAATATTTACACCTGTCGAAATTTTGGCCTAAAAACTGCCCGGGGGTTCCCAGACTTTTTTTTTCCGAGACCTACTCAGGCAAGGAAACACGAGACCGAAACTAGATGGATCTCGAAAGCCAATCTAATATGAAAAGAACTCGGATTGGTGGTGGATATATGGTGGTAGGATATGGCAGCGGTGGTGGTATTTGGCAGCGATGGTAGGTTATGGATACGGATTGGTGGTGGTATATGGATATGGATCGGTGGTGGTATCTGGCAGTAGCGATGAAGATGTTGCGGCGGCGGCATGACAACTTATGACCAGAACTCAAAACTATAAAAGACTAGACGCTAAGACCAGCAACTTGACACGACGATGCAACCGCAAATTCAACTAAGAAAACACGGAAAAGATTATGCAATGGCTCAGACTGGTTCGGATATGATGAACTAACCCTATTTTTTTGACTTTTTCGTGAACTGTAGGTATGAAGAACAGACTCGATCTAATCTACGAAAAACTGTAAAATATCACCGAGCAACCTGGAAATCTGATACCACTTGATAGAGGCAAAGGTGTCCCGTCTTTCGATGAGATGGTGGCTATCGTTTTGGAGGAAGTCGACTTGGACGATCCGACTACGAACGTGCGTGGACGTCGCGCCTTAGCAATCGCTAAACCAACTTCGAGAGGTTATTGACCACGCCGGAGCACGATCAACCTGACCACGAAGGTCTGTTTCCTGCAGGCAAACGAAGAACAAGCAAGAAACTGAGATTGCAATCTGGATATTGCGAATTCAAGAGGAAAGCTTTACTGATCAAGTGGGGTTCTATGACGTCTTTGTCTGGTCGTTGAACACAAACGAAGTATGCGAAGTTGCAGCTATGGCGAACTTTAATCTAAACAAAACCCAAAGTCTAAACGATGCCCTAAGGGCTGTATATATGGGGGAAAGAGGGGGGAATTTCGTGGCCCTTGGTGGAGGGGTCCGAAACCAACCCTAACTCTTGTTTCCCCACACATACGGACTCTAAAAACAGCCTATACTCAAGTATTTCGAAATTACATGGGCCTGGCCCAATAATAAGGTGACGCAGCACCTATAATAGCCTCTGGACGAAATTTATGAAGTGGCATCTTGTATATTTCGTCCAAGGCTTCACGCACTCATTATGGTGGCTTCAGAGTGCTGAAATCATCACTTGTAACTCCATTCTTGTTCCCCTTGGACATGCCATCATCTCCATGCTTGATCTTGGTCCAATGTTCATCCTTCTTGTCCAAGCTAGGCCCTTCATTTGTAAGCAAGACAAATGCATCCAATTTAGGCAGCATCATATTCTCATGAACATTAGATTCATTACCAAGAAATGAAAGTACCTGGTAATTTAACTGGCGTGCGCGAGCTCTAGTAATTGGTCCTATATATGTGTCAGTTGGAGTTGTGGGTGTAACCTTGTTAGTGATGTCCTCATCAGAGTCTTCATGGCAAACCAGAAGTTGAAGCAGTACTTTCAGGGCCATCCAATCACCATGGTCAGTTCAGCCCCTCTGGGCGATATAATCCAGAACAGAGAAGCAACGGGTCGGGTTGCCAAGTGGGCCATTGAACTTAGTCCTCGCGGGTTGAAGTATGTGCCTCATACTGCAATCAAATCTCAAGCACTCGTGGACTTCATCAACGATTGGACAGAGTTGCAAGCACCAGAGGAAAAGTCAGATCATATGTACTAGACTATTCACTTTGATGTATCCAGGCAATTGGAGGGCTCGAGGGCTAGAGTCGTATTAACTTCCCCACGAGGTGATAAGTTTTGTTATGTCCTCCGTTTAATGTTCCCTTGTACTAACAATGCAGCGAGTATTGAGCTCTCCTCCATGGTCTGGGAATGGCTAAGGATATGAATTTAAGCCGGGTTAAATGTTTCAGCGATCCAGACCTAGTGGCTCAACAGGTATCTGGTAAGTGGGATTCCAAGGATCCACTTATGGCAGCGTATCGTCGAGAGGTGGACGCTGTTGCTGGTCACTTCAAGGGTTATCAGGTGGACCATAACCGGCAAAAGAATGAAGCGGCTGGCGCATTAAGCCGGCTGGGTTCTCAACGTAAACTGGTTCCACCCAATGTCTTTCTGGACGTATTGCATAATCCGTCAGTGAAGTTACCTTCAGAAGAGGACTTGGCTGTTCCTGATCTGGAGGCTCAATTGGTGGCGGCGCTTCATATTATTCCGGATTCGACGGTACCGTACTTGGCGTACATGAACCGAGGTGAGTTGCCAGAAGATGAAGTCTTGGCTAGACAGATAGTCCGGCGGTCTAAATCAATGACTATTGTCAATGGAGAACTGCATCATTGCAGCGTCTCTAGGGCGTTTCAACGTTGTGTGTCGCCAGATGAAGGCCGTCATATTCTTAAAGAGATCCATGAAGGAGATTGTGGTCATCATGTCGGTTCAAAATCTTTGGTGGCTAAAGCTTTTCATCATGGGTTCTACTGGCTGACGGCTCACGCCGATGCGGAGGACTTGGTCAAAAAATGTGATGCTTGCCAAAAGTTCTCACGGCGTGCTCATATACCGGCTCAAGAGTTGAGGATGATTCCAATTACTTGGTCATTTGCGACTTGGGGGCTAGACATGGTCGGGCCCTTTAAGAGATCTCCATATAAGAAGACCCACCTTCTGGTGGCGGTGGATAAGTTTACCTAGTGGGTTGAGGCAGAACCAGTCAGCAAGTGTGATCCGATAATGGCGGTTCAATTCATCAAGAAGGTGATTTTCCGGTACAGCTTTCCACACAGCATTATAACTGATAATGGTACCAATCTATCCAAGGGGGCTATGGAGGAGTTTTGTCAACGAGAGCATATCCGTCTTGATGTATTTTCAGTGGCTCGCCCCCAATCCAATGGCCAAGCTGAGAGAGCCAATCAAGAGATCTTGAGAGGCATCAAACCCTGGCTTATGGTCCCTTTGCAGAGGACGTCGGTTTGTTTGGTGGAGGAATTACCCTCTGTATTATGGCGCATCAACACCACACCTAAAAGGTCTATGGGTTACACGCCTTTCTTCATGGTGTATGGAGCTCAAGCGGTCCTCCCTAGTGACATCCGTCATGATTCGCCATGAGTGGTGGCTTACATCGAAGCTGATAACGAGAAGGCACGGCAAGACTCGTTAGACCGGCTGGATGAGAAATGTGACATGGCAGCAGCTCGGTCGGCGATTTATCAGCAAGATCTGCGCCGATACCACAGTTGCCAAGTTAAAACTAGAACGTTTCAAGAAGGAGATCTAGTGCTCCGGCTCATCCAAGACCAGACAGACATGCACAAGTTATCCCCACCTTGGGAAGGACCCTTTGTGATCAGCAAGAATCTACACAACGGATCATACTACCTTGTCGATATTTGAGAACACAAGGACTCACGTACTGCGGAGGAGGAGACCCGACGACCATGGAACATCGCTCTTCTTCGGCCTTACTATACCTGAGCCATAGGCTCTGTTTATGTACATGAATTTGCAATGCATATATTATGATCAATATAATAAACCGGCGTCCCCGTTAAAGCGGGGTATCTGCTGCTTTTTTCCAAAGAGTTTGTCACATGGGGGCTTCTGTGTGCAAAGGAGTTCCTATGGCCCTCTTAAACCGGCTATTAAACCAAGACCATCATAAGAGCATAGCTCTGGTTGCTTAGGTAATCTGGCTATCAAAGCCCACATGATGATGAGGGGCAAAAGAGAGTTTGATGCATAGCACAACTCAAACATAGGCACCCGACGAGCATAGCTCACAATGCTACCTGGGGGCTCCTGACGCATAGCATCAACGAGTTGACAACCCTTGTAGTAGGCTATCAAGCCACGGCTTGGAAGCCTGGTGTATACACCTAAAACCCCGGATTAGCCTGCCTGCATTAAGTAAGTCACTCCGCCCAGGTAAACCTGGTATGACCCGTCGAACGTTTCACAAGTCAATCTTCTTACAGACCCTGAACTTGGCAACGTTAAATTGACGATTGGTTAACGATTGAGGTCCATCTTAACAGGCTTTGTGAAATGGTTAATTTAGTGGCCTGGCAGCTCGTAAAAAGCCTCGACTACATGATTTTATTTTGACAATGTTTCTTTGGTTTTTGCCAAGTTTTTTCTCTTTTAAGATCATTGGGATATATCCAAAATCTATTGATTCGGTGGAGTGGATGACTATAAGTTGCCACCACAATAGACCAGAGTTCACAGAACCTGGTCTGGTTTGATAATAAATCGCCGGTACTATATACAGTTAAACCGGTGTTTATCATAACCCGGCATGGTTTCATCATGAACCGGCAAAGTATTCAAGGAGTTCTCGATACTCACAAATTGGGATCATCGCCTTTACATCACAAATATTGGCTAAAGACCAATGGCATAAATTTCTATCACAGGTATGATATATGTATTCATATTTTAGAACATACAGTTCAGGTTATAAACCTAGATCATGTATATGGGCATTATGAGCCGTTCGGCGATAAAATGACAGGACACTTTAAACTTTGTCTTATGCAGAAACAGGTGGAATAAACCGTTAAAAGCATCATAAGCAGAAATAATTATAAAGTTGCCAGATGAAGCAATGTCATACAAAAGAAAGTATGCGTGAGGACATAAACAAAGTGTTTCAACAACCCTATTACAAGGCGATTGGCAGCCCAAAATGATCTGTTCCTTGCTTAAAGTACCATGATATAATAGCTAAATCGGCACCGGTTTATGAATCTGCATCAGCTCGCCTTGAAGGTTGTGGATCATCCTGTTCTGTTTCCTCGTCATCCTCATCCAGCGGCTGGAAGTCAGGGGTTGTCCAATTGATCTTTGTCAACGCTTTGAAAACAGTCTCATCACTTATGATTTTGGACGGTTCAACATCATGGGCATAAGTATGCTTACGGACGGCCGGGATGAGATCTTCCACCTCGTAGACCGGAGTGTTGACCCGGCAGTTGTCAGCGTCATAACCCGGATGATAACGGGACAAATCAGCTTCGTCAGCCATTTTGCTGGCCAAAGGCCACATTTCTCTTGTTAGAGCCCGCAAATCGACGTCTATGAACTCTGATCCGTCTTCCTTCATGCTGGGATAGCCATTCATCACCTCTGCCGGATCAAGATCAGGCACCCAAGCTTTCGCTCGAGTTAATGCCATCAAGGCACCCGCTCTTGTAGCTGATTTCTTCAACTCACCAAGACGGGCAGGAAGCACTGATAACTTCTCCAAAGTGCCTTTGATGGATGTAGGAGCCGGTTTATTATGGGAAGCAGTGCTGACAATCCTTTGAGCGCCGGAATACAACTTCTCTGTGAGAGTGTATGCGGCCTTCAACTTCTTCCGCATATCAGTGCCTAGATGAGCAATACGTTTTCTTGCATTAAAAGAGTTTGGGTTAAACCGGAAAGTGCAGAACTATCATGTTCAGGATTATGTTAAGTACACTTACCAAAGACAGCAGTAGTCATGGCGTTTATCTGCTGCTTTAAACCGGACAATTGTTCTGTCACAGGATTGAGAGCAGTTTCTGCATCAGTTGCCCTTTTTTCCAAGGTGGCTCTTTCAGCTTCCCAATCCGACCGTTCCTTCTGGAAGTCCTTTTTCAGCTTTTCCATGTTTGCTAAAGCAAGGGTCAGCTCGTCTTTGACTTTGGAAGCGGCGGTTTGTTGAAACTTCAAAGTATCTTGGAGCTCGGCCACTTGAGAATCTTTCCGGTTCAGATCAGCCTGTCAAGAGAAGAGCATATTATACATTGATGAACCATATTCAAAGTCCCAAGCACATAACAAGTTATACACTTGGCACTTGGGGGCTAATGCGTATTTGCAGTTATCAGACATTTTTCAATAAAGTGCCAAGCACATAGCAAGTTATACACTTGGCACTTGGGGGCTAATGCGACATTGTTCAGAAAAGATTACAAACTAAAGTCCCGGTTCATCTTGAAGAGATAAACCGGCCCTTGGGGACTACGCATGTGAAAAAACTATATAATGGATATTCTGAAGTCCCGGTTCATCCTAAAGAAGTAAACCGGCCCTTGGAGGCTACGATGGAGTAAAGGCAGTCTACAAGACTTACGCAGGAATAAAGTTAAAGTTAAAAGCAGAAATTTACCTCATATCGTTCCTTCATCATATTTACTAAAACGGCTTCATGATCACGGCTAGTGTACAGCCGATTCAGATAACCGGAATGGAGCTCTTGGGCATGAAGTTGAGCATAGTTGGACAAGTCAGCACTCCATTTTCCTTTGTCCTTGCCAGAAATTTCATCCTTCGCAGTATGTTTGGATAAGGCAACAGGTTCACTAGGAGGAGTGTAACTGAATCCAGTAATTTGAACTTCCTCGGTTGAAGCGGCAGCAGGTTTAGCAGGGCTAGCAGGAGTAGTACTAGCCCAGACTGGACTAGCCGGATTAACATCATAATTCATTAGGGCACTTCCCTGATCAACAAAGACTTCATGGTCCATGGGAGGAGGATCATCATGCAAAGTGTCAACATTCTCTTCAGCAGGTTCAGGATCCTTTGCCGGTTCAGGAATCGCGTCATCACCTGCCGGTTTATTCAGCTTAGCCTTTTTACTAGGCTTGGGCTTACTGCAGAAAATAAAGGTGACGATGGTGAGGGGATTAAAAGAAAGAGGTTAAAATAGCAAAATGAAAAACTTACCCATGAACAGTCTTGAGAGGAGAATCTACGTAGCTGTCGATTCACCGGATGAAGAACGAGGAGTATCCTAATAATTTGAATCAGACAGATTAAGAGGCTGACGAATATGACCTGCTTTTGGATAAAGAGCGTCTGGAGTTTGAAAAACCTCTGAGCGACGTTTCCGGGCTGGGGTATGTGGTAAACTGGTGGACTCAATGGTGTGGCCACTGTGTCGCGTGGTGCGGCGAGCTTCATGTTGATGTTTCTTCAAAATAAAGTTTGGGTCCAAGTAAGCGAAAGGGTGAGAAAAGTGTACTTTCCGGCTTGCTCGACGAATTTTTGGTGTCGGCAGATATTCTGAACCGGAAGAAAGGGTAATTACCTCGACATCACCTGCCTTGCTGCCTTCAGCGTGTCCCTGAGTACAATCATTGTTAATAAAATGCAAGAAAAGAGAGCCAAGAGAGTCAAGTAATACCTCTAATGCCAGTTCATCATCCTCAGGATTGGATTCAGATACGTCGGTATTTTTCTTCTTGACGTTTTTCTTAACGGCCTTGGTTTTCTAGGGAGGCACCTTCGCCGGTTTATCCTGGACTTTCCTTTTCCAGAATGGGTCATTACCCTGGTGAAGATTATGAAGTCATTCAAGAAGAGTACTAAAGATGGATTGAAATAGAGCAGACAAAATAAATATTTACCGATGGCGGTTTATTGAGCTCGCAGAAGGGAGCTAGTCCTGTTTGACTGCAAGTTTCTACCAGTTCATTCAGCAGCTTCTTAACAGCCTCGTTGATCTCATTCTCTGCTAGCACAGCTTCTGTATGGCGCGGAGGATCTTTAGAGTTTCCGGTATATTCGCACATTAAATCGGAGCGCCGGCTCAGCGGGAGAATACTCCAGGAAATCCAACAACGAACGAAATCAACCCCTGTTAACCCATTTGCAGTAAAAGCTCTAAGCTTTGAGAGCTGAGGAGCGTATTTGGCTCGTTCTTGAGCACTCAGCCGCTGAGGAAAGGGATGGTTTTCAGAGAACCGATGGGAACGATAACCCGGCAGAGGATTCTCATCTTCCGGAGAAGTATCTAGACAGTAAAACCAAGTTTGGTTCCATTCTTTAGGATGGATGTGGTGATTGGCGTGAGGAAAACTAACGTCTTTTCTCTTCTGAATAGACATTCCGCCAAGTTCAGTGTTTAGACCATCAGAAAACTCCATGCGGCGGTTTAAATGGAAGAAATCCCTGAATAGTTCAACTGACGGCTCTTCTTGCAGATAAGCTTCACAAAAAACTTGGAAGTTGCAGATGTTGGACACATAATTGGGCCCAATATCTTGAGGATGGAGTTGAAAGTCAGCTAGCACATCACGGAAGAACTTTGACCTGGGAGGACTGAATCCCCTGCTAAATGATCAAGAAATACAATGACTTCTCGGTCTTTGGGTTCTGGAGGACACTCCGGTCCAGGGACTCTCCAATGAAGGACGTTCTTTGGGCCTAAAGCGCCAATCTCAGCCCAGTTATGCAATTCTTCCTTAGTAACCCGGGACTGGACCCAGTTGCAGGAAGTGAACTGCTTGGCTTGCTTTGCCATTTTGAACGGAAAAGCTAAAAATATATTTTAGGGCCGGTTTATGATTTGTGCAAAGTTAACCGGCCATTTTCAAAGGTATTTACAAACGACGGTTTAGCAGGGGCCTAATGGTATCTACCGGTTTATAGTCTTTTCTAAAAGCTAAACCGCCGATGAGAGTACGAAAGATGCAGATCTGAAGTTATGGAAAAACAGGCTTCGTAAAATTAGTAAAGAGGTTATGGATCTACAGCATGTCGGAAATTCGGAAATATTCATGGCCTATATTCAACGGAGGCAGCAATGGTTCCAACAAACGCAGATTAAACTAGTACTCTCGGGAAGAATAAAGGCATGCTAAAAAGCGGAGTTATTACTACGGTTGCGAAGCAGGTGGATTAGATATGTCTTAGTTATCAAAGCATGACGAAGAACAGCAAAGAACAAGCGCCTACCCGTGAGCTTGTGGAAGAGAAAACCCTAATGAGATCTATGTAAGGGGGAAGGAAAGAACTTACTGGAGCCGATGAGTGCGGAGGTGCGCCGGCGATTTTCTGATCCAATCAGGTTGATGCAGCGGCCAACCTCGATGAAGATGCAGGGCTCGACGGCAGCGGCAGAGCTTGAGCATGAGCGGGCGCAAGGAAGAAGAAGAGGCAAAGGAGCAAGGGGGGGAAGGAGATGCCCGTCTGCCCTATTTATAAGCTAAAAAATGAAACGGCGGGCGCGGGAATCGAGGAGCCAGAAAAGTGGATATGGGACGATATTGTCGCCTCGATCTTCGGATCTTTTAATGAGTAAAAAATAAAAGCAGGTACAAGTATTAAATGGGCAGATGACGTCACGACGGCTTAATGTGATCCAGGAAGATGACGTCTCGGCGGTTTATGAAGCATTTAAAGCTACGAAAGGTGAAATCTTTACAAGACGTTGAAGATTGACATGAACAGGTTCAAATCAATCTGGGGCCTAATGTCAGGGATATTACCACTGCGTATAAACCGCCCAGGAGGGGCCGTTTTAAACCTATCAAGATTACTTCTACTGAAGCCCGGCAGAACATGGAGCATGACGCTTTATTCCAGAAGACTTAAAGCCCAAGAGGTGTTAGGGCCCGTAATTTGTAAACCGCCATACGGCGTGTAACTTGTGTTGTAAGATAGGAAAGATAGAGACCGAGCCGGACACATTTATGAGCCGGCCTCGGGGCTCTGTAAACCGGCCCGGGCGTCACCTCATGTATATAAAGGGACGACCCGGCGACGGTTCAGGGGGGAGACAACAAAAACTCGAGACATAGGCAAAGCGTATTTGATCCTTGGTCATCGAAACCCTAGCAGTATCACACCAAACTAGACGTAGGCTTTTACCTTCATCGAAGGGGCCGAACTAGTATAAACCCTTGCGTCCTTGTCCGCTTTAACCCCTTTAAGATAACCCGTAGCGATGGCCTCACGACTAAGTCCTTTTGCTAGGACATCTGCCGTGACAAATCCACGACACAACCCAATATTTCCTTTTCTAGAGAATATTCCTTTTCTATTAAAGGAATAATTCTTTTTGCCCTAGGTTGTGAAGCAAATTATATCTCTGTCATTCTAAAAATTCCCAAATAATACTTATAAATTGTTTGGGTCATATGTTGCTCAAATGTGGCAAAACATTTCATTGCCATGTTCAAAATAATCCTCCAATAATCATTTTCCTATTCTGCCCTAAATGGCACTTTGTGAAGCAAGTGCTATTTATCTTTGCCCAATTGCACCCAAACTTGGTGGACATATTTTCATGTCCATATCATTGCTTTGTGCCAAATTTCAAACTCATTTGCCTAGTAATTATTTTCCAATTATTTTTCAAAGTTTCTGTCCAGAAAGGAACTTTGTGAAATAAGTATATTCTAGGCATGTCCAAATGAGATGAAACTTGGTCACATCCTTCATTTGATCAAATCATGCATCTCCACCAAATTGGAGCTCATGGAGATCATCTATGTGAGCTCAGCTTCAATTCTTGGTTTCTGGTAAAATTTTCACTTTGTGAAGCAACCCTATTTTACCTTGCATCATTTGAGCTGACAATTTACCAGGCCATTCTTACATCTACCTCTACTCCCTCCACCAAGTTTTGACTCAATCCAGTTATCCATTTATCCTGAGTAAATTATCCAAGATTCTGTCCAGAATGGAGCATTGTGAAGCAAGTGCCACTTTGGTAACTCCAAATGGCATGATCTTTTTACAACATCTCCATATGGTCAAATAATTAGACTCCAGAAAATTTCAGCTCATGACACTTAAGTATTTGAGTGGAACATCTTAATCTCTAATTCTGGCCAGTTTTGCACTTTCTACAGCAACCCCCTTCTAAACTCATCTTCTTAGTCTGATTTTTGTTGATCAGCATCACCTTAGTGTGTGATCATCGCCAGACAAACTCTTTACCATGTTACCAAGCTGGTTTAACCACAGAAAGTTACAAACACCTTCATGTTGATTTACTTTGGGGCCATCTGCAAATCTCTTCTATGCCCCTGGACCAATTTCTTTCTGCATCTTTGCTAAGGGCACTTAGGTCATCCTACTCGACATGGTTGGCCACGCCAAAGCGTGCCGCTCCCACCAGTGCGCGTGGTGATCACTCTTGCGTCATGCACAACGCGCGCTCTGGATCTGTCCGAACACTGTGCTCATCTGCTCCCTCCTCATCTCGACCTCAAACCGTGTCCAGGAGCTCGCCCGTGCTCGACTGCACCACCCTGCATCACTTCATCGTCGTGGTTCACCGGCAGCGCGCCGTCACAATAGTGCCACGGCGGTGAACTGCTCCTGACCTCTTTTAGAGCACTGCTCCAACTCGCTAATGCACATCCAGAGCCCTCTCCTCGCCTATATAAGGACCCCTCGACCTCTCCCGCACCTCACCAGCCCCTCCCCCGCCTCATTTAGTCACCAGGATCACCACATGTCATCGGAGTTTGCCTCTGTCCGCCATGATTGCCGCGATACCTCCATGGTTCTGGTGCGCCTAGCCCCTCCCCTCTCCTCCCGAGCTGTCCATCGTGTTCCCCTTGTTCCGCTGAGCCGCCCCACACCACACCCTTGCCCCCTCGCCGGAGCGGCCGCATCACCGAGAACCTCCACCGCCTGAAGCTCTCTGTACCTCCTCCGGCGCCACTCCTCCCATCCTCCTTGCTCCTCCCCGACGTTCCCTTGGCCTCTGAACGGAACCGCCGCACCGCCCCGCATCCGCCGATGCGCTCCGCTCGGCCGGAGACGGCCGGAGCTGGCCGGCCTCCTCGCCGCAACCGCCTTTGCCTCCCCCGTCCTCCTCACGTCGCCGTCCTCCTTGCTCCTCCACGCCGGCCGAAGCCCCTCCAGGCGGCCCTGCCTCGGTCTGCCGCATCCGTCGGTGGCCGCGCCCTGGTCAGAGGTGGCCGGAGCGCCCCGCCCCGTCGCCGACAGAACCTCCCCTGCCCCCGCTCTGTTCCACGAGGGAACAGAGTCACGAGGAGGAAGACGACGAGCGCCCGTGTTCCCTCCCCCTGCGCCTGGGACCCACGCGCCAGTGGCCCACGGCCATGCCACGTGGATAAGTGGATGCGCCTTTAAGGTGAGTGCGCTTTCAGTTATCTGAAAGCGTATTTCGCTTAATACGTTTCCCTTTGCCCGAAAGCGTATTTCTTTTCTTCATCAGCCCAGAATACATTTTCTAACTCAGAAGGCGTATTTTCTGAAATCTGTCTCTGCCTTATCCACTCAGGGACCCGTTGGTGATAAAAGTATTCACAGATTGGTCCCTCTCCTTCAACACTTCATAACTTTTCAACCGTAACTCCGAATCAGGTGATTCCAAAGCCCACTTCTTTGTATCGACGAGCTCTTTCTGTTGGTACCATTTTCACGATGTGTTCACACTGTGAAAATGACCATTTTGCCCTTGCCCGTAAACAGCCCCCTCCGAGACAGAACTGTTTTTGGCGAATCTTTCCGCGGCTTCACCGCACTTCTTCCTGGAGTCTCCATCACCCCAGGCAAGCCACAATACCCACTTGCCTGATAGTCATGCATTAGCCATGGTTTTCAACTTGAATATTTATTAAATGTTTGTTTTTTTAAAATATGATTATCGTTGTCTCGGTAATGCTTCGGGGTTATTGTTTATTTTCTTGCTATGTTGTTATGCATCTGGTTATCATACCCTGCTAGTTGCTCGTATTCCTTTCATATGTTTATGCTTGCTAATAGTACATGTTGATGTTGGTGATGGTCTTCGGTGCATGACTGTCGTCTGTCCCGAGTATCGTTGTTATGCATGTTCCTTTGCATCCAGTTAGTTAAATGCTTGCATGTTGATATTGTTGATATGTTCTTGCATGATATTTGCTGTTGATGTTAGTGGTTATTTTTCGTAGAAGTTTATACTTATGATGTTCATGCTAGTCAGTATGCCATGCTTATGATTCATTGTTGATATAGTGGATAGTTATGTGGTTCTCTCATGATTATGTTGATATTCATGTTCATGCATTGTAGTTGCATCATGTATTTTATCATGGCTCAGCATATTTGCATTCAAGTTTAACCGGATTAAATTGAACTTGAACAACTGTTGGCTGAGTCATGGTGCAACCATATCGAACTGACCAGTGCAACCATGTTTACCTTTATGGGAAGGTCCTAACTGGGTCTATTGTCATGCCTCTCGCCGGTGCCTCCAACGAGGGAAGGTTATGGGCGTGCGGTACCTTGGCCCGGTAAGCAGACATAACCTTGTGTGCCCGTTGTTGTTGTTATGGATCCAGGTCCCCTTTTGGGACCGTTTATGTTTGGCTAGGACGGTGGTTGTTGTGTCTTTGGTAGACACAGGGCCACCCAGGACTAGCCCAGTGGGGCGTGAGTCGAAGTGGCCGGGAGAGTGTCATGAAAGTAGATCGGTTTTGTCAGAACGCCGTTGGTCCACCCGAATGGGAGAACGAGGCCATGGGTTCCGTAGTGTGGGTACAGTGCGCTACCTCTGCAGAGTGTATAATAAATCTATCGATAGCCGCACCCGCACATAAGGGCCCAGTTCGTAGTTGGTCACACTATGAGTCAACAGTAATAATAATAATGTGCTTAATAACAACCCCGGTTCGATGATGAGATAAGTTGATTGTGATCGCCAGAAAGATCACCGTTGGAGACCAAGTGTTGGTCATGGTTGTGATCGCCGGAATGGTCACAGTGGTATCGAGGATACCGAGTTGTAGATATTCGTGATGTTGTGCGAGAATCATGGGTAAAGATCAAGCTCCTTGCGGTCATTTGATGATTACTACGGTATTGTTTATACCAAGCTTGATTTGATCCTGAGATGATCGTATAATGTCCGAGGTTGGTTAGTGATGCATGTGATGGTTACGAGGTAACCCGAACAAAATAAATGGTGCGTGTAGTGTCATCATGTTGCATGCTAGTATCATCAGATTTATATGTTCATGCCATGCTCATATTGTCTAGCTGTATCATGTTAATGTTGTTCATGCTATGTTATTCTGATTAATCTTATGATAATTCCTGATTAACCTGTAATTGCCATGTTGTTGTTTGTCTTGAATGCTTCTGGTTTATTGTGAGCTTGCAAGTACATTCAATGTACAGACCTGGCGTGTCATGCCAGCTTGCAGGTCGTGCCTGGATTGCTTGCTTGTTTGGTGTTGTTCCCATGTTCGCGAGCTAGGATAAACGTTCCAGCCAGAGTCCCTATGGATTGGAGTCCATCATCGTCGTTCGTTGCTCCGCTGCCAGTAGTTGTTCCGCTACTTTAAGTTGTTATGCTGCTTGTATAGAGCAACCGTGGTTGGCGTAGTGTCGCTGCGTCGATGTTATTCATTGTAATATCGGAACCCTTGTAATCATATTCGTGTTGTAATAAAGAGTTGGTTTGTTCTATACTAAGCAGTGCCGTATTCCAGAAGACTTCTCCTCGATCTCTGGGCTGGAATACGGGGCGTTCCAGTTTTCTCTGAGCCAGGTTGACACCAATTCCATGATTCTCACTGCCGTGCGTGAGTAATTACATTGTAGGCTTTCTGGAGGGTGATGGGTTGGATGAGATTTACCATGTAATCGAGTTAGTTTTGTTAGGGTTTGATCCCTAGTATCCATTATGTTCTAAGATTGATGTTGCTATGACTTTGTCGTGCTTAATGCTTGTCACTAGGGCTCGAGTGCCATGATTTCAGATCTGAACCTATTATGTTTTCATGAATATATGTGAGTTCTTGATCTTATCTTGCAAGTCAATAGTCACCTACTATGTGTTATTATCCGGCAACCCCGAAGTGACAATAATCGGGACCACTCCCGATGATGACCGTAGTTTCAGGAGTTCATGTATTCACTAAGTGTTAATGCTTTGGTCCGGTACTCTATTAAAAGGAGGCCTTAATATCCCTTAGTTTCCAATAGGACCCCGCTGCCACGGGAGGGTAGGACAAAAGATGTCATGCAAGTTCTTTCCCATAAGCATGTATGACTATATTCGGAATACATGCCCACATTACATTGATGAACTGGAGCTAGTTCTATGTCACCCTATGTTATAACTATTACATGAGGAATCACATCCGACATAATTATCCATCACTGATCCAATGCCTACGAGCTTTTCACATATTGATCTTTGCTTAGTTACTTTTCCGCTGCCACTGTTACAATCACTACAAAACTGCTACTGATACTTTTGCCACTGTTACCGTTACTTCCATACTACTTTGCTACTAAATACTTTGTTGCAGATATTAAGTCTTTCAGGTGTGGTTGAATTGATAACTCAACTTCTAATACTTGAGAATATTCTTTGGCTCCCCTTGTGTCGAATCAGTAAATTTGGGTTAAATACTCTACCCTCGAAAACTGTTGCGATCCCCTATACTTGTGGGTTATCAATACTATTTTCTGGCGCCATTTCCGAGGAGGGTAGGACAAAAGATGTCATGCAAGTTCTTTCCCATAAGCATGTATGACTATATTCAGAATACATGCCTACATTACATTGATGAACTGGAGCTAGTTCTATAACACCCTATGTTATAACTATTACATGAGGAATCGCATCCGACATAATCATCCATCACTGATCCAATGCCTACGAGCTTTTCACATATTGATCTTTGCTTAGTTACTTTTCCGCTGCCACTGTTACAATCACTACAAAACTGCTACTGTTACTTTTGCCACCGTTACCGTTACTTCCATACTACTTTGCTACTAAATACTTTGCTGCAGATATTAAGTCTGTCAGGTGTGGTTGAATTGACAACTCTACTGCTAATACTTGAGAATATTCTTTGGCTCCCCTTGTGTCGAATCAATAAATTTGGGTTGAATACTCTACCCTCGAAAACTGTTGCGATCCCCTATACTTGTGGGTTATCAAGACTATTTTCTGGCGCCGTTGCCGGGGAGCATAGCTACATTCTTTGAGTCACTTGGGATTTATATCTGTTGATCACTATGAAGAACTTGAGATGAAAAAACTAATATCTTTCCCTCAACTACGAGGGGAGGTAAGGAACTGCCATCTAGCTCTGCACTTGATTCACCCTCTGTTATGAGTAAATTAGCGACACCTACACCTGCTATTGAATCTGATATGTCACATGTTCTTGATGATGCCACTTCTGCTATGCATGATACTTATGATGAAACTACTTCTATGCTTGATAATACTGTGCCACTAGGTGAATTTCTTGATGAACAACTTTCTAGGCCTAGAGAGAATGAAATTATTGAAACTGATAATATTGATGAAAGTGACGATGAAGATTCTCCCCCTAGATATGAATTGCCTGTTATGCCTGAGGGTTATGTTATGTATGAAGAAACTGCTAGAGTTCTTTTAGCTTGCAATGATAGGTATGATCTTAAGAAATTGTTAGCCAAGCTGAAAGAAAAGTCCTTGAATGCTATAATGAAATATGACCCTGCTGTTTCTACTTCACCTATATCTATTTCTGATAAGGATTATGATTTCTCTGTTGATCCTGAGTTAATTACTTTGGTTGAATATGATCCTTTCCATGGCTATGAATCTGAAACTGTTGTGGCACATCTTACTAAATTGAATGATACAGCCACCCTATTCACCAATGAGGAAAAAATTTGTTATTACTATATCCTTAAGTTATTTCTGTTCTCGTTGAAGGGTGATGCTAAAACATGGTTTAATTCTCTTGATCCTGGTTGTGTGCGTAGTCCCCAGGATATGATTCATTACTTCTCTGCTAAATATTTTCCTGCTCATAAGAAACAAGATGCCTTAAGGGAAATATATAATTTTGTGCAAATTGAAGAAGAGAGTCTCCCACAAGCTTGGGGGAGGCTTCTCAGGTTACTTAATTCTTTGCCTGATCATCCTCTTAAGAAAAATGAAATACTTGATATCTTTTATAATGGACTAACCGATGCTTCCAGAGACCACCTGGATAGTTATGCTGGTTGTGTTTTCAAGGAAAGAAATGTTGATCAAGCTGAATTGCTATTAAATAATATGTTGAGTAATGAAAATAATTGGACACTTCCTGAACCAACTCCTAAGCCAACTCCAAAGAAAAGGGGTATTCTATTTCTCAATCCTGAAGATATGCAAGAGGCAAAGAAATCTATGAAAGAAAACAGTATTAAAGCTGAAGATGTTAAGAATTTACCACCTATTGAAGAAATACATGGTCTTGATAACCCGACACAGGTAGTAAAGGTAAATTCTCTCTGTAGATTTTATGAAGGTGATATTCCTCATTATAAGTCTGCTAGCCAATGCTTAGATGAGTTTGACAATTTTATTGTTAAACAAGAAAACTTCAATGCTTATGTTGGCAGACAATTGAAACGTAATGCTTATATGATTGAACACTTGAGTGATTATATGTCTAGGGTTAAAGGTGAACTTAAACTCATTAGTAAACATGCTTCTATGGTTACCACTCAAGTAGAACAAGTACTTAAAGCACAAAATGATTTGCTCAATGAATTAAATAGTAAAAATGATAATGTTGTTAGAGTTATGACTAGAGGGGGTAAAATGACTCAGGAACCTCTGTATTCTGAGGGCCACCCTAAGAGAATTGAGCAAGATTCTCAGAGAACTAATGTTGATGCACCAAGTTCTTCTAAGAAGACGAAAAAGAAAAATGATAGGACTTTGCATGCTTCTAGTGAACTTGTTGTTGACATACTTGAGAATCTCAATGATATTTCTATTTCTGATGCTGAAACACAATATGGTAATGATCATGGACCTAGTGATAACGTTAATGATGATGTTCATGATGATGCTCAACCTAGCAATAACGATGTAGAGATTGAACCTCCTGTTGATCTTGATAACCCACAACCAAAGAATCAACGTTATGATAAGAGAGACTTTGTTGCTAGGAAGCACGGTAAAGAAAGAGAACCATGGGTTCAGAGACCCATGCCTTTTCCTCCTAAACCATCCAAGAAAAAGGATGATGAGGATTTTGAGCACTTTGCTGAAATGATTAGACCTATCTTTTTGCATATGCGTTTGACTGATATGCTTAAAACAAATCATTATGCCAACTATATGAAAGATATTATTACAAATAAAATAAAGATACCAGAAGTTGAAATTTCCACCATGCTTGCCAATTATACTTATAAAGGTGGAATACCAAAGAAACTAGGAGAACCAGGAGTGCCAACTATACCATGCTCCATTAAAAGAAACTATGTTAAAACTGCTTTATGTGATATTGGAGCCGGTGTTAGTGTCATGCCTCTCTTTATATCGTAGACTTGATTTGAATAAGTTGACACTTAATGAAATATATTTGCAGATGGTCGATAAATCAACTGCTATACATGTCGGTATCTGTGAGGATGTGCCTGTTGTGGTTGCAAACGTGACTATTTTAACGGACTTTGTTATCCTTGATATTCCCGAGGACGATAGTATGTCGATTATCCTTGGTAGACCCTTTTTGAATACTGCAGGGGCTGTTATTGATTGCAACAAGGGCCATGTTACTTTTCATGTTAATGGTAATGAGCATATGGTACACTTCCCGAGGAAACAACCTCAAGTCCACAGTATCAATTCTATTGGAAAAATTTCAACAATCACTATTGGAGGTTTTGAATTTCCTCTTCCTACTGTCAAGAAGAAATATGATATTCTTATTGTTTGGGACATACATATCCCCATTGAGGTAACCTAGTGTTATTTGAAAATTCTCCGATTTCATGTTATTCGAAAAGAGTTTGTTAACAAGACTTGATCAACCCTGTTAATGGATTCGTTTTGATGAGCATGAGATGGATGAAGTTAGAAAGCACAACTCTCTGTACCCTCTTTTTAATTTCTATTATTTAGATTAAATAAAGCAAAAATAGTATTTTCTATCTGTTTTCTGAATTATCCTTGCAATAAAAAAATACCCCGAAAACAAAAATTCTCCAAATGTCCCGAAAATGAAATATGATTTTTTTCTAGAATATTCAAGAATATTTGGCTGTGAGAACACATCAGGAGGCCACACCACCTGGACACGAGGGTATAGGGCGCGCCCACCCCCTAGGCACGCCCCCCTGCCTCGTGGGCCCCATGTGGCCCCCTGCACTTATTCCAGCACCCACACACTTCATCTTCCTCTAGAAAAAAAATTCTCCCATAGCTCAAACCCGTGTTCTAGCTCATCTTGCTGCCATTTTCGATCTCCTTGCTCAAAGCTTCATTCACAAAATTGTTTGGGAGATTGTTCTTTGGTATGTGACTCCTCCATTGGTCCAATTAGTTTTTGTTCTAGTGCTTTATTTATTGCAATTTTTTTTTGCTTAGGTGACCCTGTTCTTGAGCTTGCATGTCAAATTTATGTGGTCAAAAGTAGTTCTAATGCATGATATAGTCACTAGGCACTTGTGGGAGTAGTTGCTATCAATCTTGTTGAGTTTGGTTCACTTTTACTTTGAGTCACTAAAAATTTCAGAAATTTTTCAGAGAAAAATGCATAGGAAAATTTACCAAGGTGGTTCCTCAAGGAAGCAAGTACCAAGGCTCGCGATATGTGAGCCGGACGATGAACCACCAAGGGAAGCTCAAGTGCGGCCTTGTGAATGGCCGTCGGAGGAGTTTATGGTCCAGGCAGGCATCAAGGAAGAATTTGACACATACGTGCGTAATGCTAATCTTGAGGACTTCGTGTTAGATAAGTGCCCAGAGTACCACTACCTAACTGATTCCTTTGTGAGAAGATTTAAATTTACATCCTCACGCAATTCTCACACTATTTTATTTGATCTTTATGATAAATCTTATACCATGGACCTAGAAGATTTTAATGATGCTTGTAAACTCCCGCGGTGGGGTAATGTTAGTGAACCTTGCAAATCTGAATATAAGGACTTTCTACCTAGTATCACTGTGGGGGAATCTAGAGAAATCACACAAGCTACCATAGGGAGCATTCATTTCCCTTCCATACATTATTTTGCTCTCTTCATTGGTAAATGCATTAACGGTAAATACGAGGCTTGCCACATGTGCGTTCCAGATCTTAGTGTCCTCAAGAGTGCGGTACTAGGTGATAGACAATATAACTTAGGAGCTGCACGAAGGCTACATCATAACAGTTTAAGTGGAGATTTGTTTGGTGGAATTTATGCAACTCGTGTGGTTAATTATCTTCGTGTACCCATACATGAAAATGATACAAAGTTGCCTCCTGCTTATCTAGATTATAATGCTATGGTTTGCCATCAGTTTGTTGAGAGGAATGAACAATTCCTCCAGTACTGACTAATCTTTGACATGCGTCGCACTGTCCATATTGCTCTCCCTGCTCCTACTTTCTTTGATTTTCAGGCAAAAAGGAGATATGTTATCACCAGGGAGGAGGCGAACAAGTATGAAGAGAGGACGAGGCATCTTGTCTCCAAGTTGCAGCTCATCAGGCAATAGGCGCTGCATCGCAATACAACCCCAACTACGACTTTTGATATCCGTCAGGCCAGCAGTGGCCATAGACCAACTTAGGCCAAAAGCCTAAGCTTGGGGGAGTACGTATTTCTCACCGACATTACATTCATGTTCACACACTCATTCTAGTTGTCGGTGCTCATACTTTTTCATTGTACTATCCATGCTAGTTTATTTTATTTTCTAAGCCTTCTTCCTGTGTGTGTGAAAAAATTCAATTGTAGCTTTTAGCTAGTTTACTTCGCATGCCTGTAGTAATAGTAATTAAAAGAAAACCTAAAAAGATTTCTCGTTCTTCTTTTGCTTGCTGGGAGCTCTCCCGTGTAAATAGTTTTATTTCTTTTCTTTTCTTTGGGGGTCAAGAGGAGAAGACCATGATGAAAATGTTCAGTGGCTCCAATTGCATTATTGTTGATTTAACCAAGAGCCATATTACCTTGTCTTCTCCCTTGTATTAAATGCTCGCAGATTCCAGCTTAGTCCATGCACATGCACTATTATTATTATCCACATCGTTCGGTCGTGCGAGTGAAAGGCAATAATGACGATATATGATGAACTGATTGAGATGAGAGAAGCTGGTATGAACTCGGCCTATCTTGTTTTTGTAAATATGATTAGTTCATCGTTCCTGATTCAGCCTATTATGAATGAAACATGCTTGCAATGACAATTAGATATCATAGTTTCTCATGCCATGCTTAATTAGCTAGGAGTTTATAATGGTCTACCTTGCGTGCCGGCATGCTATTAAAATGGTCGTGATGTGGTATGATAGGGTGGTATCCTCCTTTGAACGATTCAAGTGGTTTGACTTGGCACATGTTCACGCATGAAATTGAAACAAAATCAACATAGCCTCCATGATATTTATGTTCATGGTGATTTATATCCTACTCATGCTTGCACCCATTGTTGATTAATTTTAATGCATGTTCATGACTTTTGTCGCTCTCTAGCTGGTCGCTTCCCAGTCTTTTTCTAGCCTTCACTTGTATTAAGCGGGAATACTGCTTGTGCATTCACTTCCATAAACCCCAAAGTTATTCCCTATGAGTCCACCATACCTTCCTATATGTGGTATTTACATGCCGTTCCAAGTAAATTTGTATGTGCCAAACTCTAAACCTTCAAATGAAATTATGTTTTGTGTGCTCGAACAACTCATGTATCAACTAGGGTTATCTATATCTTCTATGCTAGGTAGGTTATTCTCACGATGAGTGGACTCCACTCATCATTCATGGGAAAATGGCCGGTAACCGGGATGCCCAGTCCCATGCTCAAATCAAATCAAAATAATTAAACAAAACTCCTCCAGGACTGTTGTTGGTATGGACGGTACCCGTTGTTTCAGGCCAGCCGTGGAGTGTGCTTGTTGGTGGTGGGGAGTATAAACTTTACCATTCTGTTTGGGAACCGCCTATAATGTGTGTAGCATGGAAGATATCGAGAACTCCTGGTTGTTATGTTGACAATGAAAGTATACCACTCAAATTATTATTTATCTCTATTTCAAAACTCGAGCTCTGGCACCTCTGCAAATCCCTGCTTCCCTCTACGAAGGGCCTATCTATTTACTTTTATGTTGAGTCGTAATCTTCTTATTAAAAAGCACCAATTGGAGAGCATCGCTGTCATTTGCATGCATTGCTATTAATTTACATTGAGTATGACTATGACTGGATCTCTTTTACCATGAATTACAATGTCTAGTCAATCCTTGATCTTCATAGGTGCTCTGCATTTATGTTTTGCGGTCTCAGAAAGGGCTAGCGAGATACCATCTTGTTATATCATATTATGATTGTTTTGAGAAAGTTTTGTCATCCGAGGTTTATTATTATTGCTTGATAGTTGATTATGACATTGATATGAGTAGAATTGAGACCTAAAAGTCATTGTGAATGTGGTTAGTTCATAATCTTTGCTGAAAACTTGAATGCTGGCAAGAGCAAACAGAGTTTGTAAAAGTTTTTCTTTATCACTTTCAGTTTCTCAACTGAATTGCTTGAGGACAAGCAAAGGTTTAAGCGTGGGGGGGGGGGGTTGATACGTCTCCAACGTATCTACTTTTCCAAACACTTTTGCCCTTGTTTTGGACTCTAACTTGCATGATTTGAATGGAACTAACCTCGAATGACACTGTTTTCAGCAGAATTGCCATGGTGTTATTTTTGTGCAGAAATAAAAGTTCTTGGAATGACCTGAAAATCCACGAAAAATATTTTTGGAATATATAAAAAATACTGGCGAAAGAATCAAGACCAGGGGGCCCACACCCTGTCCACGAGGGTGGGGGCGCGCTTGCCCCCCTGGGTGCGCCCCCTGTCTCGTGGGCCTCCTGAGGCTCCACCGACCCCGACTCCAACTCCATATTCACTTTCGGGGAGAAAAAAATCAGGGAGAAGGATTCATCGCGTTTTACGATACGGAGCCGCCGCCAAGCCCTAATCTCTCTCGGGAGGGTTGATCTGGAGTCCGTTCGGGGCTCTGGAGAGTGGAGATCGTCGTCGTCGTCATCATCAACCTTCCTCCATCACCAATTCCATTATGCTCACTGCCGTGCGTAAGTAATTCCATCGTAGGCTTGCTGGACGGTGATGGGTTGGATGAGATTTACCATGTAATCGAGTTAGTTTTGTTAGGGTTTGATCCCTGGTATCCATTATGTTCAAAGATTGATGTTGCTATGACTTTGCCGTGCTTAATGCTTGTCACTAGGGCCCGAGTGCCATGATTTCAGATCTGAACCTATTATGGTTTCATGAATATATGTGAGTTCTTGATCCTATCTTGCAAGTCAATAGTCACCTACTATGTGTTATGATCCGGCAACCCTAAAGTGACAATAATCGGAACCACTCCCGGTGATGACCGTAGTTTGAGGAGTTCATGTATTCACTAAGTGGTAATGCTTATCCCTTAGTTTCCAATAGGACCCCGCTGCCATGGGAGGGTAGGACAAAAGATGTCATGCAAGTTCTTTCCCATAAGCACGTATGACTATATTCGAAATACATGCCTACATTACATTGATGAACTAGAGCTAGTTCTATGTGTTGGGGAACGTAGTATTTTCAAAATTTTCCTACGATCATGCAAGATCTATCTACTAGATGCATAGCAATGAGGGGGAGAGTGTGTCTACGTACCCTCGTAGACCGGGAGCGGAAGCGTCAAGTGACGCGGTTGATGTAGTCGAACTTCTTCGCGATACAACCGATCAAGCACCGAACGTACGACACCTCCGTGTTCAGCACACGTTCAGCTTGATGACATCCCACGATCTCTTGATCCAGTTGAGCTTCACGGGAGAGTTTCGTCAGCACGACGGCGTGGTGACGGATATGATGAAGTTATCGGCGCAGGGCTTCGCCTAAGCAATGCGACAGTATGACCAAGGTGTGTTTCTGTGGAGGAGGGCACCACACACGGCTAAAACAATTCAACTTGTGTGTCTTTGGGTGCCCCCTGCCCCCGTATATAAAGGAGCAAGGGGGAGGCCGGCCGGCCCTCTATGGCGCGCCAGGAGAGGCGATCCTACTAGGAATAGGATTGCAATCCTATTCCTAGTAGGAGTCCACCAAGAAGGAGAGGGGGAAGGAAGGAGAGGGAGAGGGAGAGGGAAAGAGGGGCCGCGCCCCCCTCCCCTAGTCCTATTCGGAATGCCCCTAGGGAGGGGGCGCGCCACCTCCTGGCTGCTGCCCTCTTTCTCC
This sequence comes from Secale cereale, assembly GCA_902687465.1. Lineage (NCBI taxonomy): Eukaryota > Viridiplantae > Streptophyta > Magnoliopsida > Poales > Poaceae > Secale > Secale cereale. The sequence continues at coordinate 95,395,001 of LR738714.1, read as the reverse complement.
CTTACGGCACACCAGGGCCCAACATTCCCCCGGGGGGGGGTTCCGGTAACCCCCCCGGCACTCCGGTAAATTCCGAAACTTTCCAGAACACTTCCGATGTCCGAATATAGTCGTCCAATATATCAATCTTTACGTCTCGGACATTCCGAGACTCCTCGTCATGTCCATGATCTCATCCGAGACACCGAACTACCTTCGGTACATCAAAACTCATAAACTCATAATACCGATCGTCATCAAATGTTAAGCGTGCGGACCCTACGGGTTCGAGAACTATGTAGACATGACCGAGACTCATCTCCGGTCAATAACCAATAGCGGAACCTGGATGCTCATATTGGTTCCTACATATTCTACGAAGATCTTTATCGGTCAAACCACATAACAACATACGTTGTTCCTTTTGTCATCGGTATGTTACTTGCCCGAGATTCGATCGTCGGTATCTCTATACCTAGTTCAATCTCGTTACCAGCAAGTCTCTTTACTCGTTCCGTAATACATCATCTCGTGACTAACTCATTAGTCATTTGCTTGCAAGGCTTATTATGATGTGCATTACCGAGAGGGCCCAGAGATACCTCTCCGACACTCGGAGTGACAAATCCTATTCTTGATCTATGCCATTGCTAACACCACGAACACTTTCGGAGACACCTGTAGAGCATCTTTATGATCACCCAGTCACGTTGTGACGTTTGATAGCACACAAGGTGTTCCTACGGTATTCGGGAGTTGCATAATCTCATAGTCATATGAACATGTATAAGTCATGAAGAAAGCAATAGCAGTAAAACTAAACGATCATAGTGCTAAGCTAACGGATGGGTATAGTCCATCACATCATTCTCCTAATGATGTGATCCCGTTGATCAAAGGACAACTCATGTCTATGGCTAGGAAACATAGCCATCTTTGATCAATGAGCTAGTCTAGTAGAGGCATATTAGGGACATACTGTTTTGTCTATGTATTCACACATGTACTAAGTTTCCGGTTAATACAATTCTAGCATGAATAAAAGACATTTATCATGATATAAGAAAATACAAATATCATCTTTATTATTGCCTCTAGGGCATATTTCCTTCACTATGTCACCCTATGTTATAACTATTACATGTGGAATCACATCCGACATAATTATCCATCACTCATCCAATGCCTGCGAGCTTTTCACATATTGATCTTTGCTTAGTTACTTTTCCGCTGCCACTGATACAATCACTACAAAAGTGCTACTGTTACTTTTGCCACAGTTACCGTTACTTCCATAGTACTTTGCTACTAAATACTTTGCTGCAGATATTAAGTCTTTCGGGTTGGTTGAATTGACAACTCAACTGTTAATACTTGAGAATATTCTTTGGCTCTTCTTGTGTCGAATCAATAAATTTGGGTTGAATACTCTACCCTCGAAAACTGTTGCGATCCCCTATATACTTGTGGGTTATCAGGGAATCACCTCCCGGCTTGCATCCGGATTTGAGGTAGGGGAGGTGAGTCCATCCGGGGTTGACTCCCGGTCTTCGGACGCAGAGATCACTTCCAGGCTTGAGGCCGAATACAGGGTAAGGGCCGACCAGGAGTGGGGTCGGAAGGAGACCCAAGTTGAAGCTTCAGGGTCCTTGGGTGCCTCAGGCGGAGCTGAGAAGCCGGTGAATATCAGATTGCCTTGAGCGTCAGCGACGTATTCTAGGTTACCGAACCTGATCTGGTGCTCCGGGGCGAAACTGTCGACCTGGTCAAGATGACCGGCCGGGTTGGCGTGCAGAATGATGTTTGTCGAATGTGAAAAGCTGGCGGGGGACGAAGATGTCCTCGGTGTTGATGCCATCTCCGATGATCAGGCGAGTCATCCCTCTTTTGGCGATATCACGGTGGAACTCTCAATGAAAGCACCAATGTCGGTGTCAAAACTGACTGATCTCGGGTAGGGGGTCCCGAGTTGTAGACCTTGGATCAATGGGGAATAAGGGACGAAGAACACGGTGTTTACCCGGGTTCGGACCCTCCGGAAGAGGTAAAACCCTACGTCCTATTTGATTATATTGAAGTGTATGGAGGTATTATAGAGTCGATCTACCACGAGATTAGATGAACTAAACCCTAGGCAAGTAGGATGATGGTTGTTATTCTTCTATCCTCTACGAACTACGCCCTTTGGTTTATATAGAGACCAGGGGTACTAGGATTTACACGTGGTCGGCTACAAGGAAGGAACAAACATGCCGATTCTTCTCATCTTGACTTGGAGGGCACACCAAGGCACCGAAGATCTTCTGTCTGGATAGGGGGTCGCCTCATAGCTCGGCCTTCTCTCAGTTGTAGTGTGGCCCAACTGTCCGGCCCATAAGGACAGGTCGGCAGCCCGAGGACCCTCCTAGTCCAGAACTCCCTCAATGGGCAATTTGTATATCAAACATATGTAGAACTTTTAGAAAATTAGCATGTTCTAGTAAATTATAGAATTTTCTGCACTTGACGTAAAACTTTCTATTTTTCACATAATCAAGTCAACTATCAACCATATCATCCGAAGGCTTTACTTGGCACAAACACTAATCAAAAAATAAATACACAATCATAACAGTAGCATATTTGTGTGAACACCTAGAAACAGAAAAGAAAAAGGAAAATAAAAAATAACTATTGGGTTGTCTCCCAACAAGCGCTATTGTTTTGCGCCCCTAGCTAGGCATAATGCATAGTTTCAAGTATTGTCAACTTTAGTTTTCATCCCATAGGTAGCTTTCATAAGCTTCATATGGTGACCTGATTATTTTTCTAGGGAAGTGTTCCATTCATTTTCTTTAATTGGGATTGGAACCTTATGGGCAGAAATCTGAAATATCTTCTACGCCCTCTTTCTTAGGGAGAAGCTGATGTTAGCAGAATTCAACTAATGCAAGTTTGCCGACTGGAGGTTTGAAAAGGAGGTGTTGGCATCCATTATGTCAACCTTGATGAACACCCAGCACGATTTGAAAAAGTCACCTGTGAACCCATCGGACCTGGCGCCTTATCGCCCGGTAATTGAGTGATTGCCGTGAGGACCCCGGCCTCCGTGGTATTACCCCCAAGACTGGATAGATCTCATTCATTGAATTGAAGAGCCTCCCAATTGAAATATCGCCTTCGATTTGGCCCTTTCTTCAGGAGTGCAGTAAAGTGATCATGAGCAATGCGTTCTTTTTCTTCGTGAGAGGTGATCCATCCTGGACCAACCTTTAGCCTATGAATGGAAATTTTTCGTCTTCTCACGTTTACCCGAAGGTGGGAAATTTTGGTATTGGCATCCCCTTCCTTCAGATTTTTTACCCTAGCACATTGTTTTCTCCTGGCCCGTTCTAAAGCGGCGTGGCCGGGCACTCTTTTTTTCAGCCTGGACCGCAAGTCAGTTTTTTTCAAAGAGAGCACACGAATATCTTCTGCCATGTCAAGCTGCGTAATGATGTGTAAAGGTATATGGAGCTGATTTTTTGCATTGGAGAACAACCATTTACTCCAGCATTTAAGCATGAAAGCCGTCTTGCGAAGCTTGTAAAACAGAACATGGTGAGGCTTAAAATGCTCCGTTGGCATGGCCCACGCCTCTTGTACGACATGTTTAATACCGGGCATCGTGATCCAGAAGTTTTCGAAACGGAAGCTCCCAAAACGCGTGGGACCATGAACCTGGGAAAGCCGAAGTGGGCAATGGTCTGAAAGGGATGATGATAGGGCATGTAAAATGTGACCGTGGAAGGAAGTATCCCACTCCGAGTTGTAAAAGGAGGAGTTCAATTTGCCGGGGGTAGGGTTTTACCGTTCATTGGCCTTCTAGTTCATATATGATGGTCCGTCCGGCACGACATCTGATGCTACGGCTCATGTGACACAAACACACGAACAGAGGTCGAGATCACGATCTTCATCACCCGATCTCTCAGCCCTCGCATCGACACTGCCCCCCGAAACTTGCTCGCAGCCATGCACCGCCGCTCGCAGGAAAATCCCACCCCAAATCTTTCTTGTTAGGATCTGCCTGCTGCATACACTCCGTATCATGCATGCGACACCGGGACACGCATCTCATCTCATACCCGCGTATCTCCGCCCCGCACAAACAAACCAACCCGGCCGAGAAATTTAAAGCTCACATGGGGTGTAGGTGCGTACGCGCGCGCGCGTGCTCCGTGATCGATCATGCCACTCCATCCATCACCCGGCCCCAGCCGCGCAACGGCGCGAGAGAATTTGGGATGCGGGCGAGCAGACGGAGGCACCTGCAGGTCCAAGGAGGAGGCGTACTGTGTGCGTACAGCTAGCGCACGCGATCAGGTTCATGTGCGCCCGCGCCGAGTTTGGGGAGGAAGCCCATGTGGCCGCCATGTGAGCCCGGCCACGCCGCCCCTTCCTTGCCTTTTCCTCAAAAGCACACACGACGACACACTCCTCCCTCTGCCTCGAGAGACACCAAAATTCACCGGACGGCTCCATATGCCACCACCATCACCATGCATCCTCCCTCTGCTAAAACGGGAGAATTACATTTACCGGATTCTCGCCGAGATGCCCGATTTTCTCCGATCGATGATGTCGGTGCGACGGGGGTTCCGTTGGGTGTCCCATCTGCGCTAGCTAGCTTTTGGCGCCTACACATGTTGGCAGAACATGGCCGGCCATGCGCTGAACCGGTTGCCAAGCCATGACAGCCCATGCGCGCGCGGCCGGCCGGCGACATGCGCATGCCAACGCACCTACGTTTCCTTCATCACTCGCGGGGTTGCCAACCCGGGGGGGCGACGCCACATGTGCCGCCATGTGCTCCGCCTGCCCGTCGTGTTTGCCTGCCCCTCTTGGGCCCCGTCTCCGTCCGCAGCCTCGGATGAAATGGTTTAAGAGCATGTATTTGCCTACGTCCATAAACATTCAGCACCCGCATTGTGCTACACATTCGTACTACTACATAATATGCTGTACTTTACAAGCCATGTTGCACGCATACATAACATGCGTTCCTTGAGAGGATCATGGCAGTGTGGCACTAAGAAAATGCAGAGAAATCGGATACGGGAATACTGCTACTACCTTGTACTCCCCAACTCAAGCGTCAGCCACATGCGCGCATGTTCAATTGTAAACAATCCGAGCTGTTCATGTGTTGTGCAAATCCCTGATACGTACTACTGCTAGTATCTAGTTAACCTTTTTCCAGGCTTAAACAGGATAGGCTGGCGTTGCATGGAAAAAGGGGCAAAAGAGGACTGCCATAGGTCACTCGCAGGACCACGGCCCAGATGGCCGCAATGCATGCTAGCTCACACCACATGTGCGTGGCGGCATGCCATCCTGCGCTCTTTTCGTCCCTGGCTCGCGGATATATATTCACGCACACAATGTCAGAGTCAGACACAGAACAATTTGGCTAGGCAGTGCGTCGACATCTTGAAGGAGTCCATTTCCTCGAGCAGAGCAGCGGCAATGCGGGGCCCTGGCAGGAGCAGCACCAAGGCCTTCAGGCAGGGGTTCCTCAGGAGCTTCCTCCTGAGCCTGAAATCCTGCGGGAATGGCGCCACCGCCATGGGCCTGCAAGAGAGGAAGCGCGCCGTCAGGTCGTCCGCCGACATCGCCATGGCCACCACCCGCGGCAGCGGAGCCATGTGGCCGCAGGCCCTCCTAGCAGCAGCATCGTCCTCATCGTCACCGTCGTGGACTAGGCGGTTGCCGGCTGCAGCCACGGTGAAGACGACGACGAGGCGGAAGAACATGGCGAGGAGGCGCTGTCGCCAGAGCAGGCCGACGACGAGCAGCGGCGATATCGCGAGGAGGCTGGTGCGGAAGCGGACCAAGGTGCTGCGCGGGATGGTGCCCGGCGGCGAGCTCCTCGACGGCGCCTCGCTGCTCCGCGAGGCCATGGACTACGTCGTCCACCTGCGCGCGCAGGTCGCCGTGCTCCGCCGCGTCTCCAATGCCATGCAACACAGACCATCGTCCCACCACATGGCAGGTTCGTTCCATCTCCCCCGATTTCTCATCTCTCTGCCTTGCATGCAAAATAAATTAACCATGTGATTCACCTTGACTTATCATCATGATTCGTGCAGGGGCCGTTGCACCACGTGCTCAGTTGAAACCAGAGACGGCCGGAACGGCTCAAGCCTCGGAAGGGAACGAAGAATAGCGAGATCCCAGAAATCAGGAGCCTCCGAGGAGCGTGTGCAGAATGGCCAAGATCTTGTATTGTTCAGAGGCATGCATGAGATCTAGGATCTCGGAACTGTGAGGTAGGAGGATGGACAAGTGTTAGCAGCGGCTAGTTGTAGTGGCAGCGAGGCACAGCAATTTTTGGGTGCACTAATTTATGGCCAGCCGGGGAGAGATATGCAGGTGCTGGGAATTCCCAGCTGGATCATGCTTGTGAAAATGGACTTGAAATTCGCCTGTGTTCGCCTCGCTTCATGCTGATTTGTTTCTTTCATCTTCCTTTTTTCTCCTCTGTAATATGATACCAAGGTCTTGTCCTCGGGGACGAAAATTTTGTGCCATCACCTTGTTGGTGTTGTCGTCGTGTTGAAGTTCTAGCCTTTATTGGGTGGATCCGGCATTCAGGATGAAAATCATTATCCTGCTTTCACGCGGGTCTTGACGACGTTGATACAATTATCTACTGCATTTTGAAGTGTTGATGCGGAAGAATGGTCACATAGTCCTAGGTAATTTTTGTCGCTTCTTGTAATGTGTCGACCTTCCTTAGCCATTTCGTACACTTCGTATGCAAGAGGTTTGACTATATTTATGGGAATTTTGTTCCTTTATCATTCCGAGATTCGATTTATCGGGACTTCTCGAAGATTGGATGTAGTTGGACAATTTACGTATTGATGATCTAGCATGTGCAAACGGAAACTTTCATCCTCGATTCTACAAGTATCATTTGCTTCTCTTGGTGGAAGCTCTATTGTCCCACAATATATCATGTTCTTTTGGCTTAATTCTTTTTCTAATGATTGATCCAACCTCTTAAATAAATGAATCACCTACCACCTTGTGCACCGATTGCACGCACCTCCATCAAAACATGGATTTTTTTCATTAAAAAATGGCAACTGTATTCATCGCAAAAATATTATAATTGTATGGCTTTATTGATTAAACAAACAAGATATAACTATTGAGGAAACAAAAGGAAAACGGATAATGACACACAAATTTCAAACTTGATGTGAATCTATTGAAGTCGTCGTCTTTAGTTATGCTCTTCATATCTCAGTGTTTCACCATTTCTTTGATGGCAAATGTATAAAAGCCATACAATTGCTAAAGAGCCACACGAGCCACCTATCATAAGAGCCGAGAACCTTAAATTGCTAAATGAGCTATAATTAAGGATATTCCCTCAGCAAGGCAGCTTTGAAAATGTTGCTTTGTTGATAAGACTTAAGAGCATTTTTAGCCGGTCCCTCAAAATCCTTCACATGAGTAAAAAATTGGTTTGCAGGTCCTAAACCGGACATAGCCGCTTAGAGGAGTATATTCTTTACTCCTCGCTTTGGCCAACCTTTAAATTTATTTGATGTTTCTCCCAAAAGATAGCCACCCCTGATTGCCACCCCTCTCTTTCTCCCCCGCACCACATCCTCGCCTGGGCCGCCCAAATTCACCCTGACAACCCTCACGCAACCCTCCTGAAGCCACCACAGCCACGTTGGCGCAACCGTGGTCGAGGCCGCAGCGACTCCTCCCCCACCCCACTCCTTCACCTACCAACCACTGACGTGGGGGCCCGGGTGTCCAGGATCAAGGACATGGACTCTGATGCCTTGTACTGTGTGTGGTCCTTCCAATCGGCGGAGCTGGCAACGAGGGCATACGACATCAAGGTAGGGGGCTTTGCGGTAGTAAGGCGACGTTGAACTTCTCCTTGGGCTGCACCAACATCTTGATGACAGTCGACCTCGACCTCTTATTGGTCTCCCGCCGAGAGATAGAGGAGTACCGGGAGGTCATCGAGCGGATGAAAGCGGAGCACGCCGACGAATTATACATGGTCAAGCTCCACTGAAAGCGCGAACCAACCTGTGGTTGAGATGGTTAGGTGGACAGTGGTATCCCAAACCCACCAGGGTTCAAATCCTGGTGCTCGCATTATTCCTGAATTTATTTCAGGATTTCCGGCGATGCGCTTTCAGTGGGAGGAGACGTTCCCGTCGACGACGAGGCGCCTACGGTGACTTCGTAAATCTCAAGATGATATGTCGGCTCAGTCTCTCGGAGGTGCTCATAGGGGTAGGGTTTGCGTGTGTGCGTTCATAGGGGTGAGTGTATGCGCGTGTATATGAGCGCTTGCGTCTGTACTGATGCTCAAAAAAAAAAGCTCTACTGCGTCGTCATCTCAGGCTTTACAAGAAGAGGATGGCCGACGAGGACGAGGCCGACCATTTGGTGGGGTGAGGGGGTGGAGTGGACGTGATCGGGCTCTAGTCGAGATCCGGCAATGAGCGGACCCGCTTAGATTCATTTGGCATCTTTGACCGCTACTTCCACAACGAACACGACAATGACAAGGGCGACTGTGGATGGACTTCTTCTATTGTCATTTCATTTGTTGTTAGTATAAGAGCATCTCCAACAGGCGCCCAAAAAGTGCTCCGCGCGCTAAAATGTGAGTTTTTTCGGCGCCGGGCAGCTCCAACAGAAGCTGTAAAATAGTGCGGGCGCACAAAAGGATTGGGCGCGCGCTGAAAAGCGCCATCAAAAGCTGCAAATTTGAGGCGCCGGATTGCGCGCGCTTCACAGTTTACACTGCGTGATTTTTTGGGCGCGCGTTTTTGGGCATCTGCTAAAGCAATGTTGGGTCCGGCGCGCTAAAAGTGCTAAAGTGGCGCGCTATAATTTTTATTGGGCGCGAGATTTTTGTGCGGCTGTTGGAGATGCTCTAACATGTTGATTTTTTGTAGGGGCGGACTTTGTTGTGTGCCCAGTCACTGTGCAAAGATGCATCAGGTCCGACAACTTGTTCTTGGGCAGGGTTGTTTTATCCAATCCCTATTTGGCGCCTTAACCGTCATTTACATGCTATTTGGTTAACTGGCTCACACCCCGTGTATAGCACTAGGTAGCAAACGGGCCGACCCATGTAGTTTTTTTGTCATCGGTTTTGTAAGTTCCGCATGTTTGGGATGAGTTTTATTTTTATTTTTTCAGCATGGGATTTGTTCACTTTTCATGTTTTTCATTTTCTTTTTATCTTCTTCATTTTTTTATTTTTTAAAATTCTCAAATTTGTGAACTTTTTTTCTAATCCGTGAACATTTTTTTTCTAATTCATGATTTTTCTTTTCAAGTACGTGAACATTTGTTTTCAAATACATAAAATTTTAGCTCATGAATATTTTTTTTGAATTCATGACCCTTTTATAATTTCAAGAACTATTTTCCAGTTTTCATGATTTTTATTCAATTTCATGATTTGCGAACTTTTCGCAAATTTTTGAACTATTTTCAAATTTGCAGTAGCTTTAAAAAATTAAGAGTTCTTTTCCAAATTTGTGCTTTCTTTTCAAATAATTTATCCCATATAATATATATCAATGTTGTACTAAAAGAAGGGTCGCATAGAACAGTTTCTTGATAGTAGACAATTAAATGAGCTCAGGCTAGTGGTTATTGGCTACGGTCATCAACACAACACGTTAATTTTATTCTTCTTTCGTTTGTTGTTTGAGAGCGTGTCGTTGCCCGACCACTGAGGCTGGTCACAATGGGCAGGAACATAAGGTAGTAACATATACATTATCTAGACTATGTTACTACCTTCACTGTGGGTAGGAACATGTAGGTAGTGTCATGCAACGATGCATTTATTAGCTTATAGACTCACTGTTTCTTGAAATGTGTGATATTCCGATAACTTAGCTAGTTACCACAAGCACCTTACTCTTCATTAAATATGTGCCACATAAGCAACATTGTATTGAAATATGTGATGTTACTCCTAAATTCCACCCCATTGTGACCAGCCTGAAAACGCTGAATAGGAGGTCTCCCTGTTGTCAAATCCTATTCGGCACCTTTAGCGCCCGCTACAGGTCTTTCAACTAACAGGCGCAGATCGATGCACACACACACAAAAAAAAAACTAACAGGCGCAGATCCCCTTGTCACGTTGGGCCGGGCCAGTTTTGACTTTGTTTCTTTTTCAAAACTGCAAAAAAAGTGCGCGGGAGGTGGGGTTTGAATCCGCAACGACGAGTCTAGAGTAAGGCGTGGCAACCACTCGAAAACTTCAGTTGGTTTGATTACTTGCATGTTTTTTTATCTTGTTCTTTTCCTTTTATCTTTTTCAAATTCCTGAAACTTGTTTTCTCATGATTTTTTTCTACAAAATCGTTGAACTATTCTAGAATTTCATGAACTTTTTGACAAATTCGATGAACTTTTTTTGACAAATCTGATGAAAGTTTTGTCAAATTGGTGAACCTTTTTTTCAAATTCGATGAACCTTTTTCAAATTTTATGAATACTTTTCAAATTATATGAACCTTTTTCCAAATTTGATAAACTTTTTTTTTCAAATTCAATGAACTTTTGTCAAATTTGATGTTTTTTTTTCAAATTTGATGAACTTTTTTCGAAATCGATGAACTTTTTCTAAGAACAAGAGTACATACTGTAGCAATCCAGTTTGTTTTTTCTCTAAGAAAACTAGTCCATATTGTAGCAGGACAAGAGTATATTTTACTTTTCATTACCATGCATCGAATCCTTCCAAAATAAATGTCATATTCATGGGAAGTAGTGACTTCACATGGGGGTTAGAAAATAAAATATATTAGGGTTTAACAAGCATAACATTTGTCATTCAAACAATTCATGAAAGAATAGTATAAGGAAGAGAGATTTCAAATGCAAATATATAATCTTGGACATATTTATGATTCTGAACCTTCATTAAGTATTTCCAAACTTGATCAAATAGTTGACGTTGGACAAGGAAGACAACATAATGAGTTATGTTTGTGTATATTTGCATAGAGATTATATTGTCATGGATACTCCAACAAGTGGTGTTTGCTTATAATCTTTTGCTAGCCAAAAACTTCTGTACTAAGTAGAGATACTACTCGTGCATCCGAAAACTCTTAAACTCAATTTCTTGCCATTAGAGGCCAACATAACTGTTGGGAACGTAGCATGCAATTCAAAAAAATATATCTTACGATCACCCAAGATCTATCTAGGAGATGCATAGCAACGAGACGGGAAAAGTGTGTCTACGTACCCTCGTAGACCGAAAGCGGAAGCGTTAGATTACCGCAGTTGATGTAGTCGAACGTCTTCGTGATTCAACAGATCAAGCACCGAACGCACGGCACCTCCGAGTTCAGCACACGTTCAGCTTGATGATGTCCCTCGAGCTCTTGATCCAGTAGAGGGTCGAGGGAGAGTTCTGGCTGCACGACGACGTGTTGACGGTGATGGTGAAGTAGATCGTGCAGGGCTTCGCCTAAGCACTACGACAATATGACCTGAGGTGTAAACTGTGGAGGGGGGCACCACACATGGCTAAGAGAATAACTTGTGTGTTCTAGGGTGCCCCCTCCCCACGTATATAAAGGACGGAGGGAGAGGAGGCCGGCTGGCCCATAGGGCGCGCCAAGGAGAGGAGTCCTACTAGGACTCCTAGTCCTAATAGGATTCCTTCTCAAGGAAGGGGGAAGAAGGAAGAAGAGGGAGAGGGAGAGGGAGAGGGAAAGGAGGGCGCCGCCCCTTCCCCTAGTCCAATTCGGACTGCCATGGGGGGGGGCCACCCCTTGCGGCCATCTTCTCTCTCCACTAAGGCCCATGTAGGCCCATTAGTTCCCCCGGGGGGTTCCGATAACCCTCCGGCACTCTGATATTTACCCGGTACCTCTCGGAACTCATCCGGTGTGCGAATAACATCGTCCAATATATCATTATTTATGCCTCAGACATTTCGAGACTCCTCTTCATGTCCGTGATCTCATCCGGGACTCCGAACAATCTTTGGTCACCAAAAGTTCATAACTCATAATACAAATCGCCATCGAACGTTAAGCGTGCGGACCCTACGAGTTCGAGAACTATGTAGACATGACCGAGACACTTCTCCGGTCAATAACCAATAGCGGAACCTGGATGCTCATATTGGCTCCTACATACTCTACGAAGATCTTTATCGGTCAAACCGTAATGACAACATACATTGTTCCCTTTGTCATCGGTGTGTTACTTGCCTGAGATTCGATCGTTGGTATCTTCATACCTAGTTCAATCTCGTTACCGGCAAGTCTCTTTACTCATTCCGTAATACATCATCACGTCACTAGCTCATTAGTCATTTGCTTGCAAGGCTTATTATGATGTGTATTACTGAGAGGGCCCGGAGATACCTATCTGATACTCGGAGTGACAAATCCTATTCTCGATCTATGCCAACTCAACAAACACCTTCGGAGATACCTTTAGAGCATCTTTACAATCACCCAGTTACGTTGTGACGTTTGATAGCACACAAGGCACTCCTCCGATATCCGGGAGTTGCATAATCTCATAGTCTAAGGAATATGTATTTGACATGAAGAAAGCAGTAACGACAAAAACTGAACGATCAATATGCTAAGCTAAAGGATGGGTCGTGTCCATCACATCATTCTCCTAATGATGTGATATTGTCAATCAAATGACAACACATGCCTATGGTTAGGAAACTCAACCATCTTTGATTATTGAGCTAGTTTAGTAGAGGCTTACCAGGGACATTGAGTTTCGTCTATGTATTCACACATGTATCAAGTTTTCGGTTAATACAATTCTAGCATGAATAAAAGACATTTATCATGATATATAAGGAAATATAAATAACAACTTCATTATTGCCTCTAGGGCATATTTCCTTCAGTCTCCCACTTGCACTAGAGTCAATAATCTAGATTACATAGTAATGATTCTAACACCCATGGAGTCTTGGTGTTGATCATGTTTTGCTCGTGGAAGAGGCTTAGTCAACGGGTCTGCAACATTCAGATCTGTATGTATTTTGCAAATCTCTATGTCTCCCTCCTTGACTTTATTGCAGATAGAGTTGAAGCGTCTCTTGATGTGCTTGGTTCTCTTGTGAAACTTGGATTCCTTCGCCAAGGCAACTGCTCTAGTGTTGTCACAAAAGATTTTCATTGGACCCGATGCACTAGGTATTACACCTAGATTAGATATGAACTCCTTCATCCAGACTCCTTCATTTGCTGCTTCCAAAGCAGCTATGTACTCCGCTTCACACGTAGATCCCGCCACGACGATCTGCTTGGAACTGCACCAGCTGATAGCTCCACCGTTCAACAAAAATAGATATCCGATTTATGACTTAGAGTCACCCGGATCTGTGTTAAAGCTAGCTAGCGTCGACGTAACCGGTTACGACGAGCTCTTTGTCACCTCCATAAACGATAAACATATTCTTTGTCCTTTTCAGGTACTTCAGGATGTTCTTGACCACTGTCCAGTGATCCACTCCTGGATTTCTTTGGTACCTCCTTGCTAGACTTATAGCAAGGCACACATCAGGTCTGGTACACATCATTGCATACATGATAGAACCTATGGCTGAAGCATAGGGAATGACTTTCATTTTCCCTTTATCTTCTGAAGTGGTCGGGCATTGAGTCTGACTCAACTTCACACCTTGTAACACAGGGAAGAACCCTTTCTTTGACTGATCCATTTTGAACATCTTCAAAATTTTATCAAGGTATGTGCTTTGTGAAAGTCCAATTAAACGTTTTAATCTATCTCTATAGATCTTGATGCCCAATATATAAGTAGCTTCACCGAGGTCTTTCATTGAAAAATTCTTATTCAAGTATCCTTTTATGCTACCCAGAAATACTATATCATTTCCAATCAACAATATGGCATCCACATATAATATCAGAAATGGTACAGAGCTCCCCCTCACTTTCTGGTAAATGCAGGCTTCTCTGAAAGTCTATATAAAACCATATGCTTTGATCACTTCATCAAAGCATATATTCCAACTCCGAGAAGCTTGCACCAGTCCATAGATGGATCGCTGGAGCTTGCACGCTTTGTTAGCACCTTTAGGATCGACACAACCTTCTGGTTGCATCATATACAACTCTTCTTTGAGAAATCCATTAAAGAATGCATCTTTGACATCCATTTGCCAGATTTCATAATCATAAAATGCGGCAATTGCTAACATGATTCGTATAGACTTAAGCATCGCTACGGGTGAGAAGGTCTCATCGTAGTCAACTCCTTGAACTTGTCGAAAACCTTTCGCAATAAGTCAAGCTTTGTAGACAGTAACATTACCATCGGCATCAGTCTTCTTCTTAAAGATCCATTTATTTTCAATGGCTTACCAACCATCGGGCAAGTCAACCAAAGTCCATACTTTGTTCTCATACATGGATCCCATATTTTACGGAATCTGGACTCATCATTGCTTCCTCATAGTTCGTAGGTTCGTCATGGTCTAGTAACATGACTTCCAGAACAGGATTACTGAAGGAAATATGCCCTAGAGGCAATAATAAAGATGTTATTTGTATTTCCTTATATCATGATAAATGTCTTTTATTCATGCTAGAATTGTATTAACCGGAAACTTAGTACATGTGTGGATACATAGACAAAACAGTATGTCCCTAGTATGCCTCTACTAGACTAGCTCATTGATCAAAGATGGTTATGTTTCCTAACCATAGACATGAGTTGTCATTTGATCAACGGGATCACATCATTAGGAGAATGATGTGATGGACAAGACCCATCCGTTAGCATAGCACTATGATCGTTTAGTTTTACTGCTATTGCTTTCTTCATGACTTATACATGTTCCTATGACTATGAGATTATGCAACTCCCGAATACCGTAGGAACACCTTGTGTGCTATCAAACGTCACAACGTAACTGGGTGATCATAAAGATGCTCTACAGGTGTCTCCGAAAGTATTCGTGGTGTTGGCATAGATCAAGATTAGGATTTGTCACTCCGAGTGTCGGAGAGGTATCTTTGGGCCCTCTCGGTAACACACATCATAATAAGCCTTGCAAGCAAAAGACTAATGAGTTAGCCACGAGATGATGTGTTACGGAACGAGTAAAGAGACTTGCCGGTAACGAGATTGAACTAGGTATAGAAATACCGACGATCGAATCTCGGGCAAGTAACATACCGTTTGACAAAAGGAACAACGTATGTTGTTATGCGGTTCTGACCGATAAAAGATCTTCGTAGAATATGTAGGAGCCAATATGAACATCCAGGTTCCGCTATTGGTTATTGGCCGGAGATGAGTCTCAGTCATGTCTACATAGTTCTCGAACCCGTAGGGTCCGCACGCTTAACGTTTGATGACGATCGGTATTATGAGTTTATGAGTATTGATGTACCAAAGGTAGTTCGGAGTCCCGGATGAGATCACGGACATGACGAGGAGTCTCGGAATGTCCGAGACATAAAGATTGATATATTGGACGGCTATATTCGGACACCGGAAGTATACCGAAAAAGTTTCGGATTTATCGGGAATGCCGGAGGGGGTTACCGGAACCCCCTACGAGAGGGGATGGTCCATAGTGGGCCTAAAGGGAAAGAGAGAGGCAGCCCATAGGGCTGGCCGGCGCCCCCACCTAGGGTTCCTAGTTGGACTAGGATTGGGGGGGGGGGGGCGCCACCTCTCCTATTCTTTTCCCCCTTCTTCCTTTTGGTGAATCCTACTAGGAATAGGATTGCAATCCTATTCCTAGTAGGACTCCTTCCCTAGCCGCACCAGGAAGGGCCGGCCGGCCTCCCTCCCTTGCTCCTTTATATACGGGGGCAGGGGGGCACCCAAAGACAAACAAGTTGAATTGTTTTAGCCGTGTGCGGTGCCCCCTCCACAGAATCACACCTCGGTCATACCGTCGCGGAGCTTAGACGAAGCCCTGCGCCGGTGAACACATCATATCCGTCACCACGCCGTCGTGCTGACGAAACTCTCCCGTGAAGCTCAACTGGATCAAGAGCTCGTGGGACGTCATCAAGCTGAACGTGTGCTGAACGCGGAGGTGCCGTACGTTCGGTGCTTGATCGGTTGGATCGCGAAGAAGTTCGACAACATCAACCGCGTCACTTGACGCTTCCGCTCCCGGTCTACGAGGGTACGTAGACACACTCTTCCCTCTCATTGCTATGCATCTGGTAGATAGATCTTGCGTGATCGTAGGAAAATTTTAAAATACTACGTTCCCCAACAGTGGTATCAAAGCCAGGTCTATGCGTAGATGATATGCACGAGTAGAACACAATGAGTTGTGGGCGATACTAGTCATACTGCTTACCAGCATGTCATACTTTGCTTCGACGGTATTGTGAGATGAAGCGGCCCGGACCGACATTACGCGTACGCTTACGCGAGACTGGTTTCACCGTTACGAGCACTCATTGCTTAAAGGTGACTGGCGGGTGTGTGTCTCTCTCACTTTAGCTGAATCAAGTGTGGCTACGCCCGGTCCTTGTGAAGGTTAAAACAACACATACTTGACGAAACATCGTTGTGGTTTTGTATGCGTAGGTAAGAACGGTTCTTGCTAAAGCCCGTAGCAGCCACGTAAAACTTGCAACAAACAAAGTAGAGGACGTCTAACTTGTTTTTGCAGGGCATGTTGTGATGTGATATGGTCAAGACATGATGAGTTATACGGTTTTGTATGAGATGATCATGTTTTGTAAAGTTATCGGCAACTGGCAGGAGCCATATGGTTGTCGCTTTATTGTATGAAATGCAATCGCCATGTAATTGCTTTACTTTATCACTAAGCGGTAGCGATAGTCGTAGAAGCAATAGTTGGCAAGACGACAATGATACTACGATAAAGATCAAGGTGTCAAGCCGGTGACGAAGGTGATCATGACGGTGCTTTGAAGATGGAGATCAAAAGCACAAGATGATGATGGCCATATCATGTCACATACTTTGATTGCATGTGATGTTTATCTTATTATGCTTCTTATTTTGCTTAGAACGACGGTAGCATTATAAGATGATCCCTTACTAAATTTCAAGGTATAAGTGTTCTCCCTGAGTATGCACCGTTGCGAAAGTTCGTCGTGCCGAGACACCACGTGATGATCGGGTGTGATAAGCTCTACGTTCAAATACAACGGGTGTAAGCCAGTTTTGCACACGCTGAATATTCGGGTTAAACTTGACGAGCCTAGCATATACAGATATGGCCTTGGAACACTAGAGACCGAAAGGTCGAGCGTGAATCATATAGAAGATATGATCAACATAAGATGTTCACCATTGAAACTACTCCATCTCACGTGATGATCGGACATGGTTTAGTTGATTTGGATCACGTGATCATTTAGATGACCAGAGGGATGTCTATCTAAGTGGGAGTTCTTTAAATTAATATGATTAAATTGAACTTTAATTTATCATGAACTTAGTCCTGATAGTTTTGCATATCTATGTCGTTGTAGATCAATGGCTCGTGCTACCGTTCCTTTGAATTTTAATGCATTCCTAGAGAAAGCTAAGTTGAAAGATGATGGTAGCAATTACACGGACTGGGTCCGTAATCTGAGGATTATCCTCATTGCTGCACAGAAGAATTATGTCCTTGAAGCACCGCTAGGTGACAAGCCCCCTTCTGCTAATGCAGACGCTTTGAACGTCTGGCAGTCGCGGTCTGATGACTACACGATAGTTCAGTGTGCCATGCTTTACGGCTTAGAACCGGGACTTCAACGACGTTTTGAACGTCATGGACCATATGAGATGTTCCAGGAGTTGAAGTTAATATTTCAAGCAAATGCCCGAATGGAGAAATATGAGATTTCCAATAAGCTCTACAGCTGCAAGATGGAGGAGAATAGTTCTATCAGTGAACACTTGCTCAGAATGTCTGGGTACTACAATCATATGACTCAACTTGGTTGCAAAGTTGACGAGGATAGTGTTATTGATAGAGTTCTTCAATCACTGCCACCAAGCTATAAAGGCTTCGTGATAAACTATAACATGCAAGGGATGCAAAAGACAATTCCCGAGCTCTTCGCTATGCTCAAAGCTGCGGAGGTAGAAATCAAAAAGGAGCATCAAGTGTTGATGGTTAGCAAGACCACTAGTTTCAAGAAAAAGGGCAAGGGAAAGAAAGGGAACTTCAAAAAGAATAGCAAGTCAGTTGCTACTTCCACGAAGAAACCCAAATCTGGAGCCAAGCCTAAAACTGAGTGCTTCTACTGCAAGGGGACTGGACACTGGAAGCGGAACTGCCCCAAGTATTTGGCGGATAAGAAGGATGGCAAGATGAACAAAGGTATATGTGATATACATGTTATTGATGTGTACCTTACTAATGCTCGTAGTAGTACCTGGATATTTGATACCGGTTCGGTTGCTAATATTTGTAACTCGAAACAGGGACTACGGATTAAACGAAGATTAGCTAAGGATGAGGTGACGATGCGCGTGGGAAATGGTTCCATAGTCGATGTGATCGCCGTCGGCACGCTACCTCTACATCTACCTTCGGGATTAGTTTTAGACCTAAATAATTGTTATTTGGTGCCAGCGTTGAGCATGAACATTATATCTGGATCTTGTTTATTGCGAGACGGTTATTCATTTAAATCAGAGAATAATGGTTGTTCTATTTTAATGAATAATATCTTTTATGGTCATGCACCCTTAAAGAGTGGTCTATTCTTATTGGATCTCGATTGTAGTGATACACATATTCATAATATTGAAACCAAAAGATGCAAGGTTAATAATGATAGTGCAACTTATTTGTGGCACTGCCGTTTAGGTCATATTGGTGTAAAACGCATGAAGAAACTCCATAATGATGGACTTTTGGAATCACTTGATTATGAATCACTTGGTGCTTGCGAACCATGCCTCATGGGCAAGATGACTAAAACTCCGTTCTCCGGAACTATGGAGCGAGCAACAGATTTGTTGGAAATCATACATACTGATGTATGTGGACCAATGAGTGTTGATGCTCGCGGCGGGTATCGTTATTTTCTAACCTTCACTGATGATTTGAGCAGATATGGGTATATCTACTTAATGAAGCACAAGTCTGAAACATTTGAAAAGTTCAAAGAATTTCAGAGTGAAGTAGAGAATCATCGTAACAAGAAAATAAAGTTTCTACGATCAGATCGTGGAGGAGAATATTTGAGTTACGAGTTTGGTCTTCATTTGAAACAATGTGGAATAGTTTCACAACTCACGCCACCTGGAACACCACAGCGTAATGGTGTGTCCGAACGTCGTAACCGTACTTTATTGGATATGGTGCGATCTATGATGTCTCTTACCGATTTACCACTATCGTTTTGGGTTATGCTTTAGAGACAGCTGCATTCACGTTAAATAGGGCACCATCTAAATTCGTTGATACGACACCTTATGAACTATGGTTTGGCAAGAAACCAAAGTTGTCGTTTCTTAAAATTTGGGGCTGCGATGCTTATGTGAAAACACTTCAACCTGATAAGCTCGATCCCAAGTCGGAAAAATGTGTCTTCATAGGATACCCAAAAGAGACTGTTGGGTACACCTTCTATCACAGATCCGAAGGCAAAATATTCGTTGCTATGAACGGATCCTTTCTGGAAAAAGAGTTTCTCTCGAAAGAAGTGAGTGGGAGGAAAGTAGAACTTGATGAGGTAATTGTACCTTCTCCCGGATTGGAAAGTAGTACATCACAGGAAATTGTTCCAGTGATTCCTACACCAATTAGTGAGGAAGTTAATGATAATGATCATGAAACTTCAGATCAAGTTTCTGCTGAACGTCGTAGATCAACCAGAGTACGTTCCGCACCAGAGTGGTACGGCAACCCAGTTCTGGAAATCATGTTACTAGACCATGATGAACCTACGAACTATGAGGAAGCGATGATGAGCCCAGATTCCGCAAAATGGCTTGAAGCCATGAAATCTGAGATGGGATCCATGTATGAGAACAAAGTATGGACTTTGGTTGACTTGCCCGATGATCGGCAAGCCATCGAAAATAAATGGATCTTCAAGAGGGAGACCGACGCAAACGGTAATATTACTGTTTACAAAGCTCGACTTGTTGCGAAAGGTTTTCGACAAGTTCAAGGAGTTGACTATGATGAGACTTTCTCACCTGTAGCGATGCTTAAGTCTGTCCGAATCATGTTAGCAATTGCCGCATTTTATGATTATGAAATCTGGCAAATGGATGTCAAAACTGCATTCCTAAATGGATATCTCAAAGAAGAGTTGTATATGATGCAACCAGAAGGTTTTGTCGATCCAAAAAGTGCTAACAAAGTATGCAAGCTCCAGCGATCCATCTATGGACTGGTGCAACCATCTCGGAGTTGGAATATACGCTTTGATGAGGTGATCAAAGCATATGGTTTTATACAGACTTTTGGAGAAGCCTGTATTTACAAGAAAGTGAGTGGGAGCTCTGTAGCATTTCTAATATTATATGTAGATGACATATTGTTGATTGGAAATGATATAGAATTTCTGGATAGCATAAAAGGATACTTGAATAAAAGTTTTTCAATGAAAGACCTCGGTGAAGCTGCTTATATATTAGGTATCAAGATCTATAGAGATAGATCAAGACGCTTAATTGGACTTTCACAAAGCACATACCTTGATAAGATTTTAAAGAAGTTCAAAATGGATCAGTCAAAGAAAGGGTTCTTGCCTGTTTTACAAGGTATGAAGTTGAGTAAGACTCAATGCCCGACCACTGCAGAAGATAGAGAGAAAATGAAAGTCATTCCCTATGCCTCAGCCATAGGATCTATCATGTATGCAATGCTGTGTACCAGACCTGATGTGTGCCTTGCTATAAGTCTAGCAGGGAGGTACCAAAGTAATCCAGGAGTGGATCACTGAACAGCGGTCAAAAACATCCTAAAGTATCTGAAAAGAACAAAGGATATGTTTCTCGTATATGGAGGTGACAAAGAGCTCGTCGTAAACGGTTACGTCGATTCTAGCTTTGACACTGATCCGGATGACTCAAAGTCACAAACCGGATATGTATTTATTGAACGGTGGAGCTGTCAGTTGGTGCAGTTCCAAGCAGAGCGTCGTGGCGGGATCTACGTGTGAAGCGGAATACATAGCTGCTTCGAAAGCAGCAAATGAAGGAGTCTGGATGAAGGAGTTCATATCCGATCTAGGTGTAATACCTAGTGCATCGGGTCCAATGAAAATCTTTTGTGACAACACTGGAGCCATAGCCTTGGCGAAGGAATCCAGGTTTCACAAGAGAACAAAGCACATCAAAAGACGCTTCAATTCCATCCGCGATCTAGTCAAGGAGGGAGACATAGAGATTTGCAAAATACATACGGATCTGAATGTTGCAGACCCGTTGACTAAGCCTCTTCCACGGGCAAAACATGATCAGCACCATGACTCCATGGGTGTGAGGATCATCACTTTGTAATCTAGATTATTGACTCTAGTTCAAGTGGGAGACTGAAGGAAATATGCCCTAGAGGCAATAATAAAGATGTTATTTGTATTTCCTTATATCATGATAAATGTCTTTTATTCATGCTAGAATCGTATTAACCGGAAACTTAGTACATGTGTGGATACATAGACAAAACAGTATGTCCCTAGTATGCCTCTACTAGACTAGCTCATTGATCAAAGATGGTTATGTTTCCTAACCATAGACATGAGTTGTCATTTGATCAACGGGATCACATCATTAGGAGAATGATGTGATGGACAAGACCCATCCGTTAGCATAGCACTATGATCGTTTAGTTTTACTGCTGTTGCTTTCTTCATGACTTATACATGTTCCTATGACTATGAGATTATGCAACTCCCGAATACCGTAGGAACACCTTGTGTGCTATCAAACGTTACAACGTAACTGGTGGTCATAAAGATGCTCTACAGGTGTCTCCGAAAGTATTCGTGGTGTTGGCATAGATCAAGGTTAGGATTTGTCACTCCGAGTGTCGGAGAGGTATCTCTGGGCCCTCTCGGTAACACACATCATAATAAGCCTTGCAAGCAAAAGACTAATGAGTTAGTCACGAGATGATGTGTTACGGAACGAGTAAAGAGACTTGCCGGTAACGAGATTGAACTAGGTGTAAAAATACCGACGATCGAATCTCGGGCAAGTAACATACCGTTTGACAAAAGGAACAACGTATGTTGTTATGCGGTTCTGACCAATAAAAGATCTTCATAGAATATGTAGGAGCCAATATGAACATCCAGGTTCCGCTATTGGTTATTGACCGGAGATGAGTCTCAGTCATGTCTACATAGTTCTCGAACCCGTAGGGTCCGCACGCTTAACGTTTGATGACGATCGATATTATGAGTTTATGAGTATTGATGTACCGAAGGTAGTTCGGAGTCCCGGATGAGATCACGGACATGACGAGGAGTCTCAGAATGTCCGAGACATAAAGATTGATATATTGGACGGCTATATTCGGATACCGGAAGTATACCGGAAAAGTTTCGGATTTATCGGGAATGCCGGAGGGGGTTACCGGAACCCCCTACGAGAGGGGATGGTCCATAGTTGTAACGCCCGGATAATTAAGCTACAGTAACCCCCCAAGTTAATGGTGCCACGTCATCGTTTTCACTGTTGCTAAATCCCTCTTTGATTTCGTCCGGTTTAAATTTCCAATTAAGTTGAAGTCAAAATTTAAAATTTTCAAATGTCAAAACTAAATTGTTCGAGGTGATGCAAATAATCTTTGGATAAATGTCTTGGTGGGACCTACTTTTTTACAGTGGTTAAGTGCCCTAAAACAAATAAAACATTGGCAAAATCTTATTTATAATGTCTTTTGTAAATTATGAAAATGCAAACTATTTTAAATACCTATCAAACTCCTGGTGGCAGTGCCTATTAATGCAAAGTTAATATGTGGCCGGGTTCCCTATTTTGCAAAAGTCATTTTTGATGGCTTTATAAAATAAAAGGGTGTTGCTGTAAAAGTGCAATACAAAACAAAAGTAAAATAGAAAAGGGCCTAGCTAAGTAAATTTCAACTGGGCCTTTGGTGGCCGCAGTGAATCTGGCCCAACTCCTCCCCCACTGTCCCCTCCCTCTGCTACAGGGAGGCAGGGGGCTCGTGGCGCCCATCCGCCGGCGATGGCCAGGCGTGGCGGCCATCCACCCCTCCCGGCGCCCTACAAGTACCCCCGAAGCCCCGGGCCGAACCCTAGAGCCCCACTCCCTTTCCTCCTCACCCATCCCCTCTCCCTCGCGCGGCGCCTACCTGAAGCCTCGGCTTCGACTCGTCACCGACCCGACGCCATCACCCATCGTTGCCACCGCCCGTCGCCGGACTGCCCCGTCCCCAACTCTCCCTCGCCGGAATCCACCGAGCCTCGCCGCCCCCTCTTCTCGGCAACGCCGGTGAGGGCCATGCCCTCCCCCCTCTTCCCCTGTCCCGAGCGCGCTGCCGCCCACCGCGCCTCACACTCTCCAAGCCCGCGTCCCGCCGTCGCCTGGCCCGAGCTTGGCTCCGTGCCACTTTGGCCGAAGCCCAGGCCCCGGCCGCAGCCGCGTCCGGCCAACCCCGTGACCCCGCCCGCCTGCTCCGCTCCGCGCCCAGCCGCGCCTGCGGCTCCGCCGTCGGCCACCTCCCTCCTCCCTCTGGCCGCGCCGCCGTGCGCCGCCACTGCTGGCCGCCAGCGCGCCCCGCTGCCGGCCACGCCTGGTCGCAGCCGCCGTCGCCCTCGACCGGCCGTACGACCCTACCGGCCCTGCTCTCTGCGACGACCGCCCGGGGTCTGGTGCCCGATGCCCCGCACGAACGCCGCACCCGGCGGCCGCCCCGCACCCTCCGTCGCGGCCTAGGCCTCCGTCCCAGCCACCGCGGGCTGGTTGCGGCCCCGCCGGCGCCCCGTGCCCGCCCCACCGCTCCACTGCCGCGGCCCTGCTCGTCGTCCCCCGCGCCCCGGCCGAGCCCCGCCGCTGCCGTACGCCCCACCCCCCTTCGCCGGCGCCGCGCTGCTCCAGCGCCGCCGCGCGGTCCGGCGCCCATACGGCTGCGCCCCGCGACCCCGGCGCCCCGCCGTCGGCGCCCTGGCGGCCTCGTCCCGTCGTGCGGGCGAGCGCTCGCTCGGGCGCCCACGCCCAGGCACCCACGCCCGCGTGCCCGTTAACCCATTCCCGGGTGGGCCTATGACAAATGGGGCCCAGCCCTTTAAAAAAAAGGAAGTTAATTAAATAAATAAAAAGTTAGTTAATTAATTAATAATTAACTTAATTAATCTTGATAATTAACCATAATTAATTATGTTTAATTAAAATAATTACTAATTAATCTAACTAAATCTGGTTAACTAAATTAGTCTATGACAGTGGGCCCCACTGCCCCTTTTGACCAGTCAACAGTCAAAGTTGACTGTTGACCATGCTGACGTCAGCATGACGTCATGCTGGCGCATTAAGTCCTTTTTCGAATTAATAATAATTTCAGAATATTGTTAAAACTTTAGAAATTCATAGAAAATAATCCGTAACTCGGATGAAAATGTTTTATATATGAAAATCGCTCAGAACGACGAGACGAATCCGAATACGCGGTCCGTTCGTTCGCCACACGTCCCTAGCATAGTGAACCTGCAACTTTCCCCCCTCCGATACACCTGTCCGAAAACGTGAAACACCGGGGATACTTTCCCGGATGTTATCCCCCTTCGCCGGTACCGTGTATCACCGCGTTAGAGCACCCTAGCACTGTGTGCTGACTCTTCGTGCTTCTCTGTTGCAACTGTTTGCTTTATATTTACTGTTTCTTCCCGCTCTTCTCTCCGGTAGACCCCGAGACCGATGATGCCCCGGTAATCGACTACGGTGTTGACGACCCGTCCTTCTTGCCAGAGCAACCAGGCAAGCCAACCCCTTTGATCATTCCGATATCGCCCATTCTCTTCTCTCTTATGCTTGCATTAGAACTGCTACTGCTTTTTGTATGATCCTATTCTGATGCATAGCCTGTTGATGATACTGCTTTCATACCTTATATGTTTATACTAAACTGCTTAGTATAGGCTGGTTAGAGATCCACCAGTGACCCCCCTACCTTGTCCCAACTGCCTCGCTGGATTATCAGAAGACCCGTTCAACGGGATCGAAGACCAGGACCCGGCACCGCACATCACTTTCCCCTTAGTTGCTCGACACTACTGGGTTACTATCGAGTGCCGAGGGTGAGACCTCATCAGCACTTCTGATGTTAACCTTGTAGGTTAGTTCATCGGTTGTGGTCATCGAGGGTGATTCCTCTTTCTCCACTCCCGATAACGACATTGTCATGCAACTCCTCAAGAGTGGACCTCGAGGGTGACTCCTCTTTCGTTCACCTTGACGATAAACATCAGGTGGAATTCCATCGAGGGTGATTTCCTCAGGTTTTCCTTTGGTGTCAGACACACAGTTACTTTGGTTACTATGACTTTACACTGAACCTGGTTACTAAAGACGGGTCGACCCTGAGGGGTACCCGCGCGAGCTTAATTGCGAGTGATATGTAGTCGGGTTGACCTGGAAGGTACCCGCGAGATAATACGAGGCGTGGCCGGGCACTTGCCCTTGCCGCAAGTTCTCGAGACGGGGCGATGGGGTCACATCTCTCGTGAGTCTCTGCTCGTTACCGCGCGTTCCCAAGACACTAAACGGTTTGGATATTTGATCCGAGGGGCCTCTGGCCTGATAGCACTAACCATCACGTGGGCATAGTATGGGCGTTCTGCGTCGTATGCATCAGCCGAAGCTTAACTGACGTCATTGCAACTGAGCGGCGCGCGCCGGGTTGGACTGCGTAAGCACCTACCTTTTAAGGAGGTTGCCCAGGTCTGCTCACCGGCCGCCCACGCAACGTGCAGGAGTTCCCGGGGCGATTGGCCCATGACCCCTGGGGGCATAGGGTTTAGTCCGGCGTGCATGACCTCTCTATTAAGCCTAGGTCGGGTTGCGGCATATTGTTTGGCCGAGGGCGGGCATGACCTGATGGTGTGTCCGGCCGGAGTTAAGCAAGTGTGTTGGGTAAGTTGGTGCACCCCTGCAGGGAAGAAAACATCTATCGATAGCCTGTCCTACGGTAACGGACACTTGGAGTTGTATCCCGATCGCTACAACTAGAACTGGATGCTGAGGCATTGTTTGGATATGTTGCTTCGGGAGTCGACAAAGGATCCTGGAGCGTTGGAACAACAACATAAATATGACTTATGATATACTACTCTACTTCCCCCTCTTGCTGCAAGACGGTGGTTTCCAGAAGATGCTAGTCTTCGATAGGACTAGCTTCTCCCCTCTTATTCTGGCATTCTGCAGCTTAGTCCACAGATACCCCCCTTTCATTGATACCCATGCATATGTAGTGTAGATCCTTGCTTGCGAGTACTTTGGATGAGTACTCACGGTTGCTTTGCTCCCCCTTTCCCCCTTTCTTTCTTCTTGCTGGTTGATGCAACCAGATGGTGGAGTCCAGGAGCCAGACGCCATACTTGACGACTGCTACTACCCCGACGGAGCCTACTACTATGTGGAGACAGCTGACGACCAGGACTAGTTAGGAGGTCCCAGGCAGGAGGCCTTGCCTTTTCGATTGTTGATGTTTTGTGCTAGCCTTCTTAAGGCAATCTTGTTTAACTTATGTCTGTACTCAGATATTGTTGCTTCCGCTGACTCTTGTGTATTCGAGCTTATGTATTCGAGCCCCCGAGGCCCCGACTTGTAATATAAAGCTTGTATTATTTTAATTTGTGTCTAGAGTTGTGTTGTGATATCTTCCAGTGAGTCCTTGATCTTGGTCGTACACATTTGCGTGCATGATTAGTGTACGGTCAAATCGGGGGCGTCACAAGTTGGTATCAGAGCCGACTGCCTGTAGGAACCCCCTTTCCAACTCCTTGGCCGAAGTTGAGTCTAGTCTTTGAAAAACTTTTTTTTACTAACATGGCTGTGTGGCTTACGGGCCCACGTCGCCAATTGGGTGGTATTAGGATCTTTTACTCCTCGTCTTTACTCTGGGACTCTGAACTCTCTTCTATTCAGGTTAAACGAATTTACTAACTCTAACCTTAGGATCCCGTGACCACATTCACCCCAAAGTTGGATAAGCCATAGTTATTCCTTAGGTTAGTATTTTGAATAAGTACCCCATTCTGACTGCCCGACTACTATGTGGTACCCGTCGAACCTCGTTCATTCTACATGTTAGATAATGAATAATTCTTTGTCTTTGCAAATGCTCAATGCTGAAGTACCCCTGTTACATGTTAGCAGGATGGTTAGACCAGGTGGTCGTGGCCGTGGTGGCAGCGCTCCACCACCGCCCGAATTCGTGGCAGGAATAATGCAACAGTTTGAGCTGAATCGCCAGTTCATGGAAGGAGTGATGGCTCAGTTTCCTCGCCCAAATATGAATCAGCAGCCACCCCCAGTAACTCTGCAAGACTTTGCGCAACTCAACCCTGTCGTCTACCGCAGCTCAACTCAACCACTGGATGCTGATGACTGGCTTCGTGACATCGCTTTCGAGCTAGAGTCTGCTGGTGTAGCCCCTGCCAACTATGTCACCTTCGCGGCATACTATCTGAAGGGCCCCGCTGCTCAATGGTGGGACAGCCACAGGCGTACCCTACCTGATGGAACGGTCATCACTTGGCCGGATTTCCAAGCCGCCTTCCGTGCCCACTTCATTCCTCAGGGAATCATGGACAGGAAGAAGCGAGAGTTCCGTAACCTCATCCAAGGCAGCAAGTCTGTAGATGCTTATCAGCGAGAATTCTTGGACTTGTCCCGCTACGCTGAAGAAGACATTGCTACTGATGCTCGCAGACAAGAAAAGTTTCGTGATGGACTTCACCCTAATATCAAGCTAGCACTTCTCGCTCATGACTTTGCCGACTTCGCCACCTTGGTGAACAAGGCTATTCAGGTTGAGACTGGTTTTCAGGAACACCAGGGATCCCTCAGGCGCAGTCGTGACGCTCGCTCATCTTCGGGCCCGTCCTCACAGAAGCGTCGGATTTGGATCCCCCACAGCATGTATCGTCCAACTGCACGTGCACCAAGAAAGTCCTATGTTGCACCTCGTCTGCCTCCCCCACCGCCGAGGCAGCCTCTTCAGACTGCACCGCCCCGAGCACCTGCTTCCAACCCCAAGGATGGTCTATGCTTCAAGTGTGGCCTTCCGGGTCACCGTTCTAGAAACTGTCCTCAGAATCAGAATCAACTTGTTCTTCCCTCTGCTAGTCATGGTAACAATCAGCCCCGCAATAAAAATGCCAGACCTTATGGTCGTGGTCAGGCTAACCACGTTGACCTGAATGAAGCTCAAGACCAGCCTGCTACTGTGATGGGTACTCTTCTCGTGAACTCAGTACCGGCTTCTGTGTTATTCGATTCAGGAGCATCACATTCATTCATGTAAGAAAATTTTGCTTACGCACACGACATCCGATGCGAGCCCATGAACACTCCGATAGTGGTACGCACCCCTGCGGGTCAGTGTCGAACCACCATGATTGGTTGCGACGTCCCCGTTGAAATTGAAGGGTTGGAATTCCATGTTTCTCCCATTATATTGGAGTCTTCTAATATTGATCTCATTCTGGGAATGGAATGGTTGAAAGCACATACTGCCTCTATCGTTTGCGCCACCAAAGTCGTTCATCTCCTACATCCATCGAATGAGATAGTAAGCTACCATGCTCAAGTTGTTCAAAATGCCGAGGCACGACTTTATGCCTTGAATGCGTTGAACGCAGCACCTCTTGAGGGCATTGAGAAGATTCCAGTCGTTCGCGATTTCCAAGATGTCTTTCCCGAAGAACTCCCAGGCATACCTCCTACACGGGCTGTTGAATTTGTCATCGACTTGAAACCAGGCACCGTTCCTATCGCCAAACGACCTTACAAGATGCCACCTCATGAGCTCCTTGAACTTAAGGAGGAAATCAACAAGTCTCTTCGCAGTGGATTGATTCGTCCAAGTTCCTCTGCTTGGGGAGCACCTTCTCTCTTTGTGAAGAAGAAGGATGGCACGGACCGTTTGGTCCAAGACTACCGTCCTATCAACCAAGCTACAATTCAGAACAAATATCCGCTTCCTCGGATCAATGATCTGTATGATCAACTGGCTGGTTCATAAGTTTTCTCTAAACTCGACTTGAGGTTGGGTTACCACCAGATCCGTGTTCGTGAAGAGGATATTCCAAAGACCGCATTTGTCACTCGTTATGGTTCTTACGAGTACACCGTCATGTCCTTCGGTTTGACCAATGCTCCAGCGACATTCTCTCGTCTGATGAACTATATATTCATGGATTACCTCGACAAGTTCGTCGTGGTATATCTGGATGATATCCTGGTATATTCGAAGAATAAAGAAGAACATGCTGAACATCTTCGTCTTATCCTGGAAAAGCTTCGAGAGCATCAGCTATATGCCAAGTATTCTAAGTGTGAATTCTGGCTACCCGAAGTAACCTACCTTGGTCATGTGATCTCCAAGGATGGTATTGCCGTTAACCCAGAGCGAGTTCAGGCTATTCTTGACTGGACCCCTCCCAAGAATGTCAAGCAAGTCAGAAGCTTTCTCGGACTCGCCAGCTACTGCCGTCGTTTCCTTGAGAACTTTTCCAAGATCGCCAAGCCATTGACTAACCTGCTTCACAAGGGCGTTAAGTTTGAATGGACAGAAAAATGTCAGGAAAGTTTCCAGGCTCTCAAGGACAAGCTAACTTCTGCCCCAGTGCTTGCTCCTCCGGATTCTCAGAAGGATTTCGTCATATATTGCGATGCTTCACGTCAAGGATTAGGCTGTGTCCTAATGCAAGAGCGCAGGGTGATTGCTTATGCCTCTCGTCAAGTGCGTTCTCATGAAGAAAACTACCCGGTTCATGACCTCGAGCTTGCAGCGGTTATTTATTCTTTGAAGCTGTGGTGACATTACCTTCTCGGTAATCGTTGCGAGATCTTCACCGATCATCAGAGTCTGAAGTATCTGTTTACTCAGCCAGATCTGAACCTCCGTCAGCAGAGATGGATGGAGGCTATAGCAGATTATAACGTGGGTATTTCCTATACCCCAGGCAAGGCTAATGTCATGGCTGGTGCCCTGAGCCGCAAGTCTTATTGCAATAACCACATGGTTCATAAAGCTCAACCCCGCCTGTACGAAGAGCTCTGCAAGCTGAACCTTCAACTAGTTCCATAGGGTTCTCTGAATAACCTTGTCCTGGAACCAACTCTATTGAAAGCAATTAAGTCTGCTCAAGCCAAAGATGCTCACGTTGATATAATGAAAAAGGATCTTGCCTTAGAGAAATCCAGAGATTTCTCACTTGCTGAAGATGGGACCTTGTACTTCAAAGATCGCATAGTGGTACCCCGCTTCGAGCTCATGACTGAGAAGGTGATGAAAGAAGCACATGACACCCCTCTCTCTATTCATCCGGGAAGTACTAAGATGTATCTAGACATCCGTCAGAAGTACTGGTGGTCTAACATGAAGCAAGACATTGCTCGGTATATCGAAGAATGTGACGTTTGTCGTCGCGTCAAAGCTGAACATCAGAAACCAGCTGGACTTCTACAACCACTTCCGATTCCTGAATGGAAGTGGGATAAGATTCAGATGGACTTTGTCACTGGCCTTCCTAAGTCTCAGAAAGGTAATGATGCTATCTTTGTCGTCATCGACCAATTCTCGAAGGTTGCTCACTTTCTGCCAGTCAAGGAGACAATCACTGCTAGTCAATTAGCAAATTTATATATCTCCAGAATTGCGTCACTCCACGGCATTCCGAAAGAGATCAGTTCAGATCGTGGTAGTATTTTCACTTCGAAGTTCTGGGATAGTTTCCAAGAGGCAATGGGGACTCATATAACCTGGAGCACTGCTTATCATCCCCAATCCCAAGGCCAAGTCGAGCGAGTCAATCAAATTCTTGAAGACATGCTTCGGGCTTGTGTTATTTCTTTCGGCAAGAAGTGGGAAGAATCTCTCCCTTATGCGGAGTTCTCTTATAATAACAGTTATCAAGCCAGCTTGAAGATGGCACCCTTCGAAGTGCTTTATGGACGTAAGTGCCGAACCCCTCTGAATTGGTCAGAAACTGGGGAACGGACGCTCATTGGTCCGGACATTATTCAACAAGCTGAAGAGCAGGTTCGCATTGTCCGGGATAATCTCAAGGCGGCCCAGTCCCGCCAGAAGAGCAACTATGACCGGAAACACTGGGGTTCAACTTATCAACCTGGTGAACAAGCTTATCTGCGTGTCACTCCTTTGAGAGGCACCCATCGGTTCGGAGTCAAGGGCAAGCTAGCTCCGCGCTACATCGGCCCCTTCCGCATTCTCGCCCGTCGTGGACTGGTGGCTTATCAATTGGAGTTACCACCTCAGTTCTCTCACGTTCATGACGTCTTCCACGTATCGCAACTTCGTCGTTGCTTCAAGGATCCGGAACGTGAAGTGGATCCGGAATTGATTGAAGTTCAAGATGATCTCACTTACAAAGAGCATCCGATCCGCATTCTTGAAGAAGCTGAACGTCGAACCCGCCGAAAGGTTACCAAGTTCCTCAAGGTGCAGTGGTCAAATCATTCTGAAGCTGAAGCCACTTGGGAACGCGAGAATAATCTTCGGGCAGAGTATCCCGACCTTTTTCCTTCTACCTCCTAAATCTCGGGACGAGATTTCTTGTAGTGGAGGAGATTTGTAACGCCCGGATAATTAAGCTACAGTAACCCCCCAAGTTAATGGTGCCACGTCATCGTTTTCACTGTTGCTAAATCCCTCTTTGATTTCGTCCGGTTTAAATTTCCAATTAAGTTGAAGTCAAAATTTAAAATTTTCAAATGTCAAAACTAAATTGTTCGAGGTGATGCAAATAATCTTTGGATAAATGTCTTGGTGGGACCTACTTTTTTACATTGGTTAAGTGCCCTAAAACAAATAAAACATTGGCAAAATCTTATTTATAATGTCTTTTGTAAATTATGAAAATGCAAACTATTTTAAATACCTATCAAACTCCTGGTGGCAGTGCCTATTAATGCAAAGTTAATATGTGGCCAGGTTCCCTATTTTGCAAAAGTCATTTTTGATGGCTTTATAAAATAAAAGGGTGTTGCTGTAAAAGTGCAATACAAAACAAAAGTAAAATAGAAAAGGGCCTAGCTAAGTAAATTTCAACTGGGCCTTTGGTGGCCGCAGTGAATCTGGCCCAACTCCTCCCCCACTGTCCCCTCCCTCTGCTACAGGGAGGCAGGGGGCTCGTGGCGCCCATCCGCCGGCGATGGCCGGGCGTGGCGGCCATCCACCCCTCCCGGCGCCCTACAAGTACCCCCGAAGCCCCGGGCCGAACCCTAGAGCCCCACTCCCTTTGCTCCTCACCCATCCCCTCTCCCTCGCGCGGCGCCTACCTGAAGCCTCGGCTTCGACTCGTCACCGACCCGACGCCATCGCCCGTCGTCGCCACCGCCCGTCGCCGGACTGCCCCGTCCCCAACTCTCCCTCGCCGGACTCCACCGAGCCTCGCCGCCCCCTCTTCTCGGCAACGCCGGTGAGGGCCATGCCCTCCCCCCTCTTCCCCTGTCCCGAGCGCGCTGCCGCCCACCGCGCCTCACGCTCTCCAAGAACGCGTCCCGCCGTCGCCTGGCCCGAGCTTGGCTCCGTGCCACTTTGGCCGAAGCCCAGGCCCCGGTCGCAGCCGCGTCCGGCCAACCCCGTGACCCCGCCCGCCTGCTCCGCTCCGCGCCCAGCCGCGCCTGCGGCTCCGCCGTCGGCCACCTCTCTCCTCCCTCTGGCCGCGCCGCCGTGCGCCGCCACTGCTGGCCGCCTGCGCGCCCCGCTGCCGGCCACGCCTGGTCGCAGCCGCCGTCGCCCTCGACCGGCCGTACGACCCTACCGGCCCTGCTCTCTGCGACGACCGCCCGGGGTCTGGTGCCCGATGCCCCGCACGAATGCCGCACCCGGCGGCCGCCCCGCACCCTCCGTCGCGGCCTAGGCCTCCGCCCCAGCCACCGCGGGCTGGTTGCGGCCCCGCCGGCGCCCCGTGCCCGCCCCACCGCTCCACTGCCGCGGCCGCCCCACCGCCGCGGCCCTGCTCGTCGTCCCCCGCGCCCCGGCCGAGCCCCGCCGCTGCCGTACGCCCCACCCCCCTTCGCTGGCGCCGCGCTGCTCCAGCGCCGCCGCACGGTCCGGCGCCCTTACGGCTGCGCCCCGCGACCCCGGCGCCCCGCCGTTGGCGCCCCGGCGGCCTCGTCCCGTCGTGCGGGCGAGCGCTCGCTCGGGCGCCCACGCCCAGGCACCCACGCCCGCGCGCCCGTTTACCCATTCCCGGGTGGGCCTATGACAAATTGGGCCCAGCCCTTTAAAAAAAAGGAAGTTAATTAAATAAATAAAAAGTTAGTTAATTAATTAATAATTAACTTAATTAATCCTGATAATTAACCATAATTAATTATGTTTAATTAAAATAATTACTAATTAGTCTAACTAAATCTTGTTAACTAAATTAGTCTATGACAGTGGGCCCCACTGCCCCTTTTGACCAGTCAACAGTCAAAGTTGACTGTTGACCATGCTGACGTCAGCATGACGTCATGCTGGCGCATTAAGTCCTTTTTCGAATTAATAATAATTTCAGAATATTGTTAAAACTTTAGAAATTCATAGAAAATAATCCGTAACTCGGATGAAAATGTTTTATATATGAAAATCGCTCAGAACGACGAGACGAATCCGAATACGCGGTCCGTTCGTTCGCCACACGTCCCTAGCATAGTGAACCTGCAACTTTCCCCCCTCCGATACACCTGTCCGAAAACGTGAAACACCGGGGATACTTTCCCGGATGTTATCCCCCTTCGCCGGTACCGTGTATCACCGCGTTAGAGCATCCTAGCACTGTGTGCTGACTCTTCGTGCTTCTCTGTTGCAACTGTTTGCTTTATATTTACTGTTTCTTCCCCCTCTTCTCTCCGGTAGACCCCGAGACCGATGATGCCCCGGTGATCGACTACGGTGTTGACGACCCGTCCTTCTTGCCAGAGCAACCAGGCAAGCCAACCCCCTTTGATCATTCCGATATCGCCCATTCTCTTCTCTCTTATGCTTGCATTAGAACTGCTACTGCTTTTTGTATGATCCTATTCTGATGCATAGCCTGTTGATGATACTGCTTTCATACCTTATATATTTATACTAAACTGCTTAGTATAGGCTGGTTAGAGATCCACCAGTGACCCCCCTACCTTGTCCCGACTGCCTCGCTGGATTATCAGAAGACCCGTTCAACGGGATCGAAGACCAGGACCCGGCACCGCACATCACTTTCCCCTTAGTTGCTCGACACTACTGGGTTACTATCGAGTGCCGAGGGTGAGACCTCATCAGCACTTCTGATGTTAACCTTGTAGGTTAGTTCATCGGTTGTGGTCATCGAGGGTGATTCCTCTTTCTCCACTCCCGATAACGACATTGTCATGCAACTCCTCAAGACTGGACCTCGAGGGTGACTCCTCTTTCGTTCACCTTGACGATAAACATCAGGTGGAATTCCATCGAGGGTGATTTCCTCAGGTTTTCCTTTGGTGTCAGACACACAGTTACTTTGGTTACTATGACTTTACACTGAACCTGGTTACTAAAGACGGGTCGACCCCGAGGGGTACCCGCGCGAGCTTAATTGCGAGTGATGTGTAGTCGGGTTGACCTGGAAGGTACCCGCGAGATAATACGAGGCGTGGCCGGGCACTCGCCCTTGCCGCAAGTTCTCGAGACGGGGCGATGGGGTCACATCTTTCGTGAGTCTCTGCTCGTTACCGCGCGTTCCCAAGACACTAAACGGTTTGGATATTTGATCCGAGGGGCCTCTGGCCTGATAGCACTAACCAACACGTGGGCATAGTATGGGCGTTCTGCGTCGTATGCATCAGCCGAAGCTTAACTGACGTCATTGCGCCGGGTTGGACTGCGTAAGCACCTACCTTTTAAGGAGGTTGCCCAGGTCTGCTCACCGGCCGCCCACGCAACGTGCAGGAGTTCCCGGGGCGATTGGCCCATGACCCCTGGGGGCATAGGGTTTAGTTCGGCGTGCATGACCTCTCTATTAAGCCTAGGTCGGGTTGCGGCGTATTGTTTGGCCGAGGGCGGGCATGACCTGATGGTGTGTCCGGCCGGAGTTAAGCAAGCGTGTTGGGTAAGTTGGTGCACCCCTGCAGGGAAGAAAACATCTATCGATAGCCTGTCCTACGGTAACGGACACTTGGAGTTGTATCCCGATCGCTACAACTAGAACTGGATGCTGAGGCATTGTTTGGATATTTTGCTTCGGGAGTCGAGAAAGGATCCCGGAGCGTTGGAACAACAACATAAATATGACTTATGATTTACTACTCTACTTCCCCCTCTTCCTGCAAGACGGTGGTTTCCAGAAGATGCTAGTCTTCGATAGGACTAGCTTCTCCCCTCTTATTCTGGCATTCTGCAGCTTAGTCCACAGATACCCCCTTTCATTGATACCGATGCATATGTAGTGTAGATCCTTGCTTGCGAGTACTTTGGATGAGTACTCACGGTTGCTTTGCTCCCCCTTTCCCCCTTTCTTTCTTCTTGCTGGTTGATGCAACCAGATGGTGGAGTCCAGGAGCCAGACGCCATACTTGACGACTGCTACTACCCCGACGGAGCCTACTACTATGTGGAGACAGCTGACGACCAGGACTAGTTAGGAGGTCCCAGGCAGGAGGCCTTGCCTTTTCGATCGTTGATGTTTTGTGCTAGCCTTCTTAAGGCAATCTTGTTTAACTTATGTCTGTACTCAGATATTGTTGCTTCCGCTGACTCTTGTGTATTCGAGCTTATGTATTCGAGCCCCCGAGGCCCCGGCTTGTAATATAAAGCTTGTATTATTTTAATTTGTGTCTAGAGTTGTGTTGTGATATCTTCCAGTGAGTCCTTGATCTTGGTCGTACACATTTGCGTGCATGATTAGTGTACGGTCAAATCGGGGGCGTCACAATAGTGGGCCTAAAGGGAAAGAGAGAGGCAGCCCATAGGGCTGGCCGGCGCCCCCACCTAGGGTTCCTAGTTGGACTAGGATTGGGGGGGGGCGCCACCTCTCCTATTCTTTTCCCCCTTCTTCCTTTTGGTGAATCCTACTAGGAATAGGATTGCAATCCTATTCCTAGTAGGACTCCTTCCCTAGCCGCACCAGGAAGGGCCGGCTGGCCTCCCTCCCTTGCTCCTTTATATACGGGGGCAGGGGGGCACCCAAAGACAAACAAGTTGAATTGTTTTAGCCGTGTGCGGTGCCCCCCTGCACAGAATCACACCTCGGTCATACCGTCGCGGAGCTTAGGCGAAGCCCTGCGCCGGTGAACACATCATATCCGTCACCATGCCGTCGTGCTGACGAAACTCTCCCGTGAAGCTCAACTGGATCAAGACCTCTTGGGACGTCATCAAGCTGAATGTGTGCTGAACGCGGAGGTGCCGTACGTTCGGTGCTTGATCGGTTGGATCGCGAAGAAGTTCGACAACATCAACCGCGTCACTTGACGCTTCCGCTCCCGGTCTACGAGGGTACGTAGACACACTCTTCCCTCTCGTTGCTATGCATCTGGTAGATAGATCTTGCGTGATCGTAGGAAAACTTTAAAATACTACGTTCCCCAACAATTACCGTACCACTCTGGTATGGCACGTACTCTGGTTGACCTACGAGGTTCGGTAGTAACTTGATCTGAAGTTTTATGATCATCATCAGTAGCTTCCTCACTAATTGGTGTAGGCATCATAGGAACTATTTTCTGTGATGAGCCATTTTCCAATTCGAGAGAAGGTAGTATTACCTCATCAAGTTTTACTTTCCTCCCACTCACTTCTTTCGAGAGAAACTCCTTCTCTATAAAGGATCCATTCTTAGCAACAAAATTTTTGCCTTCAGATCTGTGATAGAAGGTGTACCCAACAGTTTCTTTCGGGTATCCTATGAAGACGCATTTCTCCGATTTGGGTTCGAGCTTATCAGGATGAAGCTTTTTCACATAAGCATCGCAACCCCAAACTTTAAGAAACAACATCTTAGGTTTCTTGCCAAACCATAGTTCATACGGTGTCGTCTCAATGGATTTAGATAGTGCCCTATTTAACATGAATGCAGATGTCTCTAATGCATAACCCCAAAATGATAGTGGTGAATCGGTAAAAGACATCATAGATCGCACCATATCTAATAAAGTACAATTACGACGTTCGGACACACCATTACGCTGTGGTGTTCCAGGTGGCGTGAGCTGTGAAACTATTCCACATTGTTTCAAATGAAGACCAAACTCGTTACTCAATCTTCGCCTCCGTGATCATATCGTAGAAACTTTATTTCCTTGTTATGATGATTCTCTACTTTATTTCCAATAAGTCAGTTGCTTGCTCCATTGTTCCGAAGAATGGAGTTTTAGTCATCTTGCCCATGAGGCATGGTTCACAAGCACCAAGTGATTCATAATCAAGTGATTCCAAAAGTCCATCAGCATGGAGTTTCTTCATGCGCTTTATACCAATATGACCTAAACGGCAGTGCCACAAATAAGTTGCACTATCATTACCAACTTTGCATCTTTTGGCTTCAATATTATGAATATGTGTATCACTACGATCGAGACTCAAGAAAAATAGACCACTCATCAAGGGTGCATGACCATAAACGATATTACTCACATAAATAGAACAACCATTATTCTTTGATTTAAATGAATATCCGTCTCACAACAAACAAGATCCAGATATAATGTTTATGCTCAACGCTGGCACCAAATAATTATTATTTAGGTCTAAAACTAATCCCGAAGGTAGATGTAGAGGTAGCGTGCCGACGGCGATCACATCGACTTTGGAACCGTTTCCCATGCGCATCGTCACCTCATCCTTAGCCAATCTTCATTTAATCTATAGCCCCTGTTTCGAGTTACAAATATGAGCAACCAACTTAGTATCAAATACCCAAGCGCTACTACGAGCATTAGTAAGGTACACATCAATAACATGTATATCAAATATACCTTTGTTCACTTTGCCATCTTTCTTATCCGCCAAATACTTGGGGAAGTTCCGCTTCCAGTGACCAGTCCCTTTCCAGTAGAAGCACTCAGTTTCAGGCTTGAATCCAAAATTGGGTTTCTTCCCATGAGTAGCAACTGGCTTGCTATTCTTCTTGAAGTTACCCTTCTTTCCCTTGCCCTTTTTCTTGAAACTAGTGGTTTTGTTAACCATCAACACTTGATGCTCCTTTTTTATTTCTACCTCCGCAGCTTTGAGCATTGCAAAGAGCTCGGGAATTGTCTTCTCCATATTATAGTTCATCACGAAGCCTTTATAGCTTGGTGGCAGTGATTGAAGAACTCTGTCAATAACACTATCATCTGGAATATTAACTCCCAGCTGAGTCATGTGGTTTCAGACATTCTGAGTATGTGTTCACTGACAGAATTGTTCTCCTCCATCTTGCAGCTATAGAACTTATTGGATACTTCGTATCTCTCAACTCGAGCATTTGCTTGAAATATTAACTTCAACTCTTGAAACATCCCATATGCTCCATGACATTCAAAACATCTTTGAAGTCTCGATTCTAAGCCGTAAAGCATGGCACACTGAACTAACGAGTAGTCATCAGACCGCGTCTGCCAGACGTTCAAAGAGTCCACATTAGCGGGAGGGGGCTTGTCACCTAGCGGTGCTTCAAGGACATAATTATTTTGTGCAGCAATGAGGATATCCTCAAGTTCCGGACCCAGTCCGTGTAGTTGCTACCATCATCTTTCAACTTAACTTTCACTAGGAACGCATTACAATTTAAGGGAACGGTAGCACGGGCCATTGATCTACAACATAAATATACAAAAACTATCGGGACTAAGTTCATGATAAATTAAGTTCAATTAATCATATTACTAAAGAACTCCCACTTAGATAGACATCCCTCAACTCATCTAACTGATCACGTGATCCAAATCAACCAAACCATGTCCGATCATCACGTGAGATGGAGTAGTTTTCAATGGTGAACATCTTATGTTGATTATATCTACTATATGATTCACGCTCAACCTTTTGGTATCTAGTGTTCCGAGGCCATGTGTGTACATGCTAGACTCGTCAAGTTTAACCCAAGTATTCTGCACATGCAAAACTGTCTTACACCCATTGTATGTGAACGTAGAGCTTATCACACCTGATCATCACGTGGTGTCTCGGCATGACGAACTGTCGCAACAGTGCATACTCAGGGAGAACACTTGTACCTTGAAATTTTAGTAAGGGATCATCCTATAATGCTACCGATGTTTCTAAGCAAAATAATATGCATAAAAAGATAAACATCACATGCAATCAAAATATGTGACATGATATGGCCACCATCATCTTGTGCTTTTGATCTCCATCTCCAAAGCATCATCATGATCTCCATCATCACCGGCTTGACACCATGATCTTCATCGTAGCGTCGTGGTCGTCTCGCCAAATATTTCTTCTACTACTATCGCTAACTCATAGTGATAAAGTAAAGCAATTGCATGGCGTTCGCAATTCATACAATAAAGAGACAACCATAAGGCTCCTGCCGGTTGTGGATAATTTACAAAACATGATCATCTCATACAACAACGTATAACTCATCATGTCTTGACCATATCACATCACAACATGCCCTGCAAAAACAAGTTAGACGTCCTCTACTTTGTTGTTGCAAGTTTTACGTGGTTGTTGCGGGCTTCTAGCAAGAACCGTTCTTACCTACGGCACAAAAACCACAATGGTGATTTATCAAGTTTGCTGTTTTAACCTTCAACAAGGACTGGTCGCGGTCAAATTTGATTCAACTAAAGCAAGAGAGACAGACACGCGCCAGCCACCTTTATGCAAACAAGTTGCACACAACGGTGGAACCGGTCTCATGAACGCGGTCATGTAATGTTGGTCCAGGCCGCTTCATCTTACAATACCACTGAATCAAAATAACACGTTGGTGGTAAGCAGTATGAACATCACCGCCCATAACTCCTTTGTGTTCTACTCGTGCATATCATCTACGCATATACCTGGTATGATACCAGTGTTGGGAACGTAGCATGCAATTTCAAAAACAAATTCCTACGATAACGCAAGATCTATCTAGGAGATGCATAGCAACGAGACGGGAAGAGTGTCTACGTACCCTCGTAGATCGAAAGAGGGAGCGTGAGATTACCGTGGTTGATGTAGTCAAACGTCTTCGCGATTCAACCGATCAAGTACCGAACGTACGGCACCTCCGAGTTCAGCACACGTTCAGCTTGATGACGCCCCTCGAGCTCTTGATCCAGTAGAGGGTCGAGGGAGAGTTCCGGCTGCACGACGGTGTGTTGACAATGATGGTGAAGTAGATCGCGCAGGGCTTCGCCTAAGCACTACGACAATATGATTTGAGGTGTAAACTGTGGAGGGGGCACCGTACATGGCTAAGAGAAGAACTTGTGTGTTCTAGGGTGCCCCCTCCCCACGTATATAAAGGAGGGAGGGAGAGGAGGCCGGCCGGCCCCTAGGGCGCGCCAAGGAGAGGAGTCCTACTAGGACTCCTAGTCCTAGTAGGATTCCCTCTCAAGGAAGGGGGAAGAAGGAAGAAGAGGGAGAGGGAGAGGGAAAGGGGGGCGCCGCCCCCTTCCCCTAGTCCAATTCGGAATGCCGTGGGGGGGGGGATGGCCACCCCTTGCGGCCCTCTTCTCTCTCCACTAAGGCCCATGTATGCCCATTAGTTCCCCGGGGGGTTCCGATAACCCTCCAGCACTCTGATATTTACCCGGTACCTCTCGGAACTCATCTGGTGTCCGAATAACATCGTCCAATATATCATTATTTATGTCTCGACCATTTCGAGACTCCTCGTCATGTACGTGATCTCATCTGGGACTTCGAACAATCTCCGATCACCAAAAACTCATAACTCATAATACAAATCGTCATCGAACGTTAAGCGTGTGAACCCTATGGATTCGAGAACTATGTAGACATGTCTGAGACACTTCTCCGGTCAATAACCAATAGCGGAACCTGGATGCTCATATTGGCTCCTACATATTCTACGAGGTTCCTTATTGGTTAGACCGTAATGACAACATAAGTTATTCCCTTTGTCATCGGTATGTTACTTGCCCAAGATTCGATCGTCGGTATCTTCATACCTAGTTCAATCTCGTTACCGGCAAGTCTCTTTACTCATTCCGTAATACATAATCCCGTGACTAACTCATTAGTCATTTGCTTGCAAGGCTTATTATGATGTGTATCACCGAGAGGGCCCAGAGATACCTCTCCAATACTCGGAGTGACAAATCCTATTCTCGATCTATGCCAACTCAACTAACACCTTCGAAGATACCTGTAGAGCATCTTTATAATCACCAAGTTACGTTGTGACGTTTGATGTCACATAAGGCATTCCTCCGGTATCCGGGAGTTGCATAATCTCATAGTATGAGGAATATGTATTTGACATGAAGAAAGAAGTAGCGACAAAAACTGAACGAACAATACGCTAAGCAAACGGATGGGTCATGTCCATCACATCATTCTACTAATGATGTGATCTTGTTAATCAAATGACAACACATGTCTATGGTTAGGAAACTCAACCATCTTTGATTAATGAGCTAGTCTAGTAGAGGCTTACTAGGGACACTGAGTTTCGTCTATGTATTCACACATGTATCAAGTTTCCGGTTAATACAATTCTAGCATGAATAAAAGACATTTATCATGATATATAAGGAAATATAAATAACAACTTTATTATTGCCTCTAGGGCATATTTCCTTTAATAACTACCTAAGGATTGAGCATGATCCTTCAAGTAAGTTGTTTCTTCTGCACCCAATAAAAAATGCCCTAAATATGTATGTCCTTTTGTTGAAAGGGAAATAAGTTTTGTACAATCTTATGATGGCGGAGTATTAAAAGAGACGAACTGCTCAATAAAGGTCATTATTGTAAGGGGCAATATAAAATGTTTTTCTTTGCATTAAGAGCTTGCACGTCCAACTTAAAGGCACTTGACAACCTCTGCTTCCCTCTACGAAGAGCCTATTTTTTACTTTTTCTATTAAACGTTTACTTTTTTGCAAGTGTCAAAAGTTTTTCCTCTATTCCAACCTCAAATACTCTCCACTCAGCAAACAACATGTCGTGGGGAAAGATCCATGCACACATATCTAGTTGAATATATATGCTTATGAGTTATTATTGTTAACAATTATCCTAAGGTAAAAAGCTGGGAGGCAAAACACAAAACCCCCATCTTCCATTGTGTCTGATTGAAACAGTTTGCTCTACAAATATGATTTGAGTGCCAACAATCATTAGAAGACTATGTGACAGTTGAGTATGTGAAGTTTGCTAAACAAAATCACTTGTA
Organism: Secale cereale; assembly: GCA_902687465.1. Taxonomy (NCBI): domain Eukaryota; kingdom Viridiplantae; phylum Streptophyta; class Magnoliopsida; order Poales; family Poaceae; genus Secale; species Secale cereale. Next base: position 95,352,492 of record LR738714.1, on the reverse strand, counting down.
TAGACTCTTAGGGAAAATATGATGAAGTGAAATTCCTTGAATGCCGAAGAACATAGCTTGTCGAGTTTCTAGATAGTTTATAGTCTATACTTTAACATGTGGATAGCTTGTTACTTCACAGTGAGATGTTTAATGAATAATAATTGTTGTCATGGTATATTCATAATTATAATCATGATGATGTCGTGTTCGTATTTTCTTTATCGACTCTCTCTCTCTCTCTCTCTCTCTCTCTCTCTCTCTCTATAAACATGTGGTCATATTTACCGAGTTCGGTATTCGCTTGAGGGAAAGTGGAGTCTAAGCTTGAGGGAGTTGATATGTCCATTTTGCATCATGTTTTCCTACTGTTACTATCTCATTTTTAAGTTATATTTCATGTTATGATACAATTCTAATGCCTTTTCTATATTAAAATGCAAGATAAATCAAAGGAGAGGGATTACCGGTAGATGGAGTTCTAACATGAAAAAGCTATAGTAGAGATAAATTCTCCGCACCTCTAAATGAAGAGAAATATTCAGGAGATTTGTTTTGGAATATATAAAAATACTGGAAGAAATAAGTAACGAACAAGCGGAAAAAGGGGCCCACAAGCCGAGGGAGCGCCCTCCCCCAATCCACACCACTCAAGCTTGTGGGGTCAACAGATCTCCTCTCCGGACGTCATTCTGTCATATACTCCCACAGGCGGAAACATATGTTGAGCAATTTTGCTCTCGGGAGGAGCGATTTTGCCGGGGAAACTTCCCTCTAGGAGGGGGAAATCGAAGCCATCGTTGATACGTCTCCAACGTATCTATAATTTTTTATTGTTCCTTGCTATTATTTATGATGTTTTGGATGTTTAATGGGCTTTGTCATACACTTTTATATTATTTTTTGGACTAACCTACTCACCCAAAGGCCCAGTCCAGATTGCTGTTTTTTGCCTGTTTCAGGGTTTTACAGAAAAGGAATATCAAACGGAGTCCATACGGAATGAAACCTTCGGGAGAGATATTTTTGGAGAAAATCACGCACGGGAGACTTGAGAACCACGGAGTAGGGGCCACGTGGTGCCCACGAGGGTGGGGGGCGCCCCCCTAGGGCACGCCCCCCTGCCTCGTGGGTCCCATGTAATGCCCATGGTGCCCTCCTTCTTCCTATATATATCTACGTACCCCGAAACCATCAGAGCAATAGAGAAAACCCTAATTCCACCGCCGTAACCTTCTGTTCCCATGAGAGCAGATCTTGGGGCCTGTTCCGGAGCTCCGCCGGAGGGGGGATCTACCACGGAGTGCTTCTACATCATCATCATCTCCTCACCATGAGTTGTGTGTAGTCTACCACAGACCTTCGGGTCCATAGCTAGTATCTAGATGGCTTCTTCTCTCTCTTTGGATCTCAATACAAAGTTCTCCTCGGTCTTCGAGGAGATCTATTCGATGTAATCTCTTTTTGCGGTGTGTTTGTCGAGATCCGATGAATTGTGGGTTTATGATCAAGATTATCTATGAGAAATATTTGGTTCTTTTCTGAACTCTTTATGTGTGCTCATAATATCCTTGCAAGTCTCTTCGAATTATTGGTTTGGTTTGGCCTACTAGATCTATAGTTCTTGCAGTGGGAGAAATGCTTGGCTTTGGGTTCAATCTTGCGGTGTCCTTTCCCAGTGACAGTAGGGGCAGCAAGGCACGTATTGTATTGTTGCCATCGAGGATAAAAAGATGGGGTTTATATTATACTGCTTGAGTTTATCCATCTACATCATGTCATCTTGCTTAAGGCGTTACTGTCACACCCTGATTTTCATGCCACAACACTTAACCAAATAATCGTGCTAAATTGTGGTTTGACAAAAACTTTTGAGTGTTTTTGACCTTGCTTGATTGGTTTTTTGTTTGCTGTTTGCAAGTGCTCTAAAAATCGAATAAATCATCCAACTCTTATACATCATCTCCTTGATACAAAACCTTTTCCCAATGATCATGCCATGTGTATAGAACACTATAGTATTTTCTTATAAAAATAATTTGGCCAAATAGTATTTTCTAAAATTAGTTTTCCAAAAAACCATGAAATGAGGTTTGTACTGCAAGTACCTTATTTAGGGTGTGAAAAATCTTTTAAAAGTATATTTGAATCCTATTAGGTATAGGACTCCCATAAACCACAAAATTATAATTTTAAAAGTTATTTTTATATTTTATTTAAAGGCTTTTTCTTTAGGCCAGAAATGGTCTTTAATAGGTTAAAATTATTTAACTATTTCAAAAATATTTTTCAAAATTCAGGGAATCTCATAGGACATATATTGTCCATATATAAGAGTTTCAACACATGATCATGTTCAAAATATTGGACAAATCCTTCAAAAACCCTTTGTGGATATTTCAAGCTTTTGAAATATTTACAATGGAAATAATCCCTAAAAATTACAGGAAAATTCTATCATGTCAAATATGACATATTTGATGATCTTACAAAGCCTCATGCCTTGAAGATCAAGAAAACACCATCAAATCCCCTCAAAACCATTTCTGTCCATTTTCAAGTTTGAGCAACTTTACATTGCCAAACTTGTCCAAATGCTCTCAAACTTGGTGCACATGCTAAAATTGTCTAATTAGCATCTAGACCAAATGGCACAAGTATTGGAGAAGAATAAATTGATCAAAGTGCCCCGAAACCCTTTCTGAGCAGATCCAAATTTGAACAACTCTACATTACCAACTTTTTACTTGTGGCCTCAAATTTTGTGGACATGCTCACAACCCCAAATGATGACACTACACCAAGTGGTGCATCAAGGAGGGATGATTTGCATGACTAAATCTTGGAAAATCCATTTCCGTTGATTTCTAGGGTTTACCAGAGTTACATTAGAAACTTTGCCCAAATAATCTCAAACTTGGTGTAATACCATATTTCTATATGCCATTTGATCCTGTTAAGTCTCATGTCAATTGGAAGTCATTTGCTTGCCGAAAACCACATCAAACACCTTCTGCCATTTTTCCAGAACCACTGTTTTGACCCCTTTCACTATTCCCCTTTACCTCTAATTTTTACCATAGATGAACCTGATCACCTTCTACCTCCAGCAACTCCCCCATGCCCTCAGATCAATCATTGGAGGGGGTAAAACCCCCATATGCCTCTCTGTTTTCACCATGGCAGAACCTCCCTCTTATCCTCCTCTTACTATTACACTTGACTTACACCCTAAGCGACTAGAGGGCATCTCCGGACCAGCCAGAAGCCAATGGACAAGGTGGCCACGTCCAGAGAGCGTGGGGACATGGCCATGCCGGACATACGGGCGCTCTGGAGCACGCTACAGTGTGCTCACGCACTGTAGCCGCGTCCTGCCCGAGGCACCCGACCACCCAGGGTGATGGGATCGTGTCCCCCGAGGCCACCTCGACGTCTGCAACATGGCTAGCTGATGGCCCCTTCCTCCTTCTCCCTCTTGTTGCTGCTCTCACACGCGCGCCGGCCGCCGCGAGCTCCAATGAGCGGCTTCACACGCGCGGAGCCTCTGGCGCGCTCTGCTCGCCCTTCCCTTTTTCCCTTGGCCTGGACCACGTCCACGAACGCCCTGGACACGCCCCGGAGAGCCAGTTTTGCCTCCAGCCACGGCAACGGCTTCACCGGCGCATGGTGATACGTCCAAAACGTATCTATAATTTCTGCTTGCTTCATGCCTCTTTTGTGTGATATTGCTATGATATTTATGCACTTCCATACACTTTTGATCATATTTGGACTAACCTATTAACTCAGTGCACCACAGTGCCAGTTCCTGTTTTCTGCTGTTTTTCTATTTCAGGTTTCCCCCATATTAAAAGTGCCCTAAAAATTCCGGGAAAAATACAGGAAAAATCAGCGTATCGGGAGCTTCCAGAAAAACCAAGGCAGGGCCAGAGGGGAGCCTGGGGTGGCCCAGGCGGCCACCCGGTGCGGCCCCACCCCTGGCCGCGCCAGGGGGGCGCCTAGGGCCCCACCTCCGCCTCTGGTGATCCCCTTTTGCATATATATTGCTCGCGTCCCGAAACCCTCGAGGACGGAACCCTTTTTCGCGATCTCATCTCTGTTCCGCCGCCGCCGCGCTTGCAAGATCGGGAGCACCAGGAGAACTCTTCCCGGCACCCTGCCGGAGGGGAGAACCACCACCGGGAGCTTCTCCACCACCATGGACGCTTCCCGGATGAGTTGTGAGTAGTCTCCCTTGGACCATGGGTCCATGACCAGTAGCTATGTGATGTTCTCCTCCCCTATTTGTTCTTCATCGATTAGACCTCGTGAGCTGCCCTACATGATCGAGGCACATATGTAATCTTTATGCTGTTGCTCTGCTGAGTTTGCTAGGATCCGATGGATTATGAGATTATGTTCAGATTGTGTGTGAGTAATATATTTGATTCACCTCTTTTATATTTATGTTCTTGAGTAATTCTTGCATGTTCTCAGTTGCTGTTTATTGCTTTGGCCAAGTAGTAGGTAGTAACTCCAAGAGGGAACGTTATGCTTGATTGTGGGTTCATGCCCCTCGATGACTAGTTTGAGTGACAGAAACATGAGTCTAGGGGATGTGATGTTGCCACAAGGGGGAAAACAACGGTGCTTGTACTTGCGGGTGCAAGGATTGTTTACTTTACGCAAAGTTCTTTTAATGCAGTTGTCTATTGCTTTGAGTTTACACTATGGGTGGGATTCGCAACTTAATACCAGCGAGATGTTCTAGATAGATATCTCAAGGTGGATGATTAGTAGTAGATGCAGATGGATTTCGGTCTACTTGCCTTGGCGTACCGCCCATGCTTTTGAGCCTCTACCTTTCTTTACAGCATAGTTAGCATTGGTTTGGGCACATAATCCTGTCAATTGCCCAGCTGTAATTTGTTTACCTCGCTTAGCTATTTTATCGTCTTTTGGGAGAGAGACATCACTAGTGAACATCATGGGACCCCGGTCCATATTACCATCACTGATCACACCCGCTATTTACCTCTTGTTTTTATTTCCTAGTTGCAGTCATACCTATCACTATTATCTCTTGCGTTTGATCCTTTGTAAACGACAAGGCCGGAGGGATTGACAACCTCTCTGTACTCGTTGGGAGCAAAGTTATTTGTATCTGTGTGCAGGTCCTGTCAAGCAAAAGTTTCTGGCGCTATTGACACCTTCTTGTCGACCCTCGGAGTCTCACGGGATTCGAATTTTGGTATCTTTGCCAAGGGAAATTTGCCGCTACGCTACATCTCAAACCTTCCACTTGGGGTAACCAACGAGGGGCGAGAAGCCATCAAGCAAGTTTCTGGCGCCGTTGCCGGGGACTCCACTCTTCAAGATAGGGGAGTTGCACGCTATCTTTTATCTTTTCTTTTTAGTCTTGTTAGTTTACCTTTCAGTTTTTGCTTTAGTGTCCCTTACCAAAAATCACAAAAAAAAATTATTTGCTTTTCTGTTAGTAGTCCTTTCTGTTTAGTCAAGCATGTTAGGATTTGGTGCTTTGAGGGAATCAGAAGTTCTAGATTTCCATCAAAGGGATGGAGAAAATATGAAGAAGGCATGGGACAGAATTTCTGATGCACATAGGAGAATTATGCCTTGGATACCTATAAAAATTGTGCTTAGAAATTTTTACCATGGTCTTTTTAAATGGTGTAAACACTCTCTTGATATTATAGCTGAAGGAGATTTCCTAGAGTGTGATGAAGCTAGAGCTCTTGAAATTATACATGGTCTATCTAGTTACTTTGTTTATGATCATAGTTTTGATACTGTCATAGATAGACTTGCTACTATTGAGAAGAGAATGGATGCTCTAGACTTGATGAAGGTAGAGAAACCCAAACCCAATAAGAGGGATATTTTGGAAATAGACAATGATTGGGAGCCTTTTGTTAGGATTAGCATCTCTAATCAAGACTTCCTTGCTTATTGTGATATTGGATCTATGGTTTCTACTATGCCAAAAATTGTTCATGATTCTTTAAAATTTAACATGGACAGATTATCATCCTATCATGGACATGCTAATGGAGATATTTCTGAGATCCAGGGAAGAATAAAAGACGTGCCAGTTACATTCCTTAAAGGGATGGCAATGGTTGATTTCTTCATCATGAAGGCAAACCAAGGAAATATAGTGCTTGGAAGGGACTTCCTCCGAGCCGTAAAAGGCTTCATCGATATAGGTAAGGGACAAATCCGCCTACGCGGGAAGGCAAAAGGTACGTACCCCTTTCCTAGAAGGAACAAGGGTGATCTTGTTGAGGAACCATTCGAAGCAATTTATAACTCCGATTATTACGATGACTTTTGATTCCTCCTTTTTGCATCATGCCTAGCTTAAAGGCATAAAAGAAAGCACTTTTGGGAGGCAGCCCACAACGAATAAAGTTTTATTTTGCTTTTGTTGTGTCTTGATGTTTGTTACTACAGTAGCATCATCATTGTATCTTTTCTTTTCAGCTTTGTGCCAAGTTTAGCCTCCGATTGCAAGAAAGTTCAAAAGTTGTGACGTGCAGTCCAGAAAACCGATTCTGTCCTTGGACAGAAAAATTCGTATAAAATCACCAGATCATCTTTTTGATCTGAATTTTTTTGACAGCGTGCTCTATACAATTGGCTTTCGGGCGTCTGTTCTGAGTTTTTTGATTTGAGTCGCAGAAGTGCCCCAAAAAAATTATTTACTACCTGCTGGTCTATTTTTCACAGATTCTGTCCTGTTTTGCCTTTTCTTCGTTTTGCAAACCTTGAGCTTGTTTTTTATTTGCAAAAACCTTTTGGCAATCTTGAGAAACAGTAGCTCTTCAAGATTATCTTTATTTCCATCAAGAAAAAAATATTTTATTATGGGTACTAACCTCGCTAATCAGATTATGATGAGTTATGTATGAAGGGAGTTTTCAAGTGTGCGAGGGAAGATGATAAAAAGATTCAGGAGGGTCAAACGCTCAAGCTTGGGGATGCCCCCGTGCACCCCCAAGTAATATTCAAGAAGACTCAAGCGTCTAAGCTTGGGGATGCCCCCATGCATCCCCTTCTCCATCAATAATTATCAGTTCGTCTTTCGTTCCACTATAATTATCACTTCATGTGTTATGTGCTATGCTTGGAGAATCTCGCTCTTAGTTTCCTTTTTAGTTTTCTTTAGCTTTGCTTGCTATTCATAACAAGTTAGAACCCAACTTTCTTTGTGTGGGAGAGAAACACGCTCCACTTCAACCTAGAACACAACATAGGATTTTCATGCTTATCTTTGCTGTGTGTGTTCTTTGTCTTTCCATAGCTGCTGTCCTGTTTAGCTCTTAGTTTTCATGCTTTTCTTTTTAAAGAGCTTTTGTTTAGTTGGTTGTTGAACTCTCTTGAGTTTTCATGTTTATCTTGTTAAGAGAGTTTGCCTGTTGCACTAAGTTGTGTGTCTTAACTTAAAGTAGGTAATTGAGGTTGCTATTTAATTTTAGTAGTAACTTGCAATAGTTTTGAGGTATTGCTATGAGTAATGTCTGAACTTTTGGTGTCAAGAGCTTTAGCCTATTAGTGATAGATGTCTTATTTTGGGCAATCCGTGTTTATTTTCAAACACCTACAAAATAGTTGAGAACTTTAGCTACTAAATGGATCACTAATTTTTGGAGGGATCGAATATTAGAGTACACTCACGTATCATGAGTCGAGGATGCGCAAGGATAACCAAATCCCCATACACTCCTCCTCGGGGTACTTGTATCTTTGTGAACCTCCTAATTAGATTGAGAGTTACCGATAATAAGTGCACGAGTTCTTCGGACTAATGTGAGTATTCGAAGGTTGACACTTCCACCTAACCATATTTTTCTAGCCTCTTCAGTACCGTGCATTGCCCTTTCTCACCTCGAGAGTTGGCGCATACTTCGCCGGTGCATCCAAATCCTTGGCACGATACGCTCTGTCATCATAAGCCTCATTATATCCTTCCTCAAAACAGCCACCATAACTACCTATTAAGGCATTTCCATAGCCTTTCCGAGATACATTGCCATGCAACATCCATCTTCTCATGACTTGATCTTCATGTCATACATGCTTTTTGCTTGATCGATGAGCCGCATGCTAGTTGGACCTTGCCCTAATCATTGCTACATGACGTGCTAGTATCATTGCATATCCTGCTACACCGGCAGAGGCATACATTTGCATACATCATGATAGTTTCATTTTCTTTATGTTGAGTACTTTTGTAAAGTGTGAACGATCTTCTATACTTCTTGTAATACATAGAGTGTTGCCCCTAAAGTGAGGGAAAGATCCCAAAGAGGACAAATCAAAAGATCCCAAAGAGGACAAAATCGAAAGATCCCAAAGAGGACAAATGAGAGATAAATAGAAAGAGCCATTGAGGCCACAAAAAAAAGAGAAAAAGAAATAAAAAGAGAGAAGGGGGCACACTACTATTTCTTTTGAGAGATCCACACTCGTACTCCATCTTATACCTTGTACTCCATAGAGATTATCATTCATGCATATAGCTATGTGGGGACCTTTACACTATAGAACTTGGCTTGTATATTCCAATGATGAGCCTCCTCAAAAGAGCTCTAGGTCTTCTTGAGCAAGCAAGTTGGATGCACCCCCACTAGTTCCATTGGAGAGCTTACCTTAGCTCATAGGTGCATCCGTTGCATGGCAATCCCTACTCCTCACATCATATCTATCATTTGGCTTTCTCTCGCCGATGATTGTCCTCATTGATGTGAGCCTTTCACACCTTTTTGTCTTCCCCCTTTATCATTTTTCTCTCTTTGCCATCCTAACGGTCGACTTTCTTGCTTACGCTCATCCATTGCATGAGTGCTCAAAATATCTAAAGGGAGTGGATCATTTTGACTTGTACCTGGCTGACGGTCTGGGGATGAGTCAAGATAAGATTCCAAAGAAGACCAAGTGTGAAACTTTAGTAGATTAAGTTCTCAACAATATAAAAACTATGTTTTACTCTCTCATATATCCCTATCCCCTTTCTTGCACGCAAACACCATTCGGAGACATTCGAGTCACGGACAGCAAGAGCTCTTGCACCTTTATGTTCTTATGTTACTTGTTACAATGCTAATATAGACTCTTGCTTGTTATGACTTGAATTGAATTACATGCCTTGATTGCTTTACTTAAAAGTTCTTATATGGTTGGTAGCATGTCACCACATAAATTATGCTTGTTATCATTTACCTACTCGAGGACGAGCAGGAATTAAGCTTGGGGATGTTGATACGTCCAAAATGTATCTATAATTTCTGCTTGCTCCATGCCTCTTTTGTGTGATATTGCTATGATATCTATGCACTTCCATACACTTTTGATCATATTTGAACTAACCTATTAACTCAGTGCACCACAGTGCCAGTTCCTGTTTTCTGCTGTTTTTCTATTTCAGGTTTCCCCCATATTAAAAGTGCCCTAAAAATTCCGGGAAAAATCAGCGTATCGGGAGCTTCCAGAAAAACCAAGGCAGGGCCAGAGGGGAGCCTGGGGTGGCCCAGGCGGCCACCCGGCGCGGCTCCACCCCTTGCCGCGCCAGGGGGGCGCCTGGGGCCCCACCTCCGCCTCTGGTGACCCCCTTTTGCATATATATTGCTCGCGTCCCGAAACCCTCGAGGACGGAACCCTTTTTCGCGATCTCATCTCTGTTCCTCCGCCGCCGCGCTTCCAAGATCGGGAGCACCAGGAGAACTCTTCCCGGCACCCTGCCGGAGGGGAGAACCACCACCGGGAGCTTCTCCACCACCATGGACGCTTCCCGGATGAGTTGTGAGTAGTCTCCCTTGGACCATGGGTCCATGACCAGTAGCTATGTGATGTTCTCCTCCCCTCTTTGTTCTTCATCGATTAGACCTCGTGAGCTGCCCTACATGATCGAGGCACATATGTAATCTTTATGCTGTTGCTCTGCTAAGTTTGCTGGGATCTGATGGATTATGAGATTATGTTCAGATTGTGTGTGAGTAATATATTTGATTCACCTCTTTTATATTTATGTTCTTGAGTAATTCTTGCATGTTCTCCGTTGCTGTTTATTGCTTTGGCCAAGTAGTAGGTAGTAACTCCAAGAGGGAACGTTATGCTTGATTGTGGGTTCATGCCCCTCGATGACTAGTTTGAGTGACAGAAACATGAGTCTAGGGGATGTGCTGTTGCCACAAGGGGGAAAACAACGGTGCTTGTACTTGCGGGTGCAAGGATTGTTTACTTTACGCAAAGTTCTTTTAATGCAGTTGTCTGTTGCTTTGAGTTTACACTATGGGTGGGACTCGCAACTTAATACCAGCGAGATGTTCTGGATAGATATCTCAAGGTGGATGATTAGTAGTAGATGCAGATGGATTTCGGTCTACTTGCCTTGGCGTACCGCCCATGCTTTTGAGCCTCTACCTTTCTTTATAGCATAGTTAGCATTGGTTGCGCACATAATCCTGTCAATTGCCCAGCTGTAATTTGTTTACCTCGCTTAGCTGTTTTATCGTCTTTTGGGAGAGAGACATCACTAGTGAACATCACGGGACCCCGGTCCATATTACCATCACTGATCACACCCGCTATTTACCTCCTGTTTTTATTTCCTAGTTGCAGTCATACCTATCACTATTATATCTTGCGTTTGATCTTTTGTAAACGACAAGGCCGGAGGGATTGACAACCTCTCTGTACTCGTTGGGAGCAAAGTTATTTGTATCTGTGTCCAGGTCCTGTCAAGCAGAAGTTTCTGGCGCTATTGATACCTTCTTGTCGACCCTCGGAGTCTCACGGGATTCGATTCTTGGTATCTTTGCCAAGGGAAATTTTCCGCTATGCTACATCTCAAACCTTCCACTTGGGGTAACCAACGAGGGGCGAGAAGCCATCACATGGCCCCGCGGTGAACCTCGGGATGGCCTATATAAGGCCTCCCTCGAGCCCTCTTTGTGCTCCATTTGCCTCCTCTCCCTCTAGTGTGCCTCCCCGACCAACCCCCTCTCTCTCTCTTTCTCTCCCGTGCCTTCTTCCTCCCCCTGTGTCGCCATTGCCGCCTCGGGCCCCTGCTCAAATTAAGGCGCCCTGGCCTCTCCCTCTCCCTCTAATCACCACCAGAGCCCATCACGATCTCCCTTGAGCCTCCCCGCAGTTTTCCTCCATCTCCGGCGGCTTGTGGCGTCGTGTCCAATTTCGGCCGGAGCAGCCGTCCGCCCTAGCCGTGGCTTGCTCGTCCCAGAGCCCACCGGCGGGCAGTCTACCCCTCCTGCGGATGCGCCCCACCACGCTGGTCATTTCGGTGGCCGAGGCATCGCCGGGGACGGCCGAGTCAGTGGGGCAACGCCGGGGACGACCGAGTCGGCGGGGCAACGTCGGCGAGCGCTCGGCCCTGCCTCCCCTGCCTCCTCTGTCGCGGGCGGGAGGAGGGAGATGATCCTGCCGATGGGACCTGCTCGTCAGTGGCTCAGCTGGGCGGACCCAACTGTTTAAGTGGAGGTGCACCAGCAGAACTCCGCCTACCCCGCGCGAAGGTTTCCCGGAAGCCGCCTCCGACGTGGCCCCTTCGCGCGTGCGGCCGAGCCGCTGGGCCGGCCCAGTGTCGCCCTACCACTAAGCCTCGCACAGTGCGCGCTGCTGCCGTCCCAGATCCAGCCCATTTTGGTAATTTCTTTTCGTTTTTCTTTATCTGTGAACTTGTAAAAATCCATAAACAATTAATTTGAACTCCAAATTTGGTGATTCAAATTTGTAGTGACTCTATAAATCATGCTCTATCACATAGTGCTACTTGCACATTTTTTAGAAATATTTTCTTCAGAAATATTTATCAAAATGCTATTTTTCCATTTCTGTGACGAACTTTAGAAAATCACAGAGAGCTCATAGATGATCCAAATCCATTGGTTCAAATTTCTAGGCACTTCTAAGATCCTAACCTAGTTTATGAACATTTTTCCCAATGCTTTCTATGCCACATCAAATATTATTCTATTTATCCATGTATAGCGAAGTTTGCTAAATCATAGGAAATTCTCTTGAACTCCAAATCAAGTGAAACCAACTCCTAGATTCTTCTAAAATCATTCCTTGTTAAATGGGTGGCTTTGCCCATTTTTCAAAATAATTCTTCTGTACACTTCTTACAGATCCATTAAACCCCTTGATTCCATCATATTGAAATGTTCCAAACTATCCGTTGATCCAATGCCTATGAAACCACCTTGGTCATTTTTCATATGAACAGAGGTATCCTAGAAAAGTCCAACTCCTATTTTTAGATCACTTTTATTTTTGCCTTGTTGTGTTGCTTATTATGATTGTTTCCGTCGTTAGTTGGCGAAATAGACGGAGTACTTGGAGATGGACCAGAAGATTTGAAGACTCTGAAGGACAAGGCAAGCAGCCCTTTGACCATGTTGAACCCTTTTATGTCATGAAAGCATTTTCATCATTTCATTGAGTGCATGATATATCTTGAGTGGCAACCTTGCTAGGCTTGCCTCCGTTGCATACCCCATTGATACTTGCATTGTAAATAACTCTATTATGTTTAGAGTTGTGTTGGTTGGTTGAAGATATATGCTAAGTAGTTGGCTACGCAAAATGGGTCAGGGTTATGCATGGAAAGAAACAAGTGTGGTTTGACATACTTGCAAATAACCCAGTGGGTGCCACTAATGCCCCCGGGAGATGATGAGGAACTAGGGCACTACTTGGTGGAGAAGTAGTGTACCGAGGCTTGATGAAGGTGTTGTTTACAGAGACGGATTAGATTTAAGATTTGTTGACCGTCCCAACCAAACATGTGCAACCACTCTACCCTTATATGGGAAATGGCGTTATTGATTACCTAGACCGATACTAGCATGGTGCCCGCATTACTAGTGACAGGGGTGACACGAGGTCACTCTCGGGACGGGGTCGTGCTTTGATAGGCGGCCATGACTATTTTTACAGGGCACCTGACACACCATTGGTACCCCGTGCTTGTGGTATGTGATGAATATGGGAGCGAGGCTCCACAATTTTAAGACGTGAAATGTTTGGCACGGGGCTGTTACCAATCGAGTGGACTCTGTGTTAGTGTCGTCTAGGGAAAGGTAATGATCGGGTGCTTCCCCCGAGTACTTGAGGTACTGCGGGATCGTGGATGACACGAAAGCTTCCCGGATCTTGCGGGTAAAGTGCGCAACCTCTGCAGAGTGTCAAACTATTCGGATAGCTGTGTCCACGGTTAAGGACAGTTGGGTGGTGCTGCTTAGACTATGTCCTTAAGTTTCTGGAAAACAACACGGTTTGGGTAAATCTGTTGACGTGATTTGTGAGAAAGTCACGATGAGCTTGAGAAAGAGTTGTTCATAACTCTTTCTCGATGTTGATGTCTGTAACCTCCTGATACTTGTTGCAGACGCATGCATGCCCTTGTTATATGTTGATCATACTTGCATATGAAAAACTAGCTTTACGCAAAAATGCCAATTTATTAGTAGAGCCCTGCATAATTATTCTGTCATCACACTTGGGTTGCTTGCGAGTACATTCAAAGTACTCATTGGCTTGCCACTGGTTATTTTATTAGCCAGGCATGAAAGAACAGGATATGATGAAGATTTCTTGGTGAAGAACATGCGAGCTAGGACGCTTCCCAGTCAGAATGCATGTAGGGTTAAGGAAGATGGCATGGGTCCAAGTTGTTATTGAAGATTTCCGCTGCAATGGTATACTCAAGACTTGACCATAATGGTCACAGTTTGTGTAATACGGTATGTATGGATGTAAGAATCTTGTTATTCAGCTTCTGTGTGTTCAGTGAGCATTGATCTCTCAGATCACTGTACACGTGCATTCGGTGATCACGACATATGAGTCGGGGTCCCCACAGTTACTCTGTTCTTATGAACTCAATACACTAGATGCATGCTGGATAGCGGTCGATGTGTGGAGTAATAGTAGTAGATGCAGGCAGGAGTCGGTCTACTTGTCTCGGACGTGATGCCTATATATAATGATCATGCCTAGATAGTCTCATAATTATTCGCTTTTCTATCAACTACTCGACAGTAATTTGTTTACCCGCCGTAGAATATCGCTATCATGAGAGAAGCCACTAGAGAACACTATGGCCCCGGGGTCTATTCTCGACATATCAATCTACATCTACTTTACTTTTTCCGCTTTTACTTTCTTTTCTGATAATAAAAATTACCAAAAATATAAACTATCATCTCTATCATATCTCACTTTCGTAAGTGACCGTAAAGGGATTGACAACCCCTTATCGCGTTGGCTGCAAAGTTCTTATTTGTTTGTGTAGGTGCGAGGGACTCACGCGTGGTCTCCTACTGGATTGATACCTTGGTTCTCAAAAACAGAGGGAAATACTTACGCTACTGTGCTGCATCTCCCTTTCCTCTTCGAGGGAATACAACGCAAGCTCAAGAAGTAGCAAGAAGAATTTCTGGCGCCGTTGCCGGGGAGGCTTACGCAAAAGTCATATACCAAGTACCTATCACAAACCCTTATCCTTCGCATTACATTTTTTGCCTCTCGTTTTCCTCTCCCCCACTTCACCCTTGCCGTTTTATTTGCCCTTCTTCCGCCGTGTGTTTATCGTTCGCTTACTTCTTGTTTGCTTGAGTGTGTTGGATTGCTTGCTTGTCACTATGGCTCAGAACAATACCAAATTGTGTGACTTCTCCAATACCAACAATAATGATTTTATTAGCACTCCGATTGCTCCTATTACCGATGCTGAATCTTGTGAGATCAATGCTGCTTTGTTGAATCTTGTCATGAAAGATCAATTCTCCGGCCTCCCTAGTGAAGATGCCGCGACCCATCTAAACAACTTTGTTGATTTGTGTGATATGAAAAAGAAAAGGGATACGGATAACGATATTGTTAAATTGAAGTTATTTCCGTTTTCACTTAGAGATCGTGCTAAAACTTGGTTTTCCTCTTTGCCTAGAAATAGTATTGATTTGTGGAATAAGTGCAAAGATGCTTTTATCTCTAAGTATTTCCCTCCTGCTAAGATCATCTCTCTTAGAAACGATATTATGAATTTTAAGCAACTAGATCATGAGCATGTTGCACAAGCTTGGGAGAGAATGAAATTAATGATACGTAATTGCCCTACACATGGTTTGAATCTATGGATGATTATTCAGAACTTTTATGCTGGCTTGAATTTTGCTTCTAGAAATCTTTAAGATTCGGCCACAGGAGGCACTTTCATGGGAACTACCTTAGGAGAAGCTACCAAACTCCTAGATAACATTATGGTTAATTATTCTCAATGGCACACCGAAAGATCTACTAGTAAAAAAGTGCATGCTATTGAAGAAATTAGTGTTTTGAGTGGAAAGATGGATGAACTTATGAAATTATTTGCTGCTAAGAGTGCTTCTTCTGATCCTAATGATATGCCTTTGTCCACTTTGATTGAAAATAACAATGAATCTTTGGATGTGAATTTTGTTGGTAGGAATAATTTTGGTAACAATGCTTATAGAGGGAACTTCAATCCTAGGCCTTTTCCTAGTAATTCCTCAAATAATTATGGTAATTCCTACAACAACTCTTATACAAAGATGCCTTCTGAATTTGAAACTAGTGTTAAGGAGTTTATGATTTCGCAAAAGAATTTTAGTGCTTTGCTTGAAGAAAAATTGCTTAAGATTGATGAATTGGCTAGAAGTGTGGATAGAATTACTATTGATGTTGATTCTTTTAAACTTAGATCTATCCCACCTAAGCATGATATCAATGAGTCTCTCAAAGCCATGCGAATTTCCATTGATGAATGCAAAGAAAGAACCGCTAGGATGCGTGCTAAAAGAGAGGATTATATTAAAGTGAGTTCTTCTAGTTATCATGAAAATAAAGATGAAGATCTGAAAGTTATTGATGTGTCTCCTATTAGATCCTTGTTTTCCAGTATAAATCTTGATGAAGATAGGATTGGAGATGATTCTACTTTAAGGTGTCCCAATGATTCGGAGTTTTTAGATCTTGATGCTAAAATTACTAAAAGTGGGAGTGAAGAAATTAAAACTTTGCATAGTGATGAATCCAGTACTTTGGATTTCAAGGGATTCAATTATGATAATTTCTCTTTGAATGATTGTATTTCCTTGTTGCAATCCGTACTAAACTCTCCGCATGCTTATAGTCAAAATAAAGCTTTCACATAACACACAGTTGATGCTTTGTTGCAATCTTATGAAGAAAAACTTGAGTTAGAAGTTTCTATCCCTAGAAAGCTCTATGATAAGTCGGAACCTACTATCAAAATAAAAAATAAAGATCATGAATGCTATGCTTTCTGTGATTTGGGCGCAAGTGTCTCCACTATCCCAAAAACTTAGTGTGATTTGCTAGGTTTCCATGAGCTTGATGATTGTTCTTTAAATTTGCATCTTGCGGATTCCACTATTAAGAAACCTATGGGAAGGATTAATGATGTTCTTATTGTTGCCAATAGGAATTATGTGCCTGTAGATTTCATTGTTCTTGATATAGATTGCAATCCTTCATGTCCTATTATTCTTGGTAGACCTTTCCTTAGAACGATTGGTGCAATTATTGATATGAAGAAAGGAAATATTAGATTCCAATTTTTGTTAAGGAAAGACATGGAACACTTTCCTAGAAAGTAAATAAAATTACCATATGAATCTATTATGAGTGCCACTTATGGATTGCCTTCAAAAGATGGCAAAACCTAGATCTATTCATGTATCGTGCCTAGTGAGGGGCGTAAAACGATAGCGCTTGTTGGGAGGCAACCCAATTTTATATTTTTTGTTTTTGCTGCTGTTAGGGAATAAATATTGCATCTAGCTTATGTTTATATGTGGTTTTGTGTTTTGTTTAGTGTTTGTGCCAAGTAGAACCTTTGGGAAGACTTGTGTGAAGTTTATGTGATCTTGCTGTGAAAAACAGAATCGTTAGCGCTCGCTAGAATGGTCATCAGATTTTACTGGAGCATTGCTATTTAGTTGATTCTTTTTGCAGATGATTAATAGACAAATTCCTCACGTTTACCAATTTAGTTTGATTTTTTTGGAGTTACAGAAATATGCGAAACCTGCAGATTACTATAGACTGTTCTGTTTTTGACAGATTCTGTTTTTCGTGTGTTGTTTGCTTATTTCAATGCATCTATGAGTAATATTGGGAGGTATGAACCATAGAGAAGTTGGAATACAGTAGGTTTAACACCAATATAAACAAAGAATGGATTCTTTGCAGTACCTTTGAGTAGTGGTTTGCTTTCTTATACTAACGGAGCTCACGAGATTTTTGTCTAAGTTTTGTGTTGTGAAGTTTTCAAGTTTTGAGTATTGCTTTGATGGACTACAGAACAAAGAGTAGCAAGGGCCTAAGCTTGGGGATGACCAAGGCACCCCAAGTAAAATTCAAGACAACCAAAAGCCTAAGCTTGGGGATGCCCCGGGAAGGCATCCCCTCTTTCGTCTTCATCTATCGGTAACTATACTCGGAGCTATATTTTTATTCACCACATGATATGTGTTTTGCTTGGAGCGTCTTGTATAATTTAAGTCTTTGCTTGTTAGTTTGCCACAATTATCCTTGCTGGACACACCTATTTGAGAGAGTTAAATATGGCCTAGGAATTGTTAGAACACTCTATGTGCTTCACTTATATCTTTTGAGTTGAATAGTTTTGCTCTAGTGCTTCACTTATATCTTTTTGAAGAAATTGTTGAACTCTCATGCTTAACTTATATCCATTTGAGAGTCTATTAAAACAGCATGGTAATGTGCTTAGGCTATAAAACTAGTCTTCACATGATAGACATCCAAGATCAATGTAGTAAAAACTTTCATACTAAGTGCATTGAATATGATGAGAAGTTGGATGCTTGATAATTGTTTTGAGACATGAGGATAGTGATATTAGAATCATGCTAGTGGAGTTATTATGAAATTGAGAAATGCTTGTGTTAAGGTTAGTGATTCCCGTAGCATGCACGTATGGTGAACCGCTATGTGACGAAGTTAGAGCACGAGGTATTTGTAAAGTGTCAACCTTTGTGTGGAGGTCGGGGGCGCGCGATGGTTAACTCCTACCAACCTCCCCCCTAGGAGCATGCGTTGATTGCTTTGTTTTGATGACTCATAGATTTTTGCAATAAGTATATGAGTTCTTATGACTAATGTCGAGTCCATGGATTATACGCACTCTCACCCTTCCACCATTGCTAGCCTCTCTTGTACCGTGCAACTTTCGCCGGTACCATACACCCACTATATATCCTTCCACAAAACAGCCACTATATATATATATTCCTCAAAACAGACACCATACCTACCTATCATGGCATTTCCATAGCCATTCCAAGATATATTACCATGCAACTTTCCACCGTTCCGTTCATATGACACACATCATACTGTCATATTGCCATGCATGATCATGTAGTTGACATCGTATTTGTGGCAAGGCCACAATGCATAATTTTTCATACATGTCACTCTAGATTCATTGCACATACCAGTACACCGCCGGAGGCATTCATATAGAGTCATACTTGTTCTAGTATCGAGTTGTAATTCAATGAAAGTGTGATGATCATCATTATTAGAGCATTGTCCCATGTGAGGATAGGCTAAATCAATAAAGCCCCTCCAAAAAAAGAAAAAAAAAGAGAAAAAAAGAAAGGCCCAAAAAAAAGAGAAAAAGAAAATAAAAAAGGGACAATTGCTATTATCTCTTTTTCCACACTTGTGCTTCAAAGTAGCACCATGTTCTTCATGATAGAGAGTCTCATGTTTAGTCACTTTTATATACTAGTGGGAATTTTCATTATAGAACTTGGCTTGTATATTCCAACGATGGGCTTCCTCAAATGCCCTAGGTCTTCGTGAGCAAGCAAGTTGGATGCACTAGTTTCTTTTGTTGAGCTTTCATACATATTTAGATCTAGTGCATCCGTTGCATGGCAATTCCTACTCACTCACATTGATATCTATTGATGGGCATCTCCATAGCCCGTTTATACGCCTAGTCGATGTGAGACTATCTCCCTCCTTTTTGTCTTCTCCAAAACCACCTCTCTATTCCACCCATAGTGCTATGTCCATGGCTCACGCTCATGTATTGCGTGAAAGTCGAAAGGTTTGAAAGAATAGAGTATGAAAACAAGTGCTTGGCTAAAATCGGGGTTGTGCATGATATGAATATTTTGTGTGATGAAGAGGGAGCATAGCGAGACTATATGATTTTGTAGGGATAACTTTCTTTAGCCATAGTATTTTGAGAAGACATGATTGCTTTGTTAGTATGCTTGAAGTATTATTATTTCTTATGTCAATATAGACTTTTGTCTTGAATCTTTCAGATCTGAACATTCATGCCACAATTAAGAGAATTACATTGAAAAACTATGTTAGTTAGCATTCCACATCAAAAATTCTGTTTTTATCATTTACCTACTCGAGGACGAGCAGGAATTAAGCTTGGGGATGCTTGATACGTCTCCAATGTATCTATAATTTTTGATTGTTTCATGCTATTATTTATGATGTTCTGGATGTTTAATGGACTTTGTCATACACTTTTATATTATTTTTGGGACTAACCTACTAACCCAAAGGCCCAGTCCAGATTGTTGTTTTTTGCCTGTTTCGGGGTTTTTCAGAAAAGTAATATCAAACGGAATCCAAACGGAATGAAACCTTCGGGAGAGATATTTTTGGAGAAAATCACGCACGGGAGACTTGAGAACCACAGAGTAGGGGCCACGTGGTGCCCACGAGGGTGGGGGCGCGCCCCCCTGCCTCGTGTGTCCCACGTAAGGCCCCCAGTGCCCTCCTTCTTCCTGTATATATCTATGTACCCCGAAACCATCAGAGCAAGAGAGAAAACCCTAATTCCACCGTCGTAACGTTCTATTCCCGTGAGATCCCATCTTGGGGCCTGCTCGGGAGCTCCGCCGGAGGGGGGATCTACCACGGAGTGCTTCTACATCATCACCATCGCCTCACCATGAGTTGTGAATAGTTTACCACAGACCTTCGGGTCCATAGCTAGTATCTAGATGGCTTCTTCTCTCTCTTTGGATCTCAATACAAAGTTCTCCTCGGTCTTCGAGGAGATCTACTCGATGTAATCTCTTTTTGCGGTGTGTTTGTCGAGATCCGATGAATTGTGGGTTTATGATCAAGATTATCTATGAGAAATATTTGGTTCTTTTCTGAACTCTTTATGTGTGCTCATAATATCCTTGCATGTCTCTTTGAATTATTGGTTTGGTTTGGCCTACTAGATCTATAGTTCTTGCAATGGGAGAAGTGCTTGGCTTTTGGTTCAATCTTGCGGTGTCCTTTCCCAGTGACAGTAGGGGCAGCAAGGCACGTATTGTGTTGTTGCCGTCGAGGATAAGAAGATGGGGTTTATATCATATTGCTTGAGTTTATCTCTCTACATCATGTCATCTTGCTTAAGGCGTTACTCTGTTCTTATGAACTTAATACACTAGATGCATGCTTGATAGCGGTCGATATGTGGAGTAATAGTAGTAGATGCAGGCAGGAGTCGGTCTACTTGTCTCGGATGTGATGCCTATATATAATGATCATGCCTAGATAGTCTCATAATTATTCGCTTTTCTATCAATTGCTCGACAATAATTTGTTTACGCGCCGTAGAATATCGCTATCATGAGAGAAGCCAGTAGAGAACACTATGGCCCCCGGGTCTATTCTCAACCTATCAATCTACATCTACTTTACTTTTTCCGCTTTTACATTTTGTTCTTATAATAAAAAATACCAAAAATATAAACTATCATCTCTATCAGATCTCACTTTCGTAAGTGACCGTAAAGGGATTGACAACCCCTTATCGCGTTGGCTGCGAAGTTCTTATTTGTTTGTGCAGGTGCGTGGGACTTGCGCGTGGTCTCCTACTGGATTGATACCTTGGTTCTCAAAAACTGAGGGAAATACTTACGCTATTGTGCTGCATCTCCCTTTCCTCTTCGAGGGAATACAACGCAAGCTCGAGAAGTAGCAATCGTCATCACCACCACTCCTACCATCATCATCTTCTTCTTCATCAACATCTTCGCCGGCACCATCTCATCTCAAAACCCTAGTTCATCTCTTGTGCTCAATCTTTGTATCAAACCTCATATTGGTACCTAGGGGTGCTGGTAGTGTTGATTACATCTGTAGTTGATGCTAGTTGGTTTACTTGGTGGAAGATCATTATGTTCAGATTGTTAATTGCATATTTATACCCACTAAACATGTTCATTATGATGAGTTGTGAGAAGTTGTATTTGTTCTTGAAGACATGGGAGAAGCCTTGTTATTAGTAATCATGTGAAGTTGACCACTGTTCAATGTTTTCATATTACTAGTAAGCATGCACGTGCAATGTACATCTCGTTGGAATTCAAAATTCAGATTGGGTAGTTTGGATGCATTTGTTAGGGAACATAGTATTTCAAAAAATTCCTATGATCACGCAAGATCTATCTAGGAGAAGCATAGCAACGAGCGGGGAGAGTGTGTCTACGTACCCTCGTAGACCGAAAGCGGAAGCATCTAGTGACGCGGTTGCTGTAGTCGAACGTCTTCACGATCCAACCGATCCAAGCACCGAACGTACGACACCTCCGCGTTCAGCACACTTTCAACTCGATGACGTCCCACGAGCTCTTGATCCAGTTGAGCGTCATGGGAGATTTTCATCAGCCCGACGGCGTGGTGACGGTGATGATGAAGTTACTGACGCAGGGCTTTGCCTAAGCACTGCAATGAAATGACCGAGGTGTGTAACTATGGAGGGGGGAGCACTACACACGGCTAAAACTGATGTTTACTTGTGTGTCTATGGGGTGCCCCCTCCCCACGTATATAAAGGAGGGAGGGGAGGAGGAGGCGGCCAAGGAGGAGGACGCGCGCCAAGGGAGGGGCAATCCTACTCCAAGTAGGATTGGCCCTCCTTTCCTATTCCTACTAGGAGAGGGAGGGAAAGAGGAGAGGAGAAGAAGGAAAGAGGGGGGCCGGCCCCTAGCCCTAAACCAATTTGGTTTGGGCCTGGGGGGCACGCCCCACATCTCCCTTGCTGCCCTCTTCCTCCACTAGGGCCCAATACGGCCCATAGACTCCCTGGGGGGTTCCGGTAACCTCCCGGCACTCCGAAAAATACCCGATACACTTCCGAACCATTCTGGTGTCCGAATATAACCTTCCAATATATCAATCTTCATGTCTCGACCATTTCGAGACTCCTCATCATGTCAGTGATCACATTTGGGACTCCAAACAACCTTCGGTACATCAAAACACTTAAACTCATAATACCTATCGTCATCGAATGTTAAGCGTGCGGACCCTACGGGTTCGAGAACTATGTAGACATTACCGAGACACATCTCCGGTCAATAACCAATAGTAGAACTTGGATGCTCATATTGGCTCCTACATATTCTACGAAGAGCTTTATCGGTCAAACCGCATAACAACATACGTTATTCCCTTTGTCATCGGTATGTTACTTGCTCGAGATTCCATCATCGGTATCATCATACCTAGTTCAATCTCGTTACCGCTAATTCTCTTTACTCGTTCCATAATACATCATCTCATGACTAACTCATTAGTCGTTTGCTTGCAAGGTTTATTATGATGTGTATTACCGAGAGGGCCCAAAGATACCTCTCCGACACTCGGAGTGACAAATCCTATCCTCGGTCTATGCCAACACCACAAACACCTTCGGAGACATCTGTAGAGCATCTTTATAATCACCCAGTTACTTTGTAACATTTGATTGCACACAAGGTCTTCCTATGGTATTTGGGAGTTGCATAATTGATGGGCCTCTAACCCCTCGTTGGTTACCCCAAGTGGAAGGTGAAAGATGCAGTGTTGTGGAAGTGTTTTCCCTTAGCAAAGATGCCAAGGATCGAATCCCCAGAGACTCCTAGGTTCAAAAAGTAGGTGTCAACTGCTAACGGCGCAAATTAGCAATCAACGAGGCCCTGCACACAGATACAAATAACTTTGCTCCCAACGAGTACAGAGAGGTTGTCAATCCCTCCGGCCTTGTAGTTCACAAAGGATTAAACACAAATGATAGTAGTGATAGATAGTGTTTTGCAATAGTAAATAATAGCGAAAAGTAAATAGCAAATGTGATTAATGATGGTAATATGGACCGGAGTCACATGATGTTCACTAGTGATGTCTCTCTCCCAAAAGACGATAAAACAACAATGTGAGGTAAATGAATTACAACTGGGCAATTGACAGGACCACGAACGCAAACCAATGCTGACTACATTGCAATAAAGGTTGAGGTTCAAAGCATGGGCAGTACGCCAAAGTAAGTAGACCGAAATCCATCAATATCTACTACTAATCATCCACCTTGAGATATCTATCCAGAACATCTCGCTGGTATTAAGTTGCGAGCCCCACCCATAGTGTAAACTCAAAGCAACAGACAACTGCATTAAAAGAACTTTGCGTAAAGTAAACAATCCTTGCACCCGCGGGCACAAGCACCGTTGTTTTCCCCCTTGTGGCAACAGCACATCCCCTAGACTCATGTTTCTGTCACTCAAGCTAGTCATCGAGGGGCATGAACCCACAATCGAGCATAACGTTCCCTCTTGGAGTCACTACGTATCACTTGGCCAAAGCAATAAATAACAACGGAGAACATGCAAGAATTACTTATGAACGTAAATATAAAAGAGTTGAATCAAATATATTACTCAAGAACAATCTGAACATAATCTCATAATCCATCGGATCCCAGCAAACTCATCATAGCAACAGCATAAGGATTACATATGTGCCTCGATCATGTAGGGTAGCTGTCGAGGACTAATTGGTGAAGCACAAGAACGGGAGGAGAACATCACATAGCTACTGGTCATGGACTCATGGTCCAAGGGAGACTACTCACAACTCATCCGGGAGGCGTCCATGGTGGTGGAGAAGTTCCCGGTGGTGATCCTCCCCTCCGGCAGGGTGCCGGGAAGAGTTCTCCTGGTGCTCCCGATCTTGGAAGCGGCGGCGGCGGCGGAACAGAGATGGGATCGCGAAAAGAGTTCCTGTCCCGAGGGTTTCGAGGGACGCTCTAAATATATGCCAAAGGGGGGCACCGGACGGGCTTCGGGGGGCCCAGGCGCCCCCCCGGCGCGGCCCAGGGGGGGCGGGGGCGCGCCCACAGGGCGCCCCGAGCCCTGGTGGCCCCCCTGGCTGTACTTCGGGCGCAAGGTCGGTTCCGGAACGCTGATTTTTTATATAATTTTTCTGGATTTTTCCTGGCAGTTCTCGTAACGTGAAAACCTGAAATACAAAATCAGCCGAAAACAGAAACTGGCGCCGGGGTGCACCGGATTAGTAGGTTAGTCCAAATATGATCAAAAGTGTATGGAAGTGTATGAATATCATAGCAATATCACCAAAGAGTGGCATGGAGCAAGCAAAAATTATAGATACGTTTTGGACGTATCTATAATCTCATAGTCATAGGAACATGTATAAGTCATGAAGAAAACAATAGCAGTAAAACTAAACGATCATAGTGCTAAGCTAACGGATGGGTCTTGTCCGTCACATCATTCTCCTAATGATGTGATCCCGTTGATCAAATGACAATTCATGTCTATGGTTAGGAAACATAACCATCTTTGAGTAACGAGCTAGTCTAGTAGAGGCATACTAGGGACACTCTGTTTTGTCTATGTATTCACACATGTATCAAGTTTCCGGTTAATACAATTCTTGTTGGGGAAGGTAGTATTTCAAATTTTTTCCTACGATCACGCAAGATCTATCTAAGAGAAGCATAGCAACGAGTGGGGAGAGTGTGTCTACGTACCCTCGTAGACCGAAAGCGGAAGCGTCTAGTGATGCCGTTGATGTAGTCGAACGTCTTTGCGATCCAACCCATCCAAGTACCGAACGTACGGCACCTCTGCGTTCACCACATGTTCCGCTCGATGACGTCCCATGAGCTCTTGATCCAGTTGAGCGTCACGGGACCGTTTCGTCAGCACGACGGTGTGGTGACGGTGATGATGAAGCTACCGGTGCAGGGCTTCGCCTAAGCACTGCAACGGTATGACCAAGGTGTGTATCTGTCGGGAGGGGCACCGCACATGGCTAAAATCAACTTGTGTGTCTATGGGGTTCCCCCTCCCCACATATATAAAGGAGGGAGGGGAGGAGGAGGCGGCCAATGAGGAGGGGCGCGCCATGGGGAGTCCTACTCCCACCGGGAGTAGGATTCCTTCTCTTTCCCTAGTTGGAGTAGGAGAGGAAGGAAGGAAGAGAGGGAGAGTAAGGAAAGGGGGCCGCCCCCCTAGTCCAGTTCGGTTTGGGCTAGGAGGGGCGTGCGCCCCAAGCTAGCCACGCCTCCTATTCTTTCACTTGAGCCCATGAGGCCCAATAACGCCCGAGGGGTTCCGGTAGCCCCCCGGTACTCCGGTATTTATCTGATAACCCCCAGAACTCATCCAGTGTCCGAATATCACCTTCCAGTATATGAATGTTTATGTCTCAGATATTCCGAGACTCCTTGTCAGGTCCGTGATCACATCCGGTACTCCCAACTACCTTCGGTACATCAAAACACATCAACTCATAATACCGATCGTCATCGAACGTTAAGCGTGCGGACCCTACGGGTTCGAGAACTATGTAGACATGACCGAGACTCATCTCCGGTCGATAACCAATAGCGGAACCTGGATGCTCATATTGGTTCCTACATATTCTACGAAGATATTTATCGGTCAAACCGCATAACAACATACGTTGTTCCCTTTGTCATCGGTATGTTGCTTGCCCAAGATTCGATCGTCGTTATCATCATACCTAGTTCAATCTCGTTACCGACAAGTCTCTTTACTCGTTCCGTAATACATCATCTTGTGACTAACTCATTAGTCATTTGCTTGCAAGGCTTATTATGATGTGTATTACCGAGAGGGCCCAGAGATACATCTCCGACACTCGGAGTGACAAATCCTATTCTCGATCTATGCCAACACCACAAACACCTTTGGAGACACCTGTAGAGCATCTTTATAGTCACCCAGTTACGTTGTGACGTTTGATAGCACAAAAGGTGTTCCTCCGGTATCCAGGAGTTGCATAATCTCATAGTCATAGGAGCATGTATAAGTCATGAAGAAAGCAATAACAGTAAAACTAAACAATCAAGTTGCTAGGCTAACGGATGGGTCTAGTCCATCACATCATTCTCCTAATGATGTGATCCCATTGATCAAATGACAATTCATGTCTATGGTTAGGAAACATAACCATCTTTGATTAACGAGCTAGTCTAGTAGAGGCATACTAGGGACACTCTGTTTTGTCTATGTATTCACACATGTATCAAGTTTTCGGTTAATATAATTCTTGTTGGGGAAGGTAATACTTCAAATTTTTCCCTACGATCACGCAAGATCTATCTAAGAGAAGCATATCAACAAATGCAGAGAGTGTGTCTACATACCCTCGTAGACCGAAAGCGGAAGCGTCTAGTGATGCGGTTGATGTAGTCGAACGTCTTTGCGATCCAACCGATCCAAGTACCGAACGTACGGCACCTGCTCGTTCAGCACACGTTCCGCTCGACGACGTCCCATGAGCTCTTGATCCAGTTGAGCGTCACGGCACAGTTTTGTCAGCACGACGGTGTGGTGACGGTGTTGATGAAGCTACCGGCGCAGGGCTTCGCCTAAGCACTGCAACGGTATGACCGAGGTGTGTATCTGTGGGGAGGGGAACCGCACACGGCTAAAATCAACTTGCGTGTCTATGGGGTTCCCCCTCCCCACATATATAAAGGAGGGAGGGGAGGAGGAGGCGGCCAAGGAAGAGGGGCGCACCATGGGGAGTCCTACTCCCGTCGGGAGTAGGATTCCTTCTCTTTCCCTAGTTGGAGTAGGAGAGGAACGAAGGAAGAGAGGGAGAGTAAGGAAAGGGGTGCCATCCCCCTAGTCCAATTTGGTTTGGGCTAGGGGGCCGTGCGCCCCAAGCTAGCCGCGCCTCCTCATCTTCCACTTGAGCCCACGAGGACCAATAACCCCCCGGGGGGTTCCGGTAGCCCCCCGGTACTCCGATATTTATCTGATAACCCCCGGAACTCATCCGGTGTCCGAATATCACCTTCCAATATATGAATCATTATGTCTCGGATATTCCAGGACTCCTCGTCAGGTCCGTGATCACATCCGGGACTCCCAACTACCTTCGGTACATCAAAACACATAAACTCATAATACCGATCGTCATCGAACGTTAACCGTGCGGACCCTACGGGTTTGAGAACTATGTAGACATGACCGAGACTCATCTCCGGTCGATAACCAATAGCGGAACCTAGATGCTCATATTGGTTCCTACATATTCTACGAAGATCTTTATCGGTCAAACCGCATAACAACATACGTTGTTCCCTTTGTAATCGGTATGTTACTTGCCCGAGATTCGATCGTCGGTATTATCATACCTAGTTCAATCTCGTTACCGGCAAGTCCCTTTACTTGTTCCGTAATACATCATCTTGTGACTAACTCATTAGTCGTTTGCTTGCAAGGCTTATTATGATGTGTATTACCGAGAGGGCCCAGAGATACCTCTCCGACACTCGGAGTGACAAATCCTATTCTCGATCTATGCCAACACCACAAACACCTTTGGAGACACCTATATAGAATCTTTATAATCACCCAGTTACATTGTGATGTTTGATAGCACACAAGGTATTCCTCCGGTATTCGGGAGTTGCATAATCTCATAGTCATAGGAGCATGTATAAGTCATGAAGAAAGCAATAGCAGTAAAACTAAACGATCATGTTGCTAAGCTAATGGATGGGTCTTGTCCATCACATCATTCTCCTAATGATGTGATCCCGCTGATCAAATGACAACTCATGTCTATGGCTAGGAAACATAACCATCTTTGATCAATGAGCTAGTCTAGTAGAGGCATACTAGGGACACTCTATTTTGTCTATGTATTCACACATGTACTAAGTTTCCGGTTAATACAATTCTAGCATGATTAATAAACATTTATCATGATATAAGGAAATACAAATAATAACTTTATTATTGCCTCTAGGGCATATTTCCTTTAATTCTAGCATGGATAAAAGACATTTATCATGATATATAAGGAAATATAAATAACAACTTTATTATTGCCTATAGGGCATATTTCCTTCAGCACCTGTAGATTTTGCAATGCACGTCTCGTTAGCAATTGCCACATTTTATGATTATGAAATCTGGCAAATGAATATCAAAACCGCATTCCTTAATGGATTTTTGAAAGAAGAGTTGTATATGACACAACCAGAAGGTTTTGTCGATCCTAGATGTGCTAACAAAGTATGCAAGCTCCAGTGATCCATCTATGGACTCGTGCAAGCATCTTGGAGTTGGAATATACGCTTTGATGAGTTGATCAAAGCATATGGTTTTATACAAACTTACGGTGAAGCATGTATTTAAAAGAAAGTGAGTGGGAGCTCTGTAGCATTTCTGATATTATATGTGGATGACATATTGTTGATTGGAAATGATATAGAATTTTGGGATAGCATAAAAGGATACTTGAATAAGAATTTTTCAATAAAAGACCTCGGTGAAGCTGCTTATATATAGGCCTTCAAAATCTATAGCGATAGATCGAGATGCTTAATAGGACTTTCACAAAGCACATACCTTGACAAAGTTTTGAAGAAGTTCAAAATGGATCAGTCAAAGAAAGGGTTATTGCCCGTGTTACAAGGTGTGAATTGAGTCAGACTCAATGCTTGACCACTACAGAAGGTAGAGAGAAAATGAAAGTCATTCCCTATGCCTCAGCTATAGGTTCTATCATGTATGTATGCTGTGTACCAGACCTAATGTGTGCCTTGCCACGTGTCTGGCAAGGGGGTACAAGAGTGATCCAGGAGTGGATTACTGGATGGAGGTCAAAATTATCCTTAGAGGAATAAGGAAATGTTTCTCGATTATGGAGGTGATAAAGAGTTCGTCGTAAAGGGTTACGCCGATGCAAGCTTTGACACTAATCCAGATGACCCTGAGTATCAATCTGGATGCGTATTAAACGTAGGAGCAATTAGATAGAGTAGCTCTATGCAGAGCATTGTAGACATAGAAATTTGCAAAGTGCACACGGATTTGAATGTTGCAGGCTCGTTGACCAGAAACCTCTCTCACAAGCAAAACATGATCATACCTTCGAACTCTTTGATTGTTAATCACATGGGGATGTGAACTAGATTATTGACTCTAGTAAACTCTTTGGGTATTAATCACATGACGATGTGAACTATATTATTAACTCTAGTAAACTCTTTGGGTATTAATCACATGGCGAAGTGAACTACGGGTGTTAATCACATGGCGATGGAACTAGATTATTGACTCTAGAGCATGTGGGAGACTGATGGAAATATGCCCTAGAGCCAATAATAAAATGGTTATTATTATATTTCCTTAATCATGATAAAGGTTTATTATTCACACTAGAATTGTATTGATCGGAAACTTAAATACATGTGTGGATACATAAACAAATATCGTGTCCCTAGTAAGCCTTTACTATATTAGCTCGTTGATCAAAGATGGTTAAGGTTTCCTAACCATGGACATGTGTTGTCATTTGATAACAGGATCACATCATTAGGAGAATGATGTGATGGACAAGACCCATCCGTTAGCTTAGCCTTTGATCATACAGTTTATTGCTACTGCTTTCTTGTATGTCAAATACATATTCCTTAGACCATGAGATCGTGCAACTCCCGGATACCAGAGGAATACCTTGTGTTCTATCAAATTTCACAACATAACTAGGTGATCATAAAGATTCTCTATAGGTATCTCCGAAGGTGTTTGTTGAGTTGGTATGGATCGAGATTGGGATTTGTCACTACGAGTGTCTGAGAGGTATCTCTGGGCCCTCTCGGTAATACACATCATAAGAAGCCTTGCAAGCAAATGACTAATGAGTTAGTTATGAGATGTTGTATTATGGAACGAGTAAAGAGACTTCCTGGTAACGAGATTGAACTAGGTATAGAGATATCGACGATCGAATCTCGGGCAAGTAACATACCGATGGACAAAGGGAATTACGTATGTTGTCATAACAGTTCGACCGATAAAGATCTTCATAGAATATGAAGGAGCCAATATGGGCATCTAGGTTCCGCTATTGTTTATTGGCCGAAGAGGTGTCTCGGTCATGTCTACATAGTTCTCGAACCCGTAGGCTCCGCACGCTTAACGTTCGATGTCGATTTGGTATTATATGAGTTACTACCTCCGTCCTGGTTTATTGGTCCCATTGTATTCCGTGCTAAATTTTGACCATAAATGTAACTAGCAAAATGTTCATGCATGTCACAAAATTTATATCATTGAAAACTATTTTGAAATACAAATCCAATGATATAATTTTTGTTGACATGCATTAACATTTTGTTAGTTAATTTTTTGGTCAAATTTTGGCACAGACCGAATGTTGTTTGGAGTGTCAGATGAGATCACAAACATGTCAAGGAGCTCCGGAATGGTCCATAGGTAAAGATTGATACATATGATGATGCTATTTAGTCTCCAGAATGGCTTTGGAATACACCGGAAAGTTATTGGAATACCGAAAGGGGTTCCGGAGGCACCAGGAGAGTATTGGGCCTTATTGGGCCATGTAGAGGGAACACACCAGCCCACATGGCTAGTGCGCCCCCCTAAGGTGGCCACACCCAATTAGATGGAAGGGGGAGGCACCACCTCCTACTACCATATCTCCGGAAGGGAGAAAGGAAAGAGAAGGGGCGCCTCCCCCCTTTCCTTCTCCTTTGTGCATTATATAAAAGGGGGGCACACGACTAGGAAAACCCTAGGGTGGCCGTCGGCCCTACTGGAGGCGCCCTAGGGCTGCCTCCTCTCCTCCCACACCTATATGTGGGCAGGGGTGCCACACAAGACACAGCTTATTCCACGCTGTGTGTCGGCACCCCTCCGCCTCTAGTTTACTCCTTCGCTCTAGATCGTCATAGTGCTTAGGCGAAGCCCTGCAAGATTATTCACCACCACCGTCACCACGTCGTTGTGCTGCAGGTACTCATCAACACCTCGCTATGCTTGCTGGATCAAGACGGTGGGGCAACATTGAGCTGAGCATGTACTGAATGCGGAGGTGTCGTACGTTCGGTGCTCGATTGGTTGGAATGCGAAGAAGTTCGACTACATCAACCGCGTTGTCAAACGCATCCGCTTACAGTCTACGAGGGAACATAGACACACTCTTCCCTCATTGCTATCCATCTCCATGGATAGATCATTGAGTGTGCGTAGATTTTTTTTGTTTTCTATGCAACATTATCCAAAAGTGGTATCAGAGCCAGGTTTATGCATAGATGATATGCACGAGTAGAACACAAAGAGTTGTGGGCGGTGATCATCATACTGCTTACCACCAATGTATTATTTTGATTCAGCGGTATTGTAAGATGAAGCGGCCTGGACCAACCTTACATGTCCACGTACATGAGACCGGTTCCACCGACAGACATGCAACTTGTTTTGCATAAAGGTGGCTGGCGGATGTCTGTTTCTCCTACTTTAGTTGAATCGAGTTTGACTGCGGCTGGTCCTTGTTGAAGGTTAAAACAACAAACCTGATAAATCACTATTGTGGTTTTGTGTTGTAAGAAAGAAAGGTACTTGCTAGAAGCCCGTAGCAGCCACGTAAAACTTGCAATAACAAAGTAGAAGACGTCTAACTTGTTTTTGCAGGGCATGTTGTGATGTCATATGGTCAAGACGTGATGAGTTATACGTTACTGTAATATCGACAACCGCAGGAGCCTTATGGTTGTCTCTTAATTATTATATGAAATGCAAGCGCCATGTAATTGCTTTACTTTATCGCTATGAGTTAGCAATAGTCAGAGAAGCAATAGTTGGCGAGATGACCACGACACAACGATGGAGACCAAGGTGTCGATCCGGTGACAGTGGAGATGGTAAAGATGGTTTGGAGATGGAGGTCAAAAGCACAAGATGATGATGGCCATATCATGTCACATATTATGATTGCATATGATGTTTATCATTTATGCATCTTATTTTTCTTAGAACATCGGTAGCATTATAAGATGATCCCTTCTTTAAATTCCAGATAATAGTGTTCTCCCCGAGTATGCATCGTTGCTAAAGTTCGTTGTTTCGAAGCACCTCATGATGATCGGGTGTGATAGACTCCACGTTCACATACAACGAGTGTAAGCTAGTTTTATACATGCAGAATACTTGGGTTAAACTTGATGAGCCTAGCATGTACATTCATGGTCTCGAACACTGGAGATCGAAAGGTCGAACATGAGTCATATAGTAGATATGATCAACATAGAGATGTTCACCATTATGACCACCCCATCTCATGTGATGACCGGACATGTGTTAGTTGATTTGTATCATGTATCACTTGATAACTTGTGGGATGTTAATTTTAGTGGGAGTTCATTAGTAATTTGATTAATTTAACTTAATTTATCATGAACTTAGTCAAAATGTCTTTGCATATTATGTTGTACATCAATAGCTCGTGATGTACCTCCACTATTTTTGATATGTTCCTAGAGAAAACTAAGTTGAAAGATGATAGTAGTAATATTGCGGACTAGGTCCGTGATCTGAGGATTATCCTCATTGCTGCATGGAAGAATTATGTCCTTAATGCACTGCTAGGTGACAGACCTATTGCAGGAGCAGATGCAGACGTTATGAACATTTGGCAAGCTCGATATGATGGCTACTTAATAGTTTAGTATGCCATGCTTTACGGCTCAGAACCGCGACTCCAAAGACGTTTTGAACGCCAGGGAACTTATGAGATGTTCCAAGAGCTGAAATTGGTATTTCAGACTCATGCCCATGTCGAGAGATATGATACCTCTGACAAGTACTTTGCCTACAAGATAGCTTAGCTAGTGAGCATATGCTTAGAATGTCTGGGTACTACAATCACTTGAATCAAGTGAGAGTTAATCTTCCAGATAAGATAGTGATTGATAGAGTTCTCTAGTCACTATCACCAAGCTACTAGAACTTCCTGATGAACTATAATATGCAAGGGATGATGAAAACGGTTCCCGAGCTCTTTGAGATGATGAGATCGACGAAGGTAGAAATCAAGAAAGAGCATCAAGTGCTGATGGTTAACAAGACCACTAGTTTCAAGAAAAAGGGCAAGGGAAATGTCGTGGTTTTGTCACGACAGATGTCCTAGCATAATGACTTAGTCATGGAGCCATCGCTACGGGTTAGCTTAAAGGGGTTAAAGTGGACAAAGGACGCAAGGGATTTTTATACTAGTTCGGCCCCTTACGATGAAGGTAAAAGCCTATGTCTAGTTGTTGTGGTATTGCTAGGGCTTCGATGACCAGGGAGCGAATCCGCTTTGCCTGTGTCTCGAGTTGTTGTTTGTTGTCCCTGAACCGTCGCCGGGTCGTCCCTTTATATACACAGGATGACGCCCGGCCGGCTTACAGAATCTCGAGGCAGGCTCATAAACGTGCACGGCTCGGTCTCTACTTTTCCTATCTTACAATACAAGTTACACGACGTATGGCGGTTTATATCTACTGGCCCTAATACCCTTTGGGCCCTGGGCCTTTTAGTCTTCTATAGTAAAATGCCATATTCTATGTCTTGATGGGCTTCAATAGGAGTAATTCGTCATAGGCATAATGTAATGCCCAGTATGAGATTATACCTCCTACGTGTCGAGGCATGACTTAAAGGCATAATCTCATACTAGAATGATCTCAAGTATGGTATCTTTGCACGACTCATGTAAAAGAGGGATGAAATTGCAAAAGAGTAGTTGGCTTACACTCGCCACATGACACAATACATTACATAAACAATCATCATCCAAATAACATCAGAGTCTGACTACGGACGAGGATCCAAATGAAAGATACCATAAATAACACAAGGTCCCGATCATAACATCCTAGTAAGAGCCCTACTGATCCTCTGGATAAGACACGTAGTATCGCCCACGTTCTTCATCGAACTCCCAGTACAACTCTAAACCACCAGCTGTGTAGTTCACCATGGTACCTGCATCTGGTGTTGTGTAGAATATGTGATCCACGGAGGACTCAGCAATCCCGTTCCCGGGTAGCAATGCTATCTAAGCCTTGGGTGTGGAACAAAGCTGAAGAACAAGGTTGCATCTGCACTAGCTCTAGCTTACGTGTTTAGAGCGAGAAGAGAAGTTCCAACGATCATCAAATGATCACGAAGTGATCCTATCTAAGCACGTCAAACATAACCCCACCATGTTCACTTCCCGAACCCCTCCGGGAAGCGACCGTCACGATTACTCACGCTGGTAGTGTATTATGATCATAGTGTCAAGTTTTCTACAACCGTATATTAACAAATTCCCATCTGCAACATAACCGCGGGCACGGCTTTCTAAAGATCAAAACCCTGCAGGGGTGTCCCAACTTAGCCCATCACAAGCTCACGATCTACGGAGTCGCAACTCCAAGGTGGGAAGACCCGAGTATTCTCGGAATCCCGTGCTCAAGATATTCCGACAAAGGTAAAACTAATCTAGCAAGTCCTCCCGGTGTGCCGACACCCTGATAGTAGCCGCGCGTATCTCGTCTCAGGCCACGACCGGATGGGTGATTCTACAGGTTTTTACCAGCCCTTGAGTTTCCTTGAGGTGGCCTCGCAGAACCCCCAATTTGGACCAACACTCATGTGGAGCCCTAGCCCGGGTTGTTGATTAAGAAAAGGGTTTATAACTCCCTATGCAAGTTTTAGTTGTTAGGCAAATGTAAAACCAAAGTTGGGCCTTGCTGGAAAAGCTTTAGCGCTAAGCGGGTTATCGAGGGGGGCCCATAAACCCCAACCGTGTTAGGGACGCAAAATCAAGGAACATAACACCATTTTAAATGGTTCCTAGGGAGGCATGAGTGGAACAAAACACCAAGCAAAGGCTTAGCCTTCCACCCATTACCAAGTATATAGATGATTTTGTTTTAACATATTATATAGTGTGATATCCCAACAATACTTCCACATGAAGTAAAGAATCTTCGAATCTTCTCCTGCAACTAACAATGCTATAAGAGGGGCTGAGCAAAGCTTACGTAGCCAATCAAAGGTTTGCTAGGTTGGGTGGTTAGAGAGTTCCATGGCTACAATAGGAGGCTGACAAACAAACATGGGCATCGAGGCATTAAGCTAAAGAGCGAGACATCTAGCAATAGGCAAAGATAGTAATGATATCTGGGTCAGGTCATCTTGCCTGTTGAATCCTCGGAGGGAACGTAATTTTGCTCCTCACACTCAACCTCGGTAGAAACCTCGTTCTCAGTATCTTCACCAGGCTCTAACCAAACACAACAATGCACAATGGAACAAAATCAATCAATATGCAGTGCTCAATCACATGATGCATGAACATGAAGCATGTGAACAAGGAAAGACATGATGCATGGCCTAGGGTCACAAGAATGCAATACATCACCAACAAACAAGATCAACCACACATGTAAAACAAGAAAAGTAACAACTTAGCAAGTTTATGTAGTTTATTAACAAGCAACCAACAAGGTTTTAAAAAGGTTGGTTAACATGGCAAGGGTGCACTTAACATAACAACAACATGCTTGCATATTTAAATGGGCTGGAATTAAATACAACAATATCCAGGAAATCCCATATTCATTTATTTGCATTTGGGACAGATTTGAAATACTTCTGTGAAAGAGTTGTCAAACATACTAAACAACAGCACCAAAATATTCTACACATTTTTCTACCCCAAATGCATATAAAGTTTGTTAAATTTGGAATTGCAGAGAATTAGTTATGAATTTTGCAAGTTTTTAGCATATTTAAATCAAATTTAAATTCAAATAGCATTTAAATGTTTTTAAACATGGCAGCAAGTGACATATTCATAAACTACACAAAATTCAAAGCACTTTTCATATTGGGCTCATATTCATATGAAGCATAAATATGCAGATATTAATTAAAACAGAAAAGAAAAAGAAAAACAGAAAAAGAAAAAAGAAAACAAATAGGCGCCAGGTCTAAATTGACCCAGGCCCATCTAGCCGCTGACGCTGACAAGGGGGGCCAGGCGAGCTGAGCTGGCGAGCGGGTGCGCGCGGGGGCTAGAACTGCAGCTGTGAGGCTGGCAGGTGGGGCCCTGCTGTTAGCCTCACACAAAAACGAAAAAGGGGCGAAACGCCACTGCGCCCGCGAGGGATCGAGCCCGCGCCTTTCTGACAAAACTGATGGAGACACGCCACTGCATCGATCTCGACAGATAGGATGCAACTTATCTGAAGAATATAACGCAACAGCAGGACAGGGGAGCGTTGGCCCTCGTCGGAGCATGCTCGTCGGAGCCGCTCCGGTGACCACTAGGCACGGCAGAGGGGTGCGAGAGGGAGCAGGAGGAGTCCCGCATCCAAACAAACTACTAGCAGCGCCTAAGGGGCACTGCATCACCGGCGGCGAGCAATTACAGCACGGCGGCGACGAGATGACGACGAAGCGATGCAAGGCACTAGGCGGCACGGCGACTGCACATGGAGGTTCTACGCATCTAGGTGAAGCTAGCAGGCACCACAGCTAGGGATAGAGAGGTCGGAGCACTCGCCGGCGACGAGGTCCGACGGCGGCATGGTCAGGCGCTCATGGAACTATGGCCTAGAGCATGCGCAGAAAGGGAAAAAGGGGTTGGGGAGAGAGAGGAGCTCACCACGAGCACGACGGTGTGCTCGGCTGGCCCTGGCGTGGACGGAGTCGACGACGGCGTGTCTCGAACAGCTTCGGCCACCGTAGGGGAAGAAGAGGAAGAAGCGCTTGACGGAGAGGCGCTCGTTTCCGCGTAGTTGTCGTAGTGGAAGAAAAGGACATCATGGAAGAAGCTGGACAACATTGGCGAGGCCGAGGACGACGCGAAGCTCACCGGCGACGCGAGGTTGCTCTCAGATGCGCTCGGGCGTCGATGGTGGCAGCGAATCTGGGGGATCCCAGCTCTCCAGACGGCGATAGGGGAAAGGGAAGACCTAGGGGAAAGTGGTGGACACGATCTGGGTTTAAAAGGGGGGCTCGGCGCACGGCCTCAACGTCCGTGAGCTGACGGCGCGACGGTGAGCGCGGCGTGCTCTGCTTTTCTGACGGAGGAAGACGGAGGCGAGGGAGATGAGTCGCTGACTGGTGGGGCCACGCGCTCGGAGTGGCTACGACGCGACTGCTGCGCCTGTAGCTGGGCCTGCGTGGAGATGGGCTCGCTGCGCTGCAGGTGGAGAGGGAAGTGGGCCTCGGGGGAGAGGGAGAAAGGAAGAGGCCCAGGTTGTGCTGATGGTTGCTGCTCTGCTTTTCTTTTCTTTTTATTTCTTCAGACAGAAAAAGAAAAGAATGCACAGAAATAAAGAAGAAGAACTAGGGGAAAAGAAAAATACCCCTAAGCTCACTGAATTATGATCTATTTAAATAAAATGACTTGGACATTTTTAGAGGCAGAAAAATAAAAGGAGTTTGAATATAGGTCAAACTCTTGATATTTTAAAACCCAACCAAATCATATTCAAATGAGATGATATTTGGTGGAGAGGTTGCTGACATGGGGCAAGTTTTAAAGGAGAAGGAAGAACCACTATGGCACTTGCTAGGTGGCTTGCAAAATAGATCCAAGAAGAAGCCAGAAAGAAAGAAGGAGAAGAATAAGAAGAAGAAGAAGAAGAAGAAGAAGAAGAAGAAGAAGAAGAAGAAGAAGAAGAAGAAGAAGAAGAAGAAGAAGAAGAAGAAGAAGAAGAAGAAGAAGAAGAAAGAAGAAGAGGAGGAGGGGTAGGGTTTTAGCTAAGATAGCTTGAACCCACACACAACATACATCACAAGGTCTCAACAATGCACAAAATAAATTAAACTATGATGCCATGATGACATGATGATGAGCATTGCAAGGATGCAAAATAATAAAAGGTATGCAATGAAAATAAAATAAAAGAGAAGGATCCCCAAGGATAATGACAAGGATCAAAGAGGAAGCTTTATTGCCATTACAGGAAAGTGATACATTAGGGGCATTACACATAAATCGCCCCCTCCTGGGCGGTTTATACCTAATAGTTATATCCCTTACATTAGGCCCCAGATTGATTTGAACCTGTTCATGTCAATCTTCAACACTTCAAGAAAAACTTGTATTCCGTGCCTTCAAATGACCTTGTAAACCGCCATGACGTCATCTTCTATGATCATGTTAAACCGCCATGACATAACATGTTCATTAAAAACCTGTATATGCTTTAACCTTTATTTATTAATCCTCCGAAGACCGAGGCGACAGCTCCGCCCTATATCCATTTTTTGGGCTCCTTGATTCCCGCGCCTGTCGTTTATCCCTTCGGCTTATAAATAGGGCGAGGGGTCCCTTTCTTTCTCCTCCCCTTGACTCTTCGTCCTTCTTCTTCCTCGCGCCTCCTCAGTGCCTAAGCACCGCCGCTGCCGTTCGACCTTCGCATCTGCTCCGACCCAGGCCACTGCATCAACTTGTTTTGGCCAGCGTTTCACCGGCGCGCCTCCGCATCCAAGAGCTCCGGTAAGTCCTTTCTTCGCCTTTCCTATAAATCTCATTAGCGTTTCTTCCGCGAGTTCATCAAAGCTATTGGGCTGTTCTTCCCTGTTCTTCATCATGGCTTTGATGGCAAGTGTAGATCTGATGCTTTTGTACGCGGTTGTAGTGATAACCCTCCTTTCTTATCATTAGCGCGCTTGTATTTTTAAAGTAATCCCCATCTAGGCCTGATGAACTGTGCAGTACTTGTTCAGCTTAAGTCTGAATATACCTGAATTTATTGACACGTTGTAGATCTGTAATTTTGCTGCTGATCTGTGAAACTTGTTTTCCATCACTTAGTCACTTTAGATCTGCATCTTTCATACCTTCATCGGCGGTTTAACTCTTAGAAAACTCATAAACCGGTAGGTAGCATTAGGCCCCACTTAAACCGCCGTTGCAGCCGTCCTTATAACCCTTCCAATATCTAGCTCCGGTTTGATATTGTGTATATACCTCAATACCTGTCGACGTTTTATATCTGTCAACCATGAATCATAAACCGGCCTTTATCTTTAATTTCAGCTTTTTCCTTTGAAATGACAAAGCAAGCCAAGCAATTTTATTCCTACAACTGGGTTCCGTCCCGGGTTACTGAAGAAGAACTGAACGGTTTAGTTGAGGTTGGTGCCTTAGCCAAAAAAGATGTCATCCATTGGAGAATCCCTGGTCCGGAAAACCCTCCTGAACCCAAAGATGGAGAAGTAGTTATATTTGATGATTACTTAGCCCGAGGGTTTAGCCCTCCTAGATCAAAATTCTTCCGTGATGTGCTGGCTAGCTTCCAACTCCACCCTCAAGATATTGGACCAAACTCTGTGTCCAATATTTGCAATTTTCAAGTATTCTGTGAGGCTTATTTGCAAGAGGAGCCCACAGTTGAGTTGTTTAGAGATTTCTTCCACTTGAACCGCCATATAGAATTTACGGACGGACCCAACACCGAGCTTGGCGGGATGTCCATTCAGAAAAGAAAAGATGTCAGTTTCCCCCACGCCAAGCATCATAGCCATCCTAAAGAGTGGAATCAGACCTAGTTTTATTGTCAAGATACATTTCTAGTTGGTGAGAATCGTCTGGCGGGTTATTGTCCGCATCGGCTTTCCAACCATCATCCATTTCCCCAACGGCTTAGTGCCCAAGAGCGATCCAAGTATGCCCCACAGATTTCAAAGCTTCGGGCCTTTACTTCAAATGGTTTAACATGCATTGACTTTGTTCGTTGCTGGATTTCTTGGAGCATTTTACCTCTAAGCCGGCGCACCGGCTTGATGTGCGAGTACACAGTGGACCCAAAAGACCCTCAACGTCATACCGAGGTTTTGCTAACAGAAAATGAGATCAATGAATCTGTCAAGAAGATTTTGGATGAACCGGTGGTTGTCTGCAACAAAACTAGGCTGGATCCCTTCTGCGAATCCAATAAACTGCCAGCTATAAATATCCTTATAACTTTTTGCTTTATTTGTCGGGACCCCGATCCTAAGTCACACAGGTCTAGTCTGTAACACATCATATCACTTTGCGGCCTCACGCACGGTATCCCCACGGTTGCCACCTTACCTGGCCCGGGACCGTTTGCGCATTTTGGCACACATATATAATAGTGTCGCTAGCATCCATATGACAGAGAACCCGGGCCGACATGACTAGTTATAAACCAAAAGTGGCACTAAATTACAGAGACAGGCATACATGACCCAGCAACGAACGTGTCGGTCATCAACGTATGAACCCAAGT
This sequence comes from Secale cereale, assembly GCA_902687465.1. NCBI lineage: Eukaryota > Viridiplantae > Streptophyta > Magnoliopsida > Poales > Poaceae > Secale > Secale cereale. The sequence goes on along the minus strand of LR738714.1, from coordinate 95,312,066 downwards.
CGTAGCAAGCTACAAGGACTTAAAGGAACAACACGTGACATTTCCCCTAAGGGACAGACACAGGAACGAAGAAGAACACATGCCGGCCAGCCTAAGTGTTCCGGAGCAGTAGCAAGCTACCAAGGTTCAGTGGAAGCACTAGGAGACATTTCCCTGTAAGATAGGCTACCAAAGGTAAACAACTAGGTGTCGGATCACACACATAGCAATACACATTACACGTACACATAACATGCAAGTATGTGTTGTACAACATGGCATCACAACATAACTCAACAACTCATATAGATAAAGGCCCATAAGAGCCATCATAGCATTTATTACAACCAGAGGTCACATGACCCAACATACAAAGCATACAGGCAACGGAAGCATAACATGTGTGAGTACAGACAACTACAAATGAAAAAGGCTGAGAAGCCTGACTATCTACAAGACCCTCCTAAGGGCACAAGACTGTAGCTGAGGTAACAAGCTAAACGTCGAAGTCCACGCGGAACCACTAGCGAGACTGAAGTCTCTCTGCAAAACATAAATTAAGCAAACATGAGTACAAAGGTACTCAGCAAGACTTACATCAGAACTAACTACATATGCATCAGTATCAACAAAGGGGTGGTGGAGTTTGACTGCAGCAAGCCAGCTTTGACTCGGTGGCTATCATGAACTACGACTGCAAGTAACTCTTTTGAGGTGGCGCACACGAGTCCACATATGCACCAATCAATACACCACTATGGATCCGCTCTCGTCTCCCTACGAGAAGGCCATCCATAGCACTCACACTTGTCTTGAGTATTTTAGAGTATCCACTTTCGATTGTCTATGTACCACGTAAGCATCCAAGAAGTCCATATCCGCGGACCCGGCTATTCGAATAGATCATGTTAACCTTGCAGGGGTGTACTTCTTCACACACGCTCTCGCCACTTACCGCCATGTACACATCGTGTATCTCGGCAACCTTCAAGCGGAAGCCTGGCGAGGGTGTCAGCCACGACCTGACTAACGACACAAGTCTCTCGTCCAGGTTTATCACCTATTCGGGTTCCATCCGTGGGGAGATCCGGCCGGGGTGTCGCTCACGGCCCCAAAAGATGTGCGCAGGGTTCCCAAGCCCACCTCGTCGGATGGATCTACGCTTGGTACACCGTGCCATGGTGCCTAGTCTGACCCAAGCCCACATGTACCGTGTGCCACTTGGTAGACTACTAACACTACCTACAAACACCAGAAACTAGTTGCAACTCCTGGACAGAGATCTAGTTGTTTAATAAGTTGAGAGGGGTCGAGTTACCGGAACCCAATGTGTGGTAGTAACTATGTGATGGGCCTCGAACCCCTCGTTGGTTACCCTAAGTGGAAGGTGTAAGATTCAGTAAGTAGAAGTGTTTTCCCCTAGCAAAGATGCCAAGGATCGAATCCCCAGAGACTCCTAGGTTCAATAAGTAGGTGTCAATTGCTAACGGCGCAATTAGCAATCAATGTGGACCTGCACACAGATACAAATAACTTTGCTCCCAACGAGTACAGAGAGGTTGTCAATCTCTCCGGCCTTGTAGTTCACAAAGGGTTAAAAGCAATGATAGTAGTGATAGATAGTGTTTTGCAATAGTAAGTAAATAGCGAAAAAGTAAATAGTGTGTGTGATCAATGATGGTAATATGGACCGGAGTCTCATGATGTTCACTAGTGATGTCTCTCTCCCAAAAGACGATAAAACAGCTATGTGAGGTAAACAAATTACATCTGGGCAATTGACAGGACCACGAACGCAAACTAGTGCTGATTACATTGCAAGAAAGGTTGAGGTTCAAAGCATGGGCGGTACGCCAAAGTAAGTAGACCGAAATCCATCAATATCTACTACTAATCATCCACCTTGAGATATCTATCCAGAACATCTCGCTGGTATTAAGTTGCGAGTCCCACCCATAGTGTAAACTCAATGCAACAGACAACTGCATTAAAAGAACTTTGCATAAAGTAAACAATCCTTGCACCCGCGGGCACAAGCACCGTTGTTTTCCCCCTTGTGGCAACAACACATCCCCTAGACTCATGTTTCTGTCACTCAAACTAGTCATCGAGGGGCATGAACCCACAATCGAGCATAACGTTCCCTCTTGGAGTCACTACCTATTACTCGGCCAAAGCGATAAATAACAACGGAGAACATGCAAGAATTACTTATGAACTAAAATATAAAAGAGGTGAATCAAATATATTACTCAAGATCAATCTGAACATAATCTCATAATCCATCGGATCCCAGCAAACTCAACATAGCAACAGCATAGGGATTACATAGGTGCCTCGATCATGTAGGGCAGCTCACGAGGACTAATTAGTGAAGCACAAGAACGGGAGGAGATCATCACATAGCTACTGGTCATGGACTCATGGTCCAAGGGAGACTACTCACGAGTCATCCGGGAGGCGTCCATGGTGGTGGAGAAGCTCCCGGTGGTGATCCTCCCCTCCGGCAGGGTGCCGGGAAGAGTTCTCCTGGTGCTCCCGATCTTGGAAGCGGCGGCGGTGGCGGAACAGAGATGGGATCGCGAAAAGAAGTCCTGTTCTGAGGGTTACGGGGAACCCTTTAAATATATGCCAAAGTAGGGCACTGGGGGAGCCTCGGGGGGCCCAGGCGCCCCCCCGGCGCGGCCCAGGCGGGGGGCGCCCATAGGGCGCCTGGAGCCCCTGTGGCCCCCCCAGGCTGTCCTTCGGACGCAGTGTTGTTTCCGGTTCGCTGATTTTTTTTATAATTTTTCTGGATTTTTCTGGGCAGTTCTCGAAACGTGAAAACCTGAAATACAAAAATAGCCGAAAACAGAAACTGGCACTGGGGTGCACTGGATTAGTAAGTTAGTCCAAATATGATCAAAAGTGTATGGAAGTGTATGAATATCATAGCAATATCACCCAAAAGTGGCATGGAGCAAGCAGAAATTATAGATACGTTTTGGACGTATCACTATGTCATTGGACAACTTACACAGAACTCAGTTCTTAAGGACGGCTCCAGTGAGACAACCCACCATGTACTCCTACATGGCCTCTCACCGCTACCTTTACCAAAACGTGTTCACACACTTAGCTCACAACAGTAGGACATGTTCACCACATTCCAATTCATCCCCGATGAATCAGACCTGACTCAACTCTAAGCAATAGCAGGCATAACCAGAAAACATGAATGAGTAGGCACAACATGGCTCAAACAACTCCTACTCAAGCTAGTGGGTTTCAACTATTTACTGTGGCAATGACAGGTCATGCAGAGGGAAGGGGTTCAACTACCGCAGCAAAAGCAGTTCAATCGTTGTTGTCCTAATGCAGTAAAAGAGAGCAGGAGCGAGATAGTGGGATTGTATCGGGATGCTCAATGGGGGTTTGCTTGCCTGGCACTTCGGAAGAAGTAATAGTTCTTCATCGGTGTCATCGAACTCATCGTCGGAACGTCATCTATTGAGAGGGGACAAAACCGACAAACAGAGAAAGAACACAATCAATGCAATGCAACAATATGATGCATGGATGTGACATGGTAATATGATGTTTGTTGAGCTAATGCAACTAGCAACACAATTAAATGAAGTTGGTTTGAACCAAAGGTTCAAATTCAAACTCCATATGTGATTATTTAAATGCCATTTATTCAAATTGTCCTAAACAACAGCCATAAGTTGTTGTAACATGCATGAAAATGCCATAAACAGATTCCTTGGATTTTTCTGATCAATTTTCATATATAAATTATTTTCATCTGAGCTACGGTTGATTTTATATGATTTTTAGAAGTTTTGGCTATTTCCTGAAATAAAAAAATCATTTAAGATTTATTTTAAAATCCAGAAACACTTATTGCGTCAGCATGACATCACTGTGAGGTCAGCAGTCAACAGAGGCTGGTCCAGGTCAAACCTGACGTGTGGGGTCCATACGTCAGTGACACATGGGCTAAATCCGGTCAAGCCAGCGCTGACTGGGGTTTGACCAGGGCTAGGGCCCACTGTCAGGGGCTATTAGGGGTGATTAGTGGTGTAATTAGCTCCTAACTAAGCGCCACGTCGGCGGTCACCGGAGTTCGGCCGGCGGCGACCAAAACTGCAGCGGCAACTCGCCGGACTTGAGCTACAGGCGGCGGCTGGACTCACGGGGACCACCAGAAGATAGCCCGCGTTCGTCCGCATCCAACAGAGCGATCGGGAGGCCTTGGGGTCGCCGGAATCGACCGCACCGGCGAGCGGGGCGGCGCCGGAGTTCGGACGTCGATGGAAACGGGGCTACGGTGCATTAGGGGAGGATATGGTGGGCGCAAAATGTTCCTGGGAGTGCACTGAGCTCGCCGACGGCCTCGGACGTGGGTGGCAGTAGCTATGGCCGCGGCGGTGCCATGGCCGGCGGTGGGAGCTCACGGGTGCGACGGGGGGTCAGCTAGGGCTCGGGGGCGAGGGGATCATTAGGGGGAAAACAGAGAGGGGCTCACGGCGATTCAGACGAGCAGGCCGGCGAGGTCGGGGAAGCACGGACGGTGACGAATTGACGGTGAGGCAGTCGGCGGCCAGAGGTTGAAGATGAGGCTGGGGAAGACGCCATGAGGCTCCCGAGCTCGCGTGCGTGGGCGTGTAGGTCCACGGGTTCGTGGCGGAGCTCGTGGTCACTTCGCGGGGGCGTGGGAAGGGCTATGGCCACGGTGGTGGCGAGCAGCGGCGGCGACTGCACTCAGGTGTGCTGCGGGGAGAGAGCAGAGGGGAGGGAGGAGCAGGGGGAAGGTGAAAGAAGGGCCAGGGAGATGCATGGCGATGCCAGAGACGTCCAGAGCATGGGGGGTGCATGCAGGAAGGCAGGAGGTGGCCGGCGCACGGTGGCCACGCGCCTCGCGTCCTTCTGGCGCGAGGTAGGCGATGACTGGCAGCGGTGGCCAGGTGGGTTGGGCCAACAGTGCTGGGCCGCATAGGTAAGGCCAGGTAAGTCCTTCTCTCTCTGTTTTCTAATTTAGTTACTGTTTTCTATTTTCTGTTTTTGTTTTGCTTTATTAAAAATGCTAGAGCATTTTCATAAATCATGAAAATATTTGTGGGCACATATTGAATTAGTTTCAATAGCCCTCAACTAGTTTCACAATTATTAGAGCATTTAAACTATTTATAGAATTTAAATGCTCCAATTCAAATACAATATGGATTAATTCAAAAATCCAGAATGGTCCTAGAAATATGTGCAACATTTTTGGCAGAGGTTTTTAATCAATCCAAAAATGATGAACTTTTCCAAAGGGCATTTTGGGTTCATTGAAAAAGATTTTAATGTGACCCTAGTTGAATTTCTTTAGTGCTAGGGTTTGAACATCCCCATTTCATGTTTAACAAGATTTTAAACATGATGACATGATGATCAGGCAAGGACCACAGGGGTTGATCTAGGGATGTGACAACTCACCCCCACTAAAACAAGAATCTCGTCCCGAGATTCAGGACGTGAGATAAGAAATCAGAGGGGACACTAACTAGCACAATCTTCACGATCCAACTGTCCTCCTCGAAGTTGTTGATTCATTGCATAATGTTGATCTTGGCATCTTTGCTTTGAGATCTTCATCCAACCAGATGAGAACGGAGACATACTCTGTAGAAATCGATCTTCCCGGAGATCGAGGAACTCAAGATCAACTTATGGTGTGAGACATTGAAGCATCTCTTGAGCTGAGACACGGAACACACAACCAGGGGGATGGAGTGAGACAAATGATGAAGGTTCACTTGGTAGGCAAAATTCCACACCTAAGAAAAATGGTGATCGAGGTCACCAGACGGGGCACCTTAGAGGAGGTGACTCGTAGAGTTATCCCCTGAGGTGGCAAAAAGAATTACTTTTGATATAGAGATCATTGAAATTATCTATACTAGCCTAAGGCAAATCACAATCGATCATTTAACGGAGTTCGAAAGAACGACATACTCCACCTAGAATAGATGATGTGGACTACCTTGTTGAAGACAACTCAAGGGATGATTTTGGGTTATCATCCGGAATGGATGGGACCCATGGTGAAGTGGCACATTGGCGGTGCAAGCTGGGAACAAAATGCAAATGCTGGAAATAATTCTAGTATTTGGGAAGAAACCCAACAGTAGAGAGTGAATCTACTCTTTGAGAGGTTATTGCATAACCAAGAACACTGGGAGCAAACCCGGTTTGTGTCGATGATAACACCTAGTGCTTGTGCGTGCTCTCAAGAACTTGAGCATTCCCGTATTCATCAAGGTTTTACCAATATCCGTGTCAAGGATCCTGGCAACACCACATACTACCATGATGAATAACGATGGAGGATGCAGATGCAAAGGAGGATAACACCGTCTCAGATTTGACCTTAGCGGAGCCAAGGAAGCAAAATCTGGATGATCGACCGAGAGACATTTAGCACTCCGCTTCTAATGTTCTCCTTGATGTGTTAGCGTAATCCATTCATAGATATGTTTGGTATCTTGAACATCAAATAAAGGTCGGACTTCGGGGGCACAAGAATCCATAAGGAACAATTGTTGGAGTAAATCCTACGAGATCCTTATGGGGAGGTGGCCAACTTCCTCAATCAAGATACTACAATAATAGGTCTTCCGGCTGGTGTGTTGGCCACAACATCCACTTTACCGGTTATCGAAAGACCATTATTATAGTTCTTGGAAAATACTCCAACCATCAAATCTGCCTGAGATTCAGTTTTGGTTGGTGTTAGGATATTCCAGACTCATCAAGCCTAGGAAGAAAATGAACGTTTGCAACACAAATCGACGGGACGACGTTGCAAGATTCTCGGGGAGTGAACTACAATAGCAAGCTCCAAAACATGAGCTGGTTCTGCTACACACATGTGAACACGCTGTCGCAGACAAGCATGACCAAGTAGTAGTCTTATAATAAAACACTACCGAGTTCATGTGGGGAACCATCAGCGAGGGTATTGAAGTCTTGTGCATGAACAAGTATTTGCACAACAACTCCCTTTTCCTTGAACAAATCAATCAGTGGCTTAGTTGCTAGGGAATACATATGGAATGGAGGTAATTAATCTCCAGGCCATAGTATACACTCGCGCATGCATAACTGACTTGGGATGATTCCAGAGGAGGTAAAAACATGCTTTCCCGAATTCACGGCGGCAACTTGCATCAAATGCACATGAATTGGAGGAAGTCACTTCTTCCATCCAAGCATAAGCTTCATGACGGAACACGAAGGCATTGCTTACAAAGTTTCCAACACTAGCTTAATGTCCAACAAAATCATGGAGAGGATAAGGATGTTGTCGATGGACTCAACAATAACTCATCCAGGTTTCCATATAGTGGAATTCCACAATTAAGTGAACACGGTGATAGTATTGGTCAGACCAAGAGATATAACGGTGTATGCTCGAGGAATCAACCACGAGTAAAACAACGTTACGAATATCGTTGGTTCTGATTTGACTTGGCGATAACCCATACTCAAATCAAAGTTTGGACAAGACAATAGATCCACAAATGATCACGGGATCAATTGATGAAGATGTCATCTATCTTCAACACACGCAAACATACCCTTGAGATGAACTAAGCTGGCAAGCTTTTATCTCCCAACTCTCCAAGTTGTTGCTTTAGCTTAACCAACTAGTTCAGGGTATCCGACACAGATTCTTGGAGAAGTGGTGGTTTATAAGAAACCCACTTGATCACGAGCTCAACATAACAGTCAGGGAACAACCCGGTAATACTTCCGAGAAGATATTCGGAAAATCACGAACCATCGATATGTTATCAAGCTCGCAAACAATCTTGCTTTTCAGGGCGAGGTGATATGATCACAAGAGTGAGGGATTGATGCAATCCTAACTCATTGATCAAAAGGTGCACCAGAAAAATGGACTAGGTAGCACGATCAATCTTAGAATGATGGTTCAGTAACCAGCACGCTAAGAATGAGATTATCCTCCATTAACCACCAAGCAACAAGATTGCTAGGGGTATTGATTTCACACATCACAATTCACTTGTCGGTATTCCGGCCACGATAACACGGAGACCGAGGAATGAACGATAATGGCGAGAAGTATCACTGTATCAAGAGTTTATAGGAGGTTGTACAATTCCCATGACATTCTTGATATAAAGATGGTAATACTCCAAGATAGAACAGATTAGAAGATGAATTAACATTTTTCGTCTGCGGGGTACAACTTCTTTAACCCAATCCTAGGAATGGATGAGGTACTGGAGTTTGTTTCTCATAGTCATTCCAAAATTGAATGGCTTGACGGATCACAAGAGTAAAAGGCATCGATGCACGAGTGCACAACTACTCCTGACTATCAATTGATAGACGAAGGTCAGAGTACAACTAAAAAGGGACAACTCAAAGGAACATATAACTTTCCGAGTTGTGGATGCATAGACTAGCATGTCGAACTAGTTCAACATATTTCTTCCGGATAACCCATGCAGAAAGGTAGGACTGGCAGAGTCACAATGTGGAATAGAGAACTCGTCAAGAGCACTCTGGTTGTGATCTTTTGGTTCGGGAGAACTTCTGCCAAGTAGGGTTCATGGTATTTGGAAGAATGATATACCACGGACCTCGAGGACTAACACAAGGTTACTAATAACCTAAAGGAACGAGCAATACTATCAACATGAAGTAAGTAGAGTGAATCTTGGGTTCAAGAACCCAAAGATAGAAGGCCTACTAACTAAATGGCATCACAGGATGCTTTCGAGAATGATGGCCAGAATCATCACACTGGGAATATGAAACGTTGCTAGATTACTGGGTGATCTTCTAAGACACCTAGGGTCATAATAATAAGTCCAACATATATATCGAGGTAACAGAGTGCCTCAACACACCGACTAGTGTGGTTAATCTGGCCTAAAAGGACATTAGGAACAGATAGGAATGATTTGCAAATGCATCAGACTATTTAGAAACCTGGGATGACTCGGACAGCATAACGGCATCAAATGCTCGAAAATACTTTTGAGATCCAAGCAAAAAGGGTAGCATATCCACTTAACATCATCATGTCAAGGTTCTGAGACCAACAGTTGAGCAACAGAAGTAGTAGAAACTGAACTGAGGGTTGAAACCACATTAACGTGATCCTAATAAATAGAATGAGAGTCCTAGTTCTTAATCCCCGTAGAAAGAAGAAGGTGACTCAGATCAGAAGGTCATAAGGTAAAGGAGTAAAAGAGCCTTACGTTCCCTTCCACAATCAATTCCCTTATATCACTAAAGAGTTTCAAGACACAACTTCGACCAGTTTGGCTTGCTAATCCTTGATGGGCCTCTAACCCCTCGTTGGTTACCCCAAGTGGAAGGTGAAAGATGCAGTGTTGTGGAAGTGTTTTCCCTTAGTAAAGATGCCAAGGATCGAATGCCCAGAGACACCTAGGTTCAACAAGTAGGTGTTAACTGCTAACGGCGCAAATTAGCAATCAACGTGGACCTGCACACAGATACAAATAACTTTGCTCACAACGAGTACAGATAGGTTGTCAATCCCTCCGGCCTTGTAGTTCACAAAGGATTAAACGCAAATGATAGTAGTGATAGATAGTGTTTTGCAATAGTAAATAATAGCGAAAAGTAAATAGCAAATTTGATTAATGATGGTAATATGGACCGGAGTCACATGATGTTCACTAGTGATGTCTCTCTCCCAAAAGACGATAAAACAGCTATGTGAGGTAAACGAATTACAGCTGGGCAATTGACAGGACCACGAACGCAAACCAATGCTGACTACATTGCAAGAAAGGTTGAGGTTCAAAGCATGGGCGGTACGCCAAAGTAAGTAGACCGAAATCCATCAATATCTACTACTAATCATCCACCTTGAGATATCTATCCAGAACATCTCGCTGGTATTAAGTTGCAAGCCCCACCCATAGTGTAAACTCAAAGCAAAAGACAACTGCATTAAAAGAACTTTGCGTAAAGTAAACAATCCTTGCACCCGCGGGCACAAGCACCGTTGTTTTCCCCCTTGTGGCAACAGCACATCCCCTAGACTCATGTTTCTGTCACTCAAGCTAGTCATCGAGGGGCATGAACCCACAATCGAGCATAACGTTCCCTCTTGGAGTCACTACGTATCACTTGGCCAAAGCAATAAATAACAACGGAGAACATGCAAGAATTACTTATGAACATAAATATAAAAGAGGTAGATCAAATATATTACTCAATCACAATCTAAACATAATCTCACAATCCATCGGATCCCAGCAAACTCATCATAGCAACATCATAAGGATTACATATGTGCCTCGATCATGTAGAGCAGCTCACGAGGACTAATTAGTGAAGCACAAGAACGGGAGGAGAACATCACATAGCTACTGGTCATGGACTCATGGTCCAAGGGAGACTACTCACAAGTCATCCGAGAGGCGTCCATGGTGGTGGAGAAGCTCCCGGTGGTGATCCTCCCCTCCGGCAGGGTGCCGGGAAGAGTTCTCCTGGTGCTCCCGATCTTGGAAGCGGCGGCGGCGGCGGAACAGAGATGAGATCGCGAAAAAGAGTTCCCCTCCCGAGGGTTTAGAGGGACGCTCTAAATATATGCCAAAGGGGGGCACCGGACGGGCTTCGGGGGGCCCAGGCGCCCCCCCCCCCCCCC
>LR738714.1:95263127-95301227 GCA_902687465.1 Secale cereale | reverse complement strand
TGTACAAAGGTCCAAGGAGATAAATCGCATTTGATTTCTCGTTTTTGATAGATCTCAACTTGAGGACATCCATACCGGGACAACATAGAAAATAGATGATGGACTCCTCTTTAATGCATAAGCATATTCTCATAAGAGATTGAGGATTAAGGTCCAAGCTAAAACTTCCACCATGATACATGGCTTTGGTTGGCGGCCCAATGTTCTTCTCTAACAATATGCATACTCATTCAACCCACGGCAAATCACCCTTACTTCAGACAAGACGAACATGCATAGCAACTCACATGATATTCAACAAAAGTGTGACAGTTGATAGCGTCCCCAGAAACATGGTTACCGCTCAGCAAGCAACTTATAAGAAATAAGATACATAGGCAACATATTCTTTACCACAATAGTTTTTAAGCTACTTTCCCATGAGCTATATATTGCAAAGATTGAAGGTTTTAAAGGTAGCACATGTAAATTACTTGGAGTGGCGGCGAAATACCACGTATAGGTAGATATGGTGGACTCATACGGCATAACTGGTTTAAAAGGATGTGGATGCATAAGCAGTCATTCCGCTTAGTACAGGTGGAGGTTAGCAAAAGACTGGGAGCGACCAACTAAGAAAGCAATGACGGTCATAATCATGCAGAGCGACAAAGCAACATTGAATCAGGCATGGTAGTTATATCGCTACTCAGAAATAAAAGATCATCAAGGCTTGACAGACTTTCTTTACAGTCTTAAATATGCATGAGCATACGCCAAGTCAATCAAAATAAATTCGCGAAGGAAGATATTACTAAACCATACCACATCATAGGCCAACAAATCATGTTGGTACTCCAATAACACATTGGGAATCCCACAGCTATTTGAGACTAACCATAAGAAAACCTGAACTACTAAGCACCATTATGCACGTAGCATCCTTATCATAGACATATTAACCAATGCAACGGAAGCAAACTCTCTTAATAAGGTGAGCATGGTAATTAAAGAGAGTTCAAGCAACCAACTAAACAAAAGCTCCTTGAAAAGATAAGCATGAATACTAAGAGCAGAGTATGATAGTAGCTATTAAAAGACAAAGAACACACACAGCAAAGATAGACTTGAAAATTCTATGTTATGTTCTAGGTAGAAGTGGAGCGTGTTTCTCTCCCACATAAAGGAATGCTGAGTTCCGACTCGTTATGAAAAACTAAAAAGAAAACTAAAAGCAAGACGCTCCAAGCATAGCACATAACACATGAAGTGATAAAAATATAGTGGAACGAAAGACGAACTGATAATGTTGATGGAGAAGGGGATGCACGGGGGCATCCCCAAGCTTAGACGCTTGAGTCTCCTTGAATATTTCTTGGGGGTGCACAGGGGCATCCCCAAGCTTGAGCGCTTGACACTCCTGAATCTTTTTATCATCTTCCCTCGCACACTTGAAAACTCCCTTCATACATAACTCATCATAATCTGATTAGCGAGGTTAGTACCCTTAATAAAATAATTGTTCCTTGCTGGAAATAAAGATATTCTTGAAGTTCTACTGTTTCTCAAGATTGCCAAAAGGTTTTTGCAAAGAAAAAGCAGGCTCTTGGTTTGCAAACTGAAGGAAAGGCAAAACAGGACAGAATCTGTGAAAAACAGAACAGCAGGTAGTAATCGATTTGTTCGGGATACTTCTGCAACTCAAATCAAAAAACTCAGAACAGAAGCACGAAAGACAATTATATAGAGAACGCTGTCGAAAAATTTCAGACCAAAAAGATGACCTGGTGATTTTATTCGAATTTTTCTATCCAAGGACAGAATCTGTTTCCTGGACAGCACCTCACAACTTTTGAACTTTCTAGCAATCAGAGGCTATACTTGGCACAAATATGAAAAGTAAAGATACAATGATGATGCTACAGTAGTAAACAACATCAAGACACAACAAAAGCAAAATAAATTTATTCATTGGGCTGCCTCCCAAAAGCGCTTTCTTTTATGCCTTTAAGCTAGGCATAATGCATAGAGATCAAGTTTTATCAAGAGTAAAAGAATAGCTAGCCCGTACAACGGACTCAAAAGGTAACTTGATCTTCTTTCGAGGGAAGTGTTCCATCCCTTTCTTGAGAGGAAACTGAAATTTTATATTACCCTCTTTCATGTCAATGATAGCACCAACGGTGCGTAAAAAGGGACGTCCCAAAATAATTGGACATGAAGGATCACATTCAATATCCATAATAGTGAAATCAACGGGAACATAATTATCATTAACAACAATAAGAACATCGTCGATCCTCCCCAAAGGTTTATTTATGGAAGAATCAACGAGACGATCACCAAAAGAACAAGAATCAAAAGGTTTCAATTTAAGCATATCATATAGTCTTTTGGGCATAATGGAAGTACTAGCTACAATATCACATAATGCATAGCAAGAGAAGTCATTCAATTTAATTTTTATCATAGGATCCCAACCATCTTCTAGCTTTCTAGGTATGGAGGCTTCTACTCTAAGTTTCTCCTCCCTAGATTTGATGAGAGCATTAGTGATATGCTCTATGAAGGCAAGGTTAAGCGTGCTAGTGCGGGGGTCTCTAGACATCTTATGAAGGAAATCAATAACTTCGGTAAGAGTGCAATTATCAAAATCAAGGTCACGAGCATCAAGTAAAGTGGTAGTAGTGTCCTTTAGGTTCTCATGTTTGGTAGTTTCTATAGTCATAGCATCACCATTAATAGGTCCATTGGGACCAGGAGTACATTGGGTGCTAAGAGTTTGAACATCCTCAATAACTTGGATAGTAGCAGCAGTGTGGTGGGTAGGAAGGCTCTTAATTCTATCCTCTTCCTCCCTTTCTCTAGCCCATCTCTCTTTAAGTTTAGCCATCATCCTAATGTTTTCATTAATTTGCACTTGAGTAGCATTAATAGGAGTGACCTTCCTCTCCTCAAGAGGAGAAGTTTGAATTTTTAGCAATTTTACCTCATTGGCTAAATGGTCTACCTTAAAAGAAAGATCGTCTAGTTTATGTAGTTTTTCTTCTACACTCTTATTAAAGGCTTTTTGGGTAGTGATGAAATCTTTAAGCATAGTCTCTAGTTCAGTAGTGGAGTTCTTGGTGATAGGATAAGCATTGTTGTTCCCATAAGACTTAGAGGGGAACGGTCTAGGATTGTTACCAAAGTTACTCCTATAAGCATTGTTGTTAAACTTGTTTCTAGAGATAAAGTTCACATCTACTTGTTCTTGAGCAATCAAAGAATTTAAAGGAACATCACGAGGATCAACAGAAGATTGCTTCGAAAGTAGAGACATGATCAAGTCAACTTTTTCATTTAAGGAGGAAATCTCCTCGACAGAGTTTACCTTCCTACCTGTTGGAGCGCGTTCGGTGTGCCATTGGGAATAGTTGGTCATCATATCATCGAGAAGCTTTGTGGCAGCACCAAGTGTAGTTGACATAAAAGTTCCTCCCGCGGCCGAATCTAACAAGTTCCGCGAGGTAAAGTTCAAGCCTGCATAAAAAGTTTGGATAACCATCCAAGTAGTCAAACCATGAGTAGGGCAGTTCTTGATAAGAGATTTCATACGTTCCCAAGCTTGGGCAACGTGTTCATTATCCAATTGTTTAAAATTCATTATGTTACTTCTAAGTTGGATAATTTTAGCAGATGGATAGTATTTTCCGATAAAAGCATCTTTGCACTTGTCCCATGAATCTATGCTATTTCTAGGCAAAAAATGAAACTAAATTTTAGCTCCTCCTCTCAAGGAGAAAGGAAAAAGCTTAAGATTAACAATATTACCATCTATTTGTTGGTACTTTTGCATATCACAAAGTTCAACAAAGTTGTTTAAGTGTAAAGCAGCAGCATCTCCAGCACCGGAGAATTGATCTTTCATGACTAAGTTCAGTAAAGCAGGTTTAATTTCATATGAAGGTGCTGAAGTGGCAGGTGTAGTGATAGGTGTGCTGATAAAGTCATCGTTGTTGTGACTTGTGAAGTCACACAACTTGGTGTTCTCGGTGGAACCCATAGTAGCAAGCAAGCAAGATAACTATTTTTGTGATTTTCGATAAAAAGGTACTAAAGCAAAATTTGAAAGGTAAACTAGCAAGACTAAAAAGCAAAGGTAAAAGATAGCATACAACTCCCCTATCCTGAAGAGTGGAGTCCCCGGCAACGGCGCCAGAAAATACTCCTTGATGGGCCTCTAACCCCTCGTTGGTTACCCCAAGTGGAAGGTGAAAGATGCAGTGTTGTGGAAGTGTTTTCCCTTAGCAAAGATGCCAAGGATCGAATCCCCAGAGACTCCTAGGTTCAACAAGTAGGTGTCAACTGCTAACGGCGCAAATTAGCAATCAACATGGACCTGCACACATATACAAATAACTTTGCTCCCAACAAGTACAGAGAGGTTGTCAATCCCTCCGGCCTTGTAGTTCACAAAGGATTAAACGCAAATGATAGTAGTGATAGATAGTGTTTTGCAATAGTAAATAATAGCGAAAAGTAAATAGCAAATGTGATTAATGATGGTAATATGGACCGGAGTCACATGATGTTCACTAGTGATGTCTCTCTCCCAAAAGACGATAAAACAGCTATGTGAGGTAAACAAATTACAGCTGGGCAATTGACAGGACCACGAACGCAAACCAATGCTGACTACATTGCAAGAAAGGTTGAGGTTCAAAGCATGGGCGGTACGCCAAAGTAAGTAGACCGAAATCCATCAATATCTACTACTAATCATCCACCTTGAGATATCTATCCAGAACATCTCGCTGGTATTAAGTTGCGAGCCCCACCCATAGTGTAAACTCAAAGCAACAGACAACTGCATTAAAAGAACTTTGCGTAAAGTAAACAATCCTTGCACCCGCGGGCACAAGCACCGTTGTTTTCCCCCTTGTGGCAACAGCACATCCCCTAGTGTCGGGGGAAACTGTCCTCCCACGAGCACCTATGGGACCGGAGCCCCTTCTACGTTGCGGTAAGGGAGCGGAGGGGGCACGAAGAGCAGATCGAGGAACGCACGCGGGCAGTTTACCCAGGTTCGGGCCGCGCGGACGCGTAAAACCCTACTCCTGCTTAGATTGTATTGAGTTCTTGGGCTCGGGAGCTTGAAGAGCTAGCTACACCGAGCAAGAGAGCTGTCTAGGTACCGAACCCCTTCTACGTTGTGCATGGGCCTCCTTTTATAGCTCAAGGGGTCACCGACAGGTGTCAACGTAGAGGAGGGTAAAAATGTAACTTTGGTGGTAGATGTAACAGTGCGGGAACAGTGCGTGAACAGTGGATGAACAGTGGTCTTCACCTAACTTTGACAGTGGGGGACAAGGGCATTAAATGCCCGTCACCGTCGACCCCAAAAGCACCCGTCCATGCGTCTCCGTCCGCCACGACGGTAGCCTCGTCACCGTGGCGCGCCACCGTCTCCCCCAGGCTGCACAGCCATCCGCCACGCGTCCCTGGAAGGGCCCCAGGGCGACGCGTGGGCCGATGAGCTGGAGCGCGGGCACACAGCGCAGGCTTCCCCCGGCAAGCACCTTGCCGGGGTCTTGATCTTGCCGGGCCCGGAAGCTTGTCGCTCCCCGGGTCCTGCCGGGGCGCAGGGTGCGCCGAAGCATGCCTCCTGAGATGCAGCCTTCTGGTCTTCCTGGCAAGCTCCTCTTGCCAAGGTCTTGTGTTAATGTGGTAATCTTGAGCCTGGTGCGGCCTTCCCGGCAAGCTCCACTTGCCGGGGCCTTGATCTCCTGACTTGTATACTTTGTTTTTGAATGGTTATATAAGGACTAGAAAGGTTTCCGGCGAGCACGTGGTAACCCTGCCGCGGGAAGCTGCTACTGCCCGTGCACAAGTTGGGGTACTAAGGTACCCCTATCTTAGTACACCAACAGGAGCCCCCGGGCCTGGGCCACACATGGTGCCGAGCGCTGTTGGGCCAGGCCCAAAACAGTGCACGGGCACGCGCGGCCCACAGCACGCCGAATCCCCTTCCGCATCCGCCGCGCCCCTCCCTAACGGCACGCGTCGATTGCGGCGTCGTGGGAGAGATCGTGGCCTCGTTCTTTAATGGGAAATGCGGAGCGTCCCCCTCTCCCCCCTTAAAAGCAAAGGAAGCAGGGGCAGTTTCCCTCCTTCGTCTTCATTGCGCCTTCATCCTCCAGAAAACCTCCGCTGCTCTTTGCCTCCACCCCTCCTCCGCCGTCTTCCGCATCCGCGGCGTCGCCGAGCTCCTCGCCCCTTTCCTCGCCGCCCCGCCATGGCTCCGAAGAGCGAGAAGGCGAAAGCGGAGAAGACCAAGAAGGAGAAGTCCGAGCAGGCGGCGAAGCTTGCCGCCCTGCGGAAGAGGAACGTGGTCTTCGCGCCGAGGCTCAGCGCGAGGGAGCTGTGGAACAAGTACTACCTCTTCTGGTCCGGGGAGACCAAAGCTCATCCCCGCACCAGAGTCTACCCCGCCGTCGCCAGAGATTTGTTTCCCGGCGGGTATTTCTTCTTTGCTGTCTTCTTCCATTGTGGATTGTGCCCTCCGTACTCGGAGTTTTTCTGTGACATTATGAACACATACGGCCTCCACCTCTTAGACTTTACCCACAACGCCATCCTTACGATGGCGGTTTTCGCACATCTGTGCGAAAACTATGTGGGGATCCATCCAAGCGTAGCACTCTTTCGCCATTTCTTTATGCCTAGAGTAGAGGCTGGCGCTCCCCTCTCCGGCGGCATCTCCTGGATCTTCCGGTTGAACAAGAAGGATTCATATCTAAAAGGAGAACTCCGCGGCAAGTGGGAAGAATGGCGTGCAGATTGGTGTTGGGTAGTGGAGGACCAGCCGGAGCCTTTCACTGCGCCGCGCACAACTGCCATAGTGCGCGGCAGAGACTGGAGTGACTTGGCCCCGGAGGACGGCAAGCTCAATATTGCCCTCATCAGGATACTTCGCCTCCGGGTAGCCAAATTGACCATTGGAGAGGTAGGGGCAGATTTCCTCCGCCGCCGCATAGCCCCTTTACAGGAGAGGAAAAGGCCAGCATGGGAATTTGGCAATGCGGCGGATATTATGAGGCTGCGCCCGGGATTGAATTTCAACTTTACTGCTTTGGAGCTGAAGGGGATGGTCCGGGAGCTCTTCAAGCATGACCCGGCCCACCCGGAGTGGTTTAGATCTCCCCGGGGAGTGGTGCCGCTGTGTAACAGCACTGCCCGGGACTCCTTGCGCGCGATGATGCCAGCGTGTGACTCCCACGGCGTCGACCCCACCTGGATAGAGCCTCCGCCGGACGCGATACTGAGCTTCTTCGACAACTTGGTCGAAGTGCCCAAGAACACCGAGGAGAACAAGGGTCTCACCCGGGCCACCACGGAGCGGGATATAGCCTATATTGCTTCCCGGATGGAAGAGGCCGCCGCAGCTGCAGCGGCGGGAGACTTCGGATTCACCGTCGACGAGGCAGAGGCTGCGGACGCGTCGTGCCAAGTAGAGGAGGCAGAAATCCGCAGGCTGCTTAAACTTCCGCCCGACGAGCTCGCCAGGGTTCCTTCTCTAAGGCATGCCGGGATTCCCGGGGTTGTGAGCGAGGCCGCCGCGGGAAGCGAGGTTGCCGGAGGGAGCAGAGGTGCCGGAGGGAGCGGAGCCACCGGAGGGAGCGGGGCCGCAGGGCAGGATGCTGGACCCAGCGGGCCTGCCGGGGAGGAGGAGGAGGACGTCGAGGTCGATGAAGACACCGGCGGATCTCTAGGACTCGACGACGACGCCTCCTCGTCCTCGGAGAACTCCCCGCCTCCGGCAAGCCCCACGCAAGCGCCGAGGAAACGCCTCCGCAAGGCGGCTACAGCGACGAGGACGCAGGCGCCCCGACAGCAGCCTGCTCGCCGGGCGACGCGAGCCACCAGGGCGAGCCAAGCCGCGACGGAGGCGCCCCGCGCACCAGCCGCGACGGAGGCGCCCCGCGCACCAGCGCCAAGCGGAGGGGATCTTCCCGGAGCGGAACGGCCGGCTGGGTCTTCGCAGCCCCCAGCCCCGGAGACCGCCAAGCGCCCGAGGGAGCCTTCTCCTCCTGCTCCTCGCGCGGGAGCACCTCAGGTGGAGTTCGATTTCTCCGCCCTCAGCTCCGACGACGACGAGGAAGAGGAGTAAGTATTTGTAATTTGTAGCTTCTTCGATTCCGTCTTGATTCTTTTGTTGATGATTTTGATTTTGTTTTTGTTTTGCTTTCAGGTCCCTGGCCCAGCGGATGGCGAAGCGGGCCAAGATCCCCGTGGTTGAGGTCGAGGACGACTCGCCCGTCGCGGCGACAGGGGACGCGCCGGCGACGAACTTGCCGGATCAACCCGCTGCCCCGAGGAGCAGCCCCCAGCGCAGCCCCCAGCGTAAGTCTGGTCTTGAGCTTTCTGTTCGTCGGGCGTGCTTGAGGTTTTTGCTTGTACTAATATCTTGTTGCCTTGTTTGTCTTGTTTGTCTTGTGCAGGAGTGGAGCCGCAGCCGCAGGAGCGCCCGGAGACTACCCCCGACGAGCCACAGGGTCCACCCTCCCCGCCAAGGGCGAACTCCCCGGCGAGGGAGGAAGCTCCGCCAAGGACGGGCGCCCCGCCAAGGGCGGGTAGCCCGACAAGGGTGAGCAGCCCGACAAGGGTGGCCACCCCGCCAAGGGAGGGCATGGGCGGCCCTCCGCCAGCAGGGGCCACTGCTCCACCGCCAAGGGAGGACTCCCCGGCGAGGGAGCCTGTCGTCGATGAAGTTCGCGAAGGTAAGTCTTGTAGCTTTATCTTTTTGAACTTGTCTTTTTGGATATTTGCTTGATCTTTTCTTTCCTTTTTCTTCTGCTAGATCCTCCTGCGCCGGAGCGGATGGAGATTGAGGCCACCGGCGAGGAGGGCGCGCAAGGCGACGGCGGCAACGCCACTGCCGCTGAGGGCATGGCAGGAGCCGACGTGCCTGCCGCTGAGGAGACTGCCCTGACTGCAGACGTCGCGGCCGGGGAGGGGGAAGGCGAGCACACTGCTGGCCCGGAGGCAGCAGGAGCGTCAAGCGCTGCACCGGCCGCCGACCCCTCCGCCGCCAAGGAGCAGCCGGGCATCTACCTTGAGGCCCCCAATGGCGTCTTCATACAAGTCCCGTGGGGGTCCTCGTCGCGAGCCCCCGTGGAGGGAGAGACCTACGACGGAGAGGTCCTCGCCTCCGCGGGGTTGAAGATCGTTGAAGCGCCTGGCGGGAGCGACGAGCCCGAAGAGGTGAAGCTGCTCCGCCGGCTCCTGGCCCTTTACCGGGCCAGGCAGGCGAAGCTGGACTCCCGAGAAGCTCTTGCCGCCAAGGCTGGAGTGGACTTGGAGAAGCGCGCTGCCGAACTCCACGCCGCCAACCAGGCAGCTCTCCGCAACTTGGCGGAGGAGCGGGAAGCACTCGCCGAAGAGCAGCAAGCCTTCCTCCTGGAGAAGGCGGAAGCAGAAGAACGACAGCGACTGGCCGCCGAGGAACTGTCTCGTCGGGAGGGGGCGCTCAACCAGTGGAAGGTTGAGCTAGACGCCCATGACGACGAGCTCACTGCCCGGGAGCAGGCCATGAAGGAGGCGATGGAAGCCGCAGTCGCCGCGGAAACCGCCAAGAGGGACCTGGAGCTCAAAGTTGATCAATTGGAGCGGTACCTGAAGGCGAGTGAGGATAGGGTCACCACGCTCAACGTAGAGCGCGAGAAGGACGCCCACACCAACTCCGACCTTCAGGTACGCCTCTCCAAGAAGGGCGACAAGCTTACCGCCGCCAAAGATTCAATCGCTGACTTGGAGTTGAAGGTCTCCACTTTGACTGATTCACTTGACGCTGCCCGAGATCGTGAAACGAAGCTGAAGGACGAGCTCCGCAAGGAACGAGGCCTAGTGGAGAGCGCCGCCACTTCAGCAAACAACTTCAGCCGGGCTGTGGAGCAGTGGACCGACGACCTGGTCGCTTCTGCTGCTAGTATCGACAAGGAGTTGATGGCGCTGAGGGTGGAGCACCTCGTGTACTCTCCGGACCAGAATCTCCCCCACAGCGCCAAGTTAAGTCTCTTCTTCAGGGGAGTCACGCCGGCGCTTGCACGTCTGCGGGAGAAGCTCCCCGCGCAGCTGGCCGAGGAGTCGCGTCAGCTCTGCGCGGGCACCTTGGAGCGCGTCCTGACGAAGATCGTCTACCGCAACCCTGGCATCAATCTCGTCAACGTCCTCCGCAGCTTGCCAGACGACGCAGATCTAGAGGCACTGAAGGCGCAGGTCGCCCACATCATTGCCAAGGTGAACAAGATCTCCAGGCGTGAAGGCGATCGCGTAGATTAGGCCTCTTTCTTTCTATTTCCTTTGCTACTGCAAAGTGTGCCATGAACATGAATCTATTAGTCATTGCGACAAGTTATCTCTGTAATATACTATCTTATTTTTGAGCAATCAATGCAATGTTATCTCCCTTGCTTTGGTCCTTTACTTTGTATGCTTTTTACCCTACGCTTTTAGGAAACTTGCCGGCAAGGGGCCTTTGCCGCGAGCGCTGAGTGCTGGACTCTGAGCAACCTGCTGGCAAAGGCCTTACCGGCAAGTAACCTTGCCGCAGCTAGTCGCAACGCACTTAGCTTGTTGAGCGAACTCGAAAACGAAGCAAGGGCGCGACACTTGTCGCAGCTCACTTACGTCGTTGAGCGTACTCGAAAACAAAGTAAGGGTGCGGCTAGCCACGGGTAGGTTCCTCCGCGCACAGGTTTACCATACAAAGTTTGGTTGTTCAAGGAAGATAACCAAAATTTAAAAATTTGAACTGCTCAAATTCCGGTTACTTAGCTTTCATAATCTGTTCGTTCTCCGGCAAGCTTCTCTTTCTTGAACAGCACTTGGTTCATCCTCCACCTCCTTCCCCCCCGGCAAACTTGTGCGCGAGGGACATTCTTTCTGCTTAAGAGGGAAAGAAAAAGAAGAGGGAAACAAGTACAGGGCCTCTCGGCGTGCTAATGCTTACCGTGTATGTGTGTTGCACAAGATGCCAAACAATGCATGCAAATAATGAAGAAAAGCATGGAATTGGCAAATAGTGCGAAACACAAAAGCTTTACTGATGCACGGGATCTGCGCCCGGCTTTGTACAAAGGTTTACATGCGACAGCGGCAAGACTCGTACAAAAGGTGGTTGCCGGAGCGGATCACGGCAACCGCGCCTTATGGGTGAAACTTGCGAAGATGTTCTATGTTCCAGGAATTGCTCACCGGTAAGCCTTCTTCGGTCTCAAGGCGGACAGCGCCGGGCCTTGTGACTTGTCTCACCCGATAAGGGCCTTCCCACTTCGGCGTCAACTTGTTGGAATTCTTGGCGGACTGAACATGCCGAAGAACAAGGTCGCCTTCCTCGAGACTCCTGGCTTTAACCTTGCGGCTATGATAGCGGCACAAGGCTTGCTGGTATCGAGTAGCTCGTACAGCAGCCTGGAGACGTTCCTCCTCAAGGAGCAATGCATCATCTTGTCGCAGTTGCTCTTGCTCGAGCTCATCATAGGCGAGCACTCGAGGAGATCCGTATACGAGTTCCGTTGGGAGAACTGCCTCTGCCCCATAGACAAGGGCAAAGGGTGTCTGTCCGGTGGCTCGACTTGGTGTCGTCCTGATTGACCAAAGAGCCGCCAGTAGCTCCTCTATCCAGTTTCTTCCGCACTTGCGCAGCCTGTCGAAGGTTCTTGTCTTGAGTCCACGCAGCACTTCAGCATTGGCCCTCTCCGCTTGACCGTTGCTCCTCGGGTGAGCAACAGAAGCGAAACAGACCTTGGCGCCAAGGTCTTGGACGTACTACATGAAGGTGCGACTAGTGAATTGTGTGCCGTTGTCGGTGATGATCCTGTTAGGGATTCCGAAACGGCAAACAATCAACCTGAAGAACCTGACCGCTGACTGTGCTGTCACCTTTCTCACTGGTTCCACTTCTGGCCACTTTGTGAACTTGTCTATTGCAACGTACAAGTACTCAAAGCCCCCGACAACACGGGGGAAGGGGCCGAGGATATCGAGCCCCCAGACCGAGAAGGGCCAGGACAAAGGGATCGTTTGGAGAGCTTGAGCTGGCTGATGAATTTGTTTGGCATGGAACTGGCACGCTTCACACTTGGTTACTTGTGCAGTTGCATCCTGGAGGGCTTCTGGCCAGAAGAACCCTTGCCGGAACGCCTTTCCGGCAAGTGCCCTTGCGCCAATGTGGTGGCCACATATGCCTCCATGTATCTCTGCCAACAGCTTCTGTCCATCTTCCCTGGAAATGCACTTCAACCTGACACCATTGAGTCTTCTTCTGTACAGTTCGTTATCGACGAACTGGTACATACTTGACTGCCTTGTTATCTTCTCTATCTCTTCTGGGTTGTCGGGAAGTTCTCCAGTTTGCAGAAAACGGACGATCTGCTGTGCCCATGCCGGAGCCCGAGGCTCGACGACAAGGACTAAAGGCATGAGGGCCGCTGCGGGAACCCCAGCTTCTACGGCAAGAACCTCTGGTTCTGCCGGAGCTGACGGTCCCCCGGCAAGCCTGCCGGGGCAAGGCTTGTCGGGAACGCTTGCTTCAACTGTACAGACCCTTGGGTCTGCAGGAGCAAACTGTTCCTCAGCGTTTTGGTTGTTGATCTTGGGGACCTTGGCGGCGGCTTCAGGAAGATCCGCCGGCAAGTAGTCGCCGGAGACCAACTTTATCTTCTTGTTCTGCCCGATTGATGGTGTAACGGATGGCCGAGTTAGCTTGAGCAGGAAGGTCCCTGGTTCCATAGGTAACTTCATCGCAGCACACTTTGAAAGGCCATTTGCAATATCATTCTGAGCCCTTGGGACATGCTCCATTTGTAGACCTTCAAAGTGCTCTTCAAGCTTCCTCACTTCATCAACATAAGCTTCCATCAAAGGGCTCTGGTAACTCTTGTTCACTTGTCGGACCACCAATTGTGAATCTCCCCGCACAATCAACTTCTTGATCCCAAGTTCGGCCGCGATTCTAAGGCCGGCAAGCAAACCTTCATACTCAGTAGTATTGTTTGTCGCTTGTTCCTTGGGAAAGTGCATCTGGACAACATACTTGAGGTGCTCTCCGGTGGGCGCTATGAGTACGACGCCGGCACCGGCGCCTTGCAGCGAGAAGGCCCCGTCAAAGTACATTACCCACTCACTACTTGCTTCTTGGACGGGGACGCTTGTCTCTGGAACTTCTTCATCGGGCGTTGGGGTCCCTTCAGCTATGAATTCTGCCAAAGCTCGGCTCTGTATAGTTGAAGTACTCTCAAACTTGAGACCAAAGCTTGACAGCTCCAGTGCCCACTCGACGATCCTGCCTGTTGCTTCTGGATTCTGCAATATCCTCTTCAACGGAAAGCGAGTGACCACTGTTATCTCGTGTGCTTGGAAGTAATGGCGCAGCTTTCTCGAGGCCATGAGGAGGCCGAAAAGCAACTTCTGCACCCCAGAGTATCTTGACCTAGCCCCCTGCAAGAGGGAACTTACAAAATACACTGGGCGCTGCACCATCTTCTTTCGCACTTCTCCTTGTTCCTGCGCAGACTTGTCCTTGTCGGGGCCAGAGCTTGTCGGGGAAGCCCCCTGCTTGTCGCTGGATTCGCTTGCCGGTGGTGTAGACTCCTCTTCTGCCTCCCTCTCCGCTACTAACGCAGCACTAACCACTTGATTGGTTGCTGCTAGATACAGCAGCAACTTCTCTTGTGGCCTAGGTGCGACAAGTATTGGAGTGGAGGATAGGTATCCTTTCAAGTCTTGCAGCGCTGCCTCCGCTTTCGGAGTCCATTTCATAGGACCTGCCTTCTTCAAGATTTTGAAGAAAGGCAGGGCGCGTTCTGCAGACTTTGAAATGAACCTACTGAGGGCAGCTACACAACCTGCAAGTCTCCTTACGTCCTTGACGCACTTCGGGGCTTGGATCTGCTTGATGGCTTTTATCTTGTCGGGATTGGCTTCAATCCCCCTCTGGGACACAAAGAACCCGAGAAGCTTGCCGGAGGGGACTCCAAAGACGCACTTCTTGGGGTTCAACTTAAGCTGGATCTTGCGCAGGTTCTCGAAGGTTTCCTCTAAATCTTGGATCAGGGTATCTTTGCTCTTGCTCTTGACCACTATGTCATCCATGTAAGCTTCTACATTTCTGTGAATCTGTGGCTCAAAAGCAGTGTGCACCACCCTTGCAAATGTCGAGCCTGCATTCTTCAATCCAAAGGGCATGCGTATGAAACAATATGTGCCACATGGAGTGATAAATGCAGTCTTCTCTTCATCTTCCTTGGCCATGAATATCTGGTGGTAACCTGAGTATGCATCAAGGAAGGAAAGCAGCTCACATCCGGTAGTGGAGTCAACAATCTGGTCAATACGTGGCAAGGGGAATGGATCCTTAGGACATGCTTTATTCACATCAGTGAAGTCTATACAAAGTCTCCACTTCCCATCGGCCTTGCATACGACAACTGGATTGGCTAACCACGTTGGATGGATCACGCCTCTAACCAGGCCTGCTGCTTCTAGCTTCTTGATCTCTTCGGCGATGAATTCTTGGCGCTCCACGGCTTGCTTCCTGACCTTCTGCTTGACGGGCCGCGCATGAGGACAAACAGCAAGCTTGTGCTCAATCACCTTCCTGAGAACGTCGGGGATGTCAGATGGTTGCCACGCAAACACATCGACATTCGCCCGCAGGAAGGCAACGAGCGTGCTTTCCTATTTGTTGTCAAGTGTAGCACTGATGGTGAAGGTACCACCAGTGCCGTCTTCCTTGGCGGACACCTTCTTGGTTGCCGGTGGAGCGGCCATCCCCTTTTTGCACTTGCCGGTGGAGCTCGATGGGGCGTCCTCGACGGCAGCGCAGCACTCCGAAGAGGTGCGTTTGCCGGAGTGGGCCCCAGAGCACTTGCCGGACTTGGTCTTGGTCTTCTTCCCCCCGGGAGCTTCAGCGGCAAGTGTGTTGCTTTCCGCTGCGGCTGCTGCATCCCGGTATATCTTGTCGGCGCAGATAAGCGCGTCCTTCTTGTCGCCAGGGACAAAGATGACGCTTATCGGCCCCGGCATTTTGAGTACGTTGTTGGCATAGTGGGAAGCTGCCATGAACTTTGCGAGGGCAGGACGTCCAAGTATCCCATTGTATGGCAATGGGATATCGGCCACGTCAAAGGTTATCCTCTCCGTCCTGAAGTTAAGTTCCCCGCCAAAGGTCACTGGCAGAGTGATCTTCCCCTTGGGCTTGCTCCTTCCCGGGTTTATTCCTTGGAACGACCCGGTTTCTTCGAGCTCGCCGTCTGGGATCTGGAGTTTCTTGATCACAGCTGAGGAGATCAAGTTCAGGCCGGCCCCGCCGTCAACCAACATTTTGGTGACCTTGAGGTTGCGGATAGTTGGTGAGACCAACATCGGCAAGCACCCGACCACCGTTGTGCGGTCAGGGTGATCTTCGAGATCAAAAATGATGGGCGTGCTGGACCATTTCAGGAGCCTGCGCGACTCAACGGGCGGCTCAGCTGCGTTTACTTCCCGCACCCATTGCTTGAGTTGGCGGTGGGAAGTATGGAGAGAGGCGCCTCCGTCGACACACAGGACTTCTGTGGCCTTCTGGAACTCCTGCTCACTGTTATCACGTTCCTCCATGTCGTCGTCGTCGTCTTCTTCCTCATCCTTGTCGCGGCCCCAGGGAGGTCGATCACCTTGCCACTGCTTGGCCTTGCCGCGGCGTCCTCCCCGGCCATTGAACGGCCGCTTCTTGCTTGGCTCTCCTCCTCCACCTTGGGCCTTCTCCTTGTCGCGACGCTCGTACTCAGCTTTCTGCTGTTCTACGAGGTACTCGACTCGCTTGCAGTTCGAAAGGTCGTGGCCCTTGGTGCGGTGGATCTTGCAGTATTGCTTGTCGGAGCCGTCCTGCTTGTCAGCTGCCGCTACAGGGGCAGGCTCCTTGACGGAGTCGCCGGCCTGTACCTTCTTGGCGGGAGCCTCCTTGCCGGACTGCTCGACGACCAGCACTTCCTTGCTCTTCTTTCTTCGGTTGTTTCGCCGCCGGCTCTTCTTTGCCGGGGCGGCGTCCTCACTGTTGCTTCCCCCTGTGCCAGTATCCTCTCCGGGGAGTCTCCTCCCTTCTTCGGCGCGCGCGCACTTGTCAGCCAGAGCGTAGAGCTCGCTGACATCCCGGATCTTGGTCATGGCCATCTCTTCTCGCATGCGGCGGTTACGCACGTTCTGGTGGAACGCGCTAATAACGGCAGCAGGGTGGACGTCGGGAATGTTGTGCTGCACGCGGCTGAACCGTTGAATGTACTTGCGCAGGGGTTCTCCTTCCTTCTGGGCCAAGATGTGGAGATCACTCTCCTGGCTGTGGGGTTTGTGGCCGCCCGTGAAGGCGCCAACAAATTGGTGGCACAAATCTGCCCATGAAGAAATGGAGCCTTCCGGCAAGTGCATAAGCCACGAACGAACGTTCGGCTTAAGCACCAGCGGGAAGTAATTCGCCAGTATCTTCTCGTCGCGTCCCCCGGCAGCCTGCACCGCGATGGTGTATATGCTGAGGAACTCCGAGGGGTGCGTCTTGCCGTCGTACTTCTCGGGTACATCGGGCTTGAAATTTTTCATGCTGGGCCACTGGATGCGCCGCAGCTCATGGGTGAACGCAGGGCAACCTGCCGCGTACGGCAAGTCGCCTGGTTCACCGGGCGCGTGCGTGTCGACAGCGGTCCCAGCGCGCTGATCCGATTGTCGCCGGGCTTCTCGTCGGCGCTCGATTGTCGTCCGAGCATCTTCTTGTCGCCGATCGTCAAGGACTTGGCGCTGGTCCCGACGAGCCCGTGGATCCGACGACGTCGTGGAATCGTCGTCGACGTTAATCCGGCGGGGAGGCGTCTTCTGCTTCCGCGGCGGGGAGTGCACGGTGGTTGCACCCCCGGCGGTCTTGTCGCCATCGGCCTTCGTCTGGTCGACTTGCCGTGGCCGCGATGTCGCCGGCTGCTGCGGCGTGTCGTTGTTGGCGAAGGCGATGAGGCTTTGGATCGTCGCCCTCCAGTCTTCGGCCTTGTCTGCCGCTGGAGGGAAGTCGAGGAGCAGTTGCGCTCTTGCGAGAGCTTCTGCTGGAGAGGAGGGGAGCGGCGGCGAGCGGTGCGAGGAGCGAGATATGCTTGGACTTCTAACAGGGTTAGAAGGAGCAGTCTCTCGCCCCGGCGACCGCGCCTTGCTCGTGCCAGGGCGATGGCCTTGAGCGTCCCGCGATCCTCCAGTTTGTCCTTGGCCCAGCAAGCGGATGGTACCTCTCGTACCACGGCGCTGCTGGCCAGTCGTCTGCTGAGATGGACGTGGCGCGTCTACGGACACCGAGGCTCGGTCGTCCGTCTTGTCCTTGGACTTGGTGGCGCCGCGAGTTTCCTCGCCGGCGACCACCCTTCCGCCGGCGTCTCCTCCACCAACCGTTGGTTCTGGTGGTGGTGGAACAGACGCAGACGTGCCTCCGACCTCCGAAGCTTTCTTCTTCGGGGCCATGCCGTTGCTGATGAAGTCGATGTAGCTGGAGAGGTTGATGAAGAATGCGCCCGCGTGAGCGCCGGATCAGGTTCGCACAACCTCGACGCCCCCCTACCTGGCGCGCCAAAGATGTCGGGGGAAACTGTCCTCCCATGAGCACCTATGGGACCGGAGCCCCTTCTACGTCGCGGTAAGGGAGCGGAGGGGGCACGAAGAGCAGATCGAGGAACGCACGCGGGCAGTTTACCCAGGTTCGGGCCGCGGGACGCGTAAAACCCTACTCCTGCTTAGATTGTATTGAGTTCTTGGGCTCGGGAGCTTGAAGAGCTAGCTACACCGAGCAAGAGAGCTCTCTAGGTACCGAACCCCTTCTACGTTGTGCATGGGCCTCCTTTTATAGCTCAATGGGTCACCGACAGGTGTCAACGTAGAGGAGGGTAAAAATGTAACTTTGGTGGTAGTTGTAACAGTGCGGGAACAGTGCGTGAACAGTGGATGAACAGTGGTCTTCACCTAACTTTGACAATGGGGGACAAGGGCATTAAATGCCCGTCACCGTCGACCCCAAAAGCACCCGTCCATGCGTCTCCGTCCGCCACGACGGTAGCCTCGTCACCGTGACGCGCCACCGTGTCCCCCAGGCTGCACAGCCATCCGCCACGCGTCCCTGGAAGGGCCCCAGGGCGACGCGTGGGCCGATGAGCTGGAGCGCGGGCACACAGCGCAGGCTTCCCCCGGCAAGCACCTTGCCGGGGTCTTGATCTTGCCGGGCCCGGAAGCTTGTCGCTCCCCGGGTCGTGCCGGGGCGCAGGGTGCACCGAGGCATGCCTCCTGAGATGCAGCCTTCTGGTCTTCCTGGCAAGCTCCTCTTGCCAGGGTCTTATGTTAATGTGGTAATCTTGAGCCTGGTGCGGCCTTCCCGGCAAGCTCCACTTGCCGGGGCCTTGATCTCCTGACTTGTATACTTTGTTTTTGAATGGTTATATAAGGACTAGAAAGGTTTCCGGCGAGCACGTGGTAACCCTGCCGCGGGAAGCTGCTACTGCCCGTGCAAAAGTTGGGGTACTAAGGTACCCCTATCTTAGTACACCGACACCTAGACTCATGTTTCTGTCACTCAAGCTAGTCATCGAGGGGCATGAACCCACAATCGAGCATAACGTTCCCTCTTGGAGTCACTACATATTACTTGGCCAAAGCAATAAATAACAACGGAGAACATGCAAGAATTACTTATGAACATAAATATAAAAGAGGTAGATCAAATATATTACTCAATCATAATCTGAACATAATCTCACAATCCATCGGATCCCAGCAAACTCATCATAGCAACAGCATAAGGATTACATATGTGCCTCGATCATGTAGGGCAACTCACGAGGACTAATTAGTGAAGCACAAGAACGGGAGGAGAAAATCACATAGCTACTGGTCATGGACTCATGGTCCAAGGGAGACTACTCACAAGTCATCCGGGAGGCGTCCATGGTGGTGGAGAAGCTCCCGGTGGTGATCCTCCCCTCCGGCAGGGTGCCGGGAAGAGTTCTCCTGGTGCTCCCGATCTTGGAAGCGGCGGCGGCGGCGGAACAGAGCTGAGATCACGAAAAAGAGTTCCCCTCCCGAGGGTTTCGAGGGACGCTCTAAATATATGCCAAAGGGGGGCACCGGACGGGCTTCGGGGGGCCCAGGCGCCCCCCCGGCGCGGCCCAGGGGGGGCGCGCCCACAGGGTGCCCCGAGCCCTGGTGCCCACCCCCCCGGCTGTACTTCGGGCGCAAGGTCCATTCCGGAACGCTGATTTTTTATATAATTTTTCTGGATTTTTCCTGGCAGTTCTCGTAACGTGAAAACCTGAAATACAAAATCAGCCGAAAACAGAAACTGGCACCGGGGTGCACTGGATTAGTAGGTTAGTCCAAATATGATCAAAAGTGTATGGAAGTGTATGAATATCATAGCAATATCACCCAAAAGTGGCATGGAGCAAGCAGAAATTATAGATACGTTTTGGACGTATCAATCCTACAGGCAGTCAGGCTCTGATACCAAAGCTGTCGGGACCCCGATCCTAAGTCACACAGGTCTAGTCTGTAACACATCATATCACTTTGCGGCCTCACGCACGGTATCCCCACGGGTGCCACCTTACCTGGCCCGGGACCGTTTGCGCATTTTGGCACACGTATATGATAGTGTCGCTAGCATCCATATGACAGAGAACCCGGGCC
The DNA here is from genome assembly GCA_902687465.1 of Secale cereale. Lineage (NCBI taxonomy): Eukaryota > Viridiplantae > Streptophyta > Magnoliopsida > Poales > Poaceae > Secale > Secale cereale. The sequence goes on along the minus strand of LR738714.1, from coordinate 95,281,526 downwards.
GACATGACCAGTTATAAACCAAAAGTGGCACTAAATTACAGAGACAGGCATACATGACCCAGCAACGAACGTGTCGGTCATCAACGTATGAACCCAAGTCGTAGCAAGCTACAAGGACTTAAAAGAACAACGCGTGACATTTCCCCTAAGGGACAGACACAGGAACGAAGAAGGACACATGCCGGCCAGCCTAAGTGTTCCGGAGCAGTAGCAAGCTACCAAGGCTCAGTGGAAGCACTAGGAGACATTTCCCTGTAAGATAGGCTACCAAAGGTAAACAACTAGGTGTCGGATCCCACACATAGCAATACACATTACACGTACGCATAACATGCAAGTATGTGTTGTACAACATGGCATCACAACATAACTCAACAACTCATATAGATAAAGGCCTAGAAGAGCCATCATAGCATTTATTACAACCAGAGGTCACATGACCCAACATACAGAGCATAGAGGCAACGGAAGCATAACATGTCTGAGTACAGACAACTACAAATGAAAAAGGCTGAGAAGCCTGACTATCTACAAGACCCTCCTAAGGGCACAAGACCGTAGCTGAGGTAAGAAGCTAAACGTCGAAGTCCACGCGGAACCACTAGCGAGACTGAAGTCTCTCTGCAAAACATAAATTAAGCAAACGTGAGTACAAAGGTACTCAGCAAGACTTACATCAGAACTAACTACATATGCATCAGTATCAACAAAGGGGTGGTGGATTTTGACTGCAGCAAGCCAGCTTTGACTCGGTGGCTATCCTGAACTACGACTGCAAGTAACTCTTTTGAGGTGGCGCACACGAGTCCACATATGCACCAATCAATACACCACTATGGATCCGCTCTCGTCTCCCTACGAGAAGGCCATCCATAGCACTCACACTTCTCTTGAGTATTTTAGAGTATCCACTTTCGATTGTCTATGTACCACGTAAGCATACAAGAAGTCCATATCCGCGGACCCGGCTATTCGAATAGATCATGTTAACCCTGCAGGGGTGTACTTCTTCACACACGCTCTCGCCACTTACCGCCATGTACACGTCGTGTATCTCGGCAACCTTGAAGCGGAAGCCTGGCGAGGGTGTCGGCCACGACCTGACTAACCACACAAGTCTCTCGTCCAGGTTTATCGCCTATTCGGGTTCCATCAGTGGGGAGATCCGGCTGGGGTGTCGCTCACGGCCCCAAAAGATGTGCGTAGGGTTCCCAAGCCCACCTCGTCGGATGGATCTACGCTTGGTACACCGTGCCACGGTGCCTAGTCTGACCCAAGCCCACATGTACCGTGTGCCACTTGGTAGACTACTAACACTACCTACAAACACCAGAAACTAGTTGCAACTCCTGGACAGAGATCTAGTTGATTAATAAGTCGAGAGGGGTCGAGTTACCGGAACCCAATGTGTGGTAGTAACTATGTCATTGGACAACTTACACAGAACTCAGTTCTTAAGGACGGCTCCAGTGAGACAACCCACCATGTACTCCTACATGGCCTCTCACCGCTACCTTTACCAAAACGTGTTCACACACTTAGCTCACAACAGTAGGACATGTTCACCACATTCCAATTCATCCCCGATGAATCAGACCTGACTCAACTCTAAGCAATAGCAGGCATAACCAGAAAACATGAATGAGTAGGCACAACATGGCTCAAACAACTCCTACTCATGCTAGTGGGTTTCAACTATTTACTTTGGCAATGACAGGTCATGCAGAGGGAAGGGGTTCAACTACCGCAGCAAAAGCAGTTCAATCGTTGTTGTCCTAATGCAGTAAAAGAGAGCAGGAGCGAGAGAGTGGGATTGTATCGGGATGCTCAATGGGGGTTTGCTTGCCTGGCACTTCAGAAGATAGTAATAGTTCTTCATCGGTGTCATCGAACTCATCGTCGGAACGTCGTCTATTGAGAGGGGACAAAACCGACAAACAGAGAAAGAACACAATCAATGCAATGCAACAATATGATGCATGGATGTGACATGGCAATATGATGTTTGTTGAGCTAATCCAACTAGCAACACAATTAAATGAAGTTGGTTTGAACCAAAGGTTCAAATTCAAACTCCATATGTGATTATTTAAATGCCATTTATTCAAATTGTCCTAAACAACAGCCATAAGTTGTTCTAACATGCATGAAAATGCCATAAACAGATTCCTTGGATTTTTCTGATCAATTTTCATATATAAATTATTTTCATCTGAGCTACGGTTGATTTTATATGATTTTTAGAAGTTTTGGCTATTTCCTGAAATAAATAAATCATTTAAGATTTATTTTAAAATCCAGAAACACTTATTGCGTCAGCATGACGTCACTGTGAGGTCAGCAGTCAACAGAGGTTGGTCCAGGTCAAACCTGACGTGTGGGGTCCACACGTCAGTGACACATGGGCTAAATCCGGTCAAGCCAGCGCTGACTGGGGTTTGACCAGGGCTAGGGCCCACTGTCAGGGGCTATTAGGGGTGATTAGTGGTGTAATTAGCTCCTAACTAAGCGCCACGTCGGCGGTCACCGGAGTTCGGCCGGCGGCGACAAAAACTGCGGCGGCAACTCGCCGGACTTGAGCTACAGGCGGCGGCTGGACTCACGGGGACCACCAGAAGATAGCCCGCGTTCGTCCGCATCCAACAGAGCGATCGGGAGGCCTTGGGGTCGCCGGAATCGACCGCACCGGCGAGCGGGACGGCGCCAGAGTTCGGACGTCGATGGAAACGGGGCTACGGTGCATTAGGGGAGGATATGGTGGGCGCAAAATGTTCCTGGGAGTGCACTGAGCTCGCCGACGGCCTCGGACGTGGGTGGCAGTAGCTGTGGCCGCGACGGTGCCATGGCCGGAGGCGGGAGCTCACGGGTGCGACGGGGGGTCAGCTAGGGCTCGGGGGCGAGGGGATAATTAGGGGGAAAACAGAGAGGGGCTCACGGCGATTCAGACGAGCAAGCCGGCGAGGTCGGGGAAGCACGGACGGTGACGAATCAACGGTGAGGCAGTCGGCGGCCGGAGGTTGAAGATGAGGTCGGGGAAGACGCCATGAGGCTCCCGAGCTCGCGTGCGTGGGCGTGTAGGTCCACGGGTTCGTGGCGGAGCTCGTGGTCACTTTGCGGGGGCGTGGGAAGGGCTGTGGCCACGGTGGTGGCGAGCAGCGGCGGCGACCGCACTCAGGTGTGCTGCGGGGAGAGAGCAGAGGGAGGGAGGAGCACGGGGAAGGTGAAAGAAGGGCCAGGGAGATGCGTGGCGATGCCAGAGACGTCCAGAGCATCGGGGGTGCATGCAGGCAGGCAGGAGGTGGCCGGCGCACGGCGGCCACGCGCCTCGCGTCCTTCTGGCGCGAGTTAGGCGATGACTGGCAGCGGTGGCCAGGTGGGTTGGGCCAACAGTGCTGGGCCGCACAGGTAAGGCCAGGTAAGTCCTTCTCTCTCTGTTTTCTAATTTAGTTACTGTTTTCTATTTTCTGTTATTGTTTTGCTTTATTAAAAATGCTAGAGCATTTTCATAAATCATGAAAATATTTGTGGGCACATATTGAATTAGTTTCAATAGCCCTCAACTAGTTTCGCAATTATTAGAGCATTTAAACTATTTATAGAATTTAAATGCTCCAATTCAAATACAATATGGATTAATTCAAAAATCCAGAATGGTCCTAGAAATATGTGCAACATTTTTGGCAGAGGTTTTTAATCAATCCAAAAATGATGAACTTTTCCAAAGGGCATTTTGGGTTCATTGAAAAAGATTTTAATGTGACCCTAGTTGAATTTCTTTAGTGCTAGGGTTTGAACATCCCCATTTCAAGTTTAACAAGATTTTAAACATGATGACATGATGATCAGGCAAGGACCACAGGGGTTGATCTAGGGATGTGACAACTCACCCCCACTAAAACAAGAATCTCGTCCCGAGATTCAGGACGTGAGATAAGAAATCAGAGGGGACACTAACTAGCACAATCTTCACGATCCAACTATCCTCCTCGACGTTGTTGATTCATTGCATAATGTTGATCTTGGCATCTTTGCTTTGAGATCTTCATCCAACAAGATGATAACGGAGACATACTCTGTAGAAATCAATCTTCCCGGAGATCGAGGAACTCAAGATCAACTTATGGTGTGAGACATTGAAGAATCTCTTGAGCTGAGACACGGAACACACAACCAGGGGGATGGAGTGAGACAAATGATGAAGGTTCACTTGGTAGGCAAAATTCCACACCTAAGAAAAATGGTGATCGAGGTCACCAGACGGGGCACCTTAGAGGAGGTGACTCGTAGAGTTATCCCCTGAAGTGGCAAAAAGAATTACTTTTGATATAGAGATCATTGAAATTATCTATACCAGCCTAAGGCAAATCACAATCGATCATTTAACGGAGTTCGAAAGAATGACATACTCCACCTAGAATAGATGATGTGGACTACCTTGTTGAAGACAACTCAAGGGATGATTTTGGGTTATCATCCGGAATGGATGGGACCCATGGTGAAATGGCACATTGGCGGTGCAAGCTGGGAACAAAATGCAAATGCTGGAAATAATTCTAGTATTTGGGAAGAAACCCAACAGTAGAGAGTGAATCTACTCTTTGAGAGGTTATAGCATAACCAAGAACACTGGGAGCAAACCCGGTTTGTGTCGATGATAAAACCTAGTGCTTGTGCGTGCTCTCAAGAACTTGAGCATTCCCGTATTCATCAAGGTTTTACTAATATCCGTGCCAAGGATCCTGGCAACACCACATACTACCATGATGAATAACGATGGAGGATGCAGATGCAATGGAGGATAACACCGTCTCAGATTTGACCTTAGCGGAGCCAAGGAAGCAAAATCTGGATGATCGACCGAGAGACATTTAGCACTCCGCTTCTAATGTTCTCCTTGATGTGTTAGCGTAATCCATTCATAGATATGTTTGGTATCTTGAACATCAAATAAAGGTCGGACTTCGGGAGCACAAGAATCCATAAGGAACAATTGTTGGAGTAAATCCTACGAGATCCTTATGGGGAGGTGGCCAACTTCCTCAATCAAGATACTACAATAATAGGTCTTCCGGCTGGTGTGTTGGCCACAACATCCACTTTACCGGTTATCGAAAGACCATTATTATAGTTCTTGGAAAATACTCCAACCATCATATCTACCTGAGATTCAGTTCTGGTTGGTGTTAGGATATTCCAGACTCATCAAGCCTAGGAAGAAAATGAACGTTTGCAACACAAATCGACGGGACGACGTTGCAAGATTCTCGGGGAGTGAACTACAATAGCAATCTCCAAAACATGAGCTGGTTCTGCTACACACATGTGAACACGCTGTCGCAGACAAGCATGACCAAGTAGTAGTCTTATAATAAAACACTACCGAGTTCATGTGGGGAACCATCAGCGAGGGTATTGAAGTCTTGTGCATGAACTAGTATTCGCACAACAACTCCCTTTTCCTTGAACAAATCAATCAGTGGCTTAGTTGCTAGGGAATACATATGGAATGGAGGTAATTAATCTCCAGGCCATAGTATACACTCGCGCATGCATAACTGACTTGGGATGATTCCAGAGGAGGTAAAAACATGCTTTCCCGAATTCACGGCGGCAACTTGCATCAAATGCACATGAATTGGAGGAAGTCACTTCTTCCATCCAAGCATAAGCTTCATGACGGAACACGAAGGCATTGCTTACAAAGTTTCCAACACTAGCTTAATGTCCAACAAAATCATGGAGAGGATAAGGATGTTGTCGATGGACTCAACAATAACTCATCCAGGTTTCCATATAGTGGAATTCCACAATTAAGTGAACACGGTGATAGTATTGGTCAGACCAAGAGATATAACGGTGTATGCTCGAGGAATCAACCACGAGTAAAACAACGTTACGAATATCGTTGGTTCTGATTTGACTTGGCGATAACCCATACTCAAATCAAAGTTTGGACAAGACAATAGATCCACAAATGATCACGGGATCAATTGATGAAGATGTCATCTATCTTCAACACACGCAAACATACCCTTGAGATGAACTAAGCTGGCAAGCTTTTATCTCCCAACTCTCCAAGTTGTTGCTTTAGCTTAACCAACTAGTTCAGGGTATCCGACACAGATTCTTGGAGAAGTGGTGGTTTATAAGAAACCCACTTGATCACGAGCTCAACATAACAGTCAGGGAACAACCCGGTAATACTTCCGAGAAGATATTCGGAAAATCACGAACCACCGATATGTTATCAAGCTCGCAAACAATCTTGCTTTTCAGGGCGAGGTGATATGATCACAAGAGTGAGGGATTTATGCAATCCTAACTCATTGATCAAAAGGTGCACCAGAAAAATGGACTAGGTAGCACGATCAATCTTAGAATGATGGTTCAGTAACCAGCACGCTAAGAATGAGATTATCCTCCATTAACCACCAAGCAACAAGATTGCTAGGGGTATTGATTTCACACATCACAATTCACTTGTCGGTATTCCGGCTACGATAACACGGAGACCGAGGAATGAACGATAATGGAGAGAAGTATCACTGTATCAAGAGTTTATAGGAGGTTGTACAATTCCCATGACATTCTTGATATAAAGATGGTAATACTCCAAGATAGAACAGATTAGAAGATGAATTAACATTTTTCGTCTGCGGGGTACAACTTCTTTGACCCAATCCTAGGAATGGATGAGGTACTGGAGTTTGTTTCTCATAGTCATTCCAGAATAGAATGGCTTGACGGACCACAAGAGTAAAAGGCATCGATGCACGAGTGCACAACTACTCCTGACTATCAATTGATAGACGAAGGTCAGAATACAACTAAAAAGGGACAACTCAAAGGAACATATAACTTTCCGAGTTGTGGATGCATAGACTAGCATGTCGAACTAGTTCAACATATTTCTTCCGGATAACCCATGCAGAAAGGTAGGACTAGCAGAGTCACAATGTGGAATAGAGAACTCGTCAAGAGCACTCTGGTTGTGATCTTTTGGTTCGGGAGAACTTCTGCCAAGTAGGGTTCATGGTATTTGGAAGAATGATATACCACGGACCTCGAGGACTAACACAAGGTTACTAATAACCTAAAGGAACGAGCAATACTATCAACATGAAGTAAGTAGAGTGAATCTTGGGTTCGAGAACCCAAAGATAGAAGGCGTACTAACTAAATGGAATCACGGGATGCTTTCGAGAATAATGGCCAGAATCATCACACTGGGAATATGAAACATTGCTAGATTAATGGGTGATCTTCTAAGACACCTAGGGTCATAATAATAAGTCCAACATATATGTCGAGGTAACAGAGTGCCTCAACACACCGACTAGTGTGGTTAATCTGGCCTAAAAGGACATTAGGAATAGATAGGAATGATTTGCAAATGCATCAGACTATTTAGAAACCCGAGATGACTCGGACATCATAACGGTAGCAAATGCTCGAAAATACTTTTGAGATCCAAGCAAAAAGGGTAGCATATACACTTAACATCATCATGTCAAGGTTCTGAGCCCAACAGTTGAGCAACAGAAGTAGTAGAAACTGAACTGAGGGTTGAAACCACATTAACGTGATCCTAATAAATAGAATGAGAGTCCTAGTTCTTATTAACCGTAGAAAGAAGAAGGTGACTCAGATCAGAAGGTCATAAGGTAAAGGAGTAAAAGAGCCTTACGTTCCCTTCCACAATCAATTCCCTTATATCACTAAAGAGTTTCTAGACCCAACTTCGACCAGTTTGGCTTGCTAATCCTACAGGCAGTCAGGCTCTGATACCAAAGCTGTCGGGACCCCGATCCTAAGTCACACAGGTCTAGTCTGTAACACATCATATCACTTTGCGGCCTCACGCACGGTATCCCCACGGGTGCCACCTTACCTGGCCCGGGACCGTTTGCGCATTTTGGCACACGTATATGATAGTGTCGCTAGCATCCATATGACAGAGAACCTGGGCCGACATGACCAGTTATAAACCAAAAGTGGCACTAAATTACAGAGATAGGCATACATGACCCAGCAACGAACGTGTCGGTCATCAACGTATGAACCCAAGTCGTAGCAAGCTACAAGGACTTAAAGGAACAACGCGTGACATTTCCCCTAAGGGACAGACACAGGAACGAAGAAGGACACATGCCGGCCAGCCTAAGTGTTCCGGAGCAGTAGCAAGCTACCAAGGCTCAGTGGAAGCACTAGGAGACAGTTCCCTGTAAGATAGGCTACCAAAGGTAAACAACTAGGTGTCAGATCCCACACATAGCAATACACATTACACGTACGCATAACATGCAAGTATGTGTTGTACAACATGGCATCACAACATAACTCAACAACTCATATAGATAAAGGCCCAGAAGAGCCATCATAGCATTTATTACAACCAGAGGTCACATGACCCAACATACAGAGCATACAGGCAACGAAAGCATAACATGTCTGAGTACAGACAACTACAAATGAAAAAAGCTGAGAAGCCTGACTATCTACAAGACCCTCCTAAGGGCGCAAGACCGTAGCTGAGGTAACAAGCTAAACGTCGAAGTCCACGCGGAACCACTAGCGAGACTGAAGTCTCTCTGCAAAACATAAATTAAGCAAACGTGAGTACAAAGGTACTCAGCAAGACTTACATCAGAACTAACTACATATGCATCAGTATCAACAAAGGGGTAGTGGAGTTTGACTGCAGCAAGCCAGCTTTGACTCGGTGGCTATCCTGAACTACGACTGCAAGTAACTCTTTTGAGGTGGCGCACACGAGTCCACATATGCACCAATCAATACACCACTATGGATCCGCTCTCGTCTCCCTACGAGAAGGCCATCCATAGCACTCACACTTGTCTTGAGTATTTTAGAGTATCCACTTTCGATTGTCTATGTACCACGTAAGCATCCAAGAAGTCCATATCCGCGGACCCGGCTATTCGAATAGATCATGTTAACCCTGCAGGGGTGTACTTCTTCACACACGCTCTCGCCACTTACCGCCATGTACACGTCGTGTATCTCGACAACCTTCAAGCGGAAGCCTGGCGAGGGTGTCGGCCACGACCTGACTAACCACACAAGTCTCTCGTCCAGGTTTATCGCCTATTCGGGTTCCATCCGTGGGGAGATCCGGTCGGGGTGTCGCTCACGGCCCAAAAGATGTGCGCAGGGTTCCCAAGCCCACCTCGTCGGATGGATCTACGCTTGGTACACCATGCCACGGTGCCTAGTCTGACCCAAGCCCACATGTACCGTGTGCCACTTGGTAGACTACTAACACTGCCTACAAACACCAGAAACTAGTTGCAACTCCTCGACAGAGATCTAGTTGATTAATAAGTCGAGAGGGGTCGAGTTACCGGAACCCAATGTGTGGTAGTAACTATGTCATTGGACAACTTACACAGAACTCAGTTCTTAAGGACGGCTCCAGTGAGACAACCCACCATGTACTCCTACATGGCCTCTCACCGCTACCTTTACCAAAATGTGTTCACACACTTAGCTCACAACAGTAGGACATGTTCACCACATTCCAATTCATCCCCGATGAATCAGACCTGACTCAACTCTAAGCAATAGCAGGCATAACCAGAAAACATGAATGAGTAGGCACAACATGGCTCAAACAACTCCTACTCATGCTAGTGGGTTTCAACTATTTACTATGGCAATGACAGGTCATGCAGTGGGAAGGGGTTCAACTACCGCAGCAAAAGCAGTTCAATCGTTGTTGTCCTAATGCAGTAAAAGAGAGCAGGAGCGAGAGAGTGGGATTGTATCGGGATGCTCAATGGGGGTTTGCTTGCCTGGCACTTCAGAAGATAGTAATAGTTCTTCATCGGTGTCATCGAACTCATCGTCGGAACGTCGTCTATTGAGAGGGGACAAAACCGACAAACAGAGAAAGAACACAATCAATGCAATGCAACAATATGATGCATGGATGTGACATGGCAATATGATGTTTGTTGAGCTAATGCAACTAGCAACACAATTAAATGAAGTTGGTTTGAACCAAAGGTTCAAATTCAAACTCCATATGTGATTATTTAAATGCCATTTATTCAAATTGTCCTAAACAACAGCCATAAGTTGTTCTAACATGCATGAAAATGCCATAAACAGATTCCTTGGATTTTTCTGATCAATTTTCATATATAAATTATTTTCATCTGAGCTACGGTTGATTTTATATGATTTTTAGAAGTTTTGGCTATTTCCTGAAATAAATAAATCATTTAAGATTTATTTTAAAATCCAGAAACACTTATTGCGTCAGCATGACGTCACTGTGAGGTCAGCAGTCAACAGAGGCTGGTCCAGGTCAAACCTGACGTGTGGGGTCCACACGTCAGTGACACATGGGCTAAATCCGGTCAAGCCAGCGCTGACTGGGGTTTGACCAGGGCTAGGGCCCACTGTCAGGGGCTATTAGGGGTGATTAGTGGTGTAATTAGCTCCTAACTAAGCGCCACGTCGGCGGTCACCGGAGTTCGGCCGGCGGCGACCAAAACTGCGGCGGCAACTCGCCGGACTTGAGCTACAGGCAGCGGCTGGACTCACGGGGACCACCAGAAGATAGCCCGCGTTCGTCCGCATCCAACAGAGCGATCGGGAGGCCTTGGGGTCGCCGGAATCGACCGCACCGGCGAGCGGGACGGCGCCGGAGTTCGGACGTCGATGGAAATGGGGCTACGGTGCATTAGGGGAGGATATGGTGGGCGCAAAATGTTCCTGGGAGTGCACTGAGCTCGCCGACGGCCTCGGACGTGGGTGGCAGTAGTTGTGGCCGCGGCGGTGCCATGGCCGGAGGCGGGAGCTCACGGGTGCGACGGGGGGTCAGCTAGGGCTCGGGGGCGAGGGGATAATTAGGGGGAAAATAGAGAGGGGCTCACGGCGATTCAGACGAGCAGGCCGGCGAGGTCGGGGAAGCACGGACGGTGACGAATCGACGGTGAGGCAGTCGGCGGCCGGAGGTTGAAGATGAGGTCGGGGAAGACGCCATGAGGCTCCCGAGCTCGCGTGCGTGGGCGTGTAGGTCCACGGGTTCGTGGCGGAGCTCGTGGTCACTTCGCGGGGGCGTGGGAAGGGCTGTGGCCACGGTGGTGGCGAGCAGCGGCGGCGACCGCACTCAGGTGTGCTGCGGGGAGAGAGCAGAGGGGAGGGAGGAGCACGGGGAAGGTGAAAGAAGGGCCAGGGAGATGCGTGGCGATGCCAGAGACGTCCAGAGCATCGGGGGTGCACGCAGGCAGGCAGGAGGTGGCCGGCGCACGGTGGCCACGCGCCTCGCGTCCTTCTGGCGCGAGGTAGGCGATGACTGGCAGCGTTGGCCAGGTGGGTTGGGCCAACAGTGCTGGGCCGCACAGGTAAGGCCAGGTAAGTCCTTCTCTCTCTGTTTTCTAATTTAGTTACTGTTTTCTATTTTCTGTTTTTGTTTTGCTTTATTAAAAATGCTAGAGCATTTTCATAAATCATGAAAATATTTGTGGGCACATATTGAATTAGTTTCAATAGCCCTCAACTAGTTTCACAATTATTAGAGCATTTAAACTATTTATAGAATTTAAATGCTCCAATTCAAATACAATATGGATTAATTCAAAAATCCGGAATGGTCCTAGAAATATGTGCAACATTTTTGGAAGAGGTTTTTAATCAATCAAAAAATGATGAACTTTTCCAAAGGGCATTTTGGGTTCATTGAAAAAGATTTTAATGTGACCCTAGTTGAATTTCTTTAGTGCTAGGGTTTGAACATCCCCATTTCAAGTTTAACAAGATTTTAAACATGATGACATGATGATCAGGCAAGGACCACAGGGGTTGATCTAGGGATGTAACATTATTTCAATCTCTTAAGTATCCTTTCTAAAGCTCCTCAATTTATGACAGGGTAATGATCCGTTCTGGAAGAGGAAAGCTCAAGATAAACCGGCAAAGGTATCTCGTCCCAAGACCAAGGCCATCAAGAAGACTGTCAAAAAGAAAATTGCTGAATCATCCGAGTTAAACCTTGAGGATGATAAACCAGCATCAAAGGTAGAACTTGACTCCCTTGGCTCCCTTTTCTTGCACCTCATTGACAATGATTATATTCAGGAAAACGGTGAAGGCAACCAAGCTGATGATGTAGAGGTAATTACCTTTCCTCCGGTTCAGATCCTCTGCCAACACAGAAAAACCGGAAAGTAAGATTTTCTCACCCCTTAGCTTACTTGGACCCAAACTTTCTTTTGAAGAAGCAACAACATGAAGCTCTCAGCACAACCCGGCACAGCGGCCAAGCAATCACTTCCACCGATTTACCAAATACTCCGATCCGGAAGCGTCGATCAGAGGTCTTATATATTCCTGATGTTCTTTATCCCAAAGCGGGCCATTTCTGGCAGCCTCTTAATTCGTCTGATTCAAATTATCAGGACACACCTCATTCATCGTCTGGCGAGTCAACAGCCACACAACTTCCTCCTCTCAAGACCGTTCCTGGGTGAGCTTTTATTTTTCTGTTAACCTTATGTTTTAGTCCACGGACTAACTTTTACCTTTATCTTTCTCAGTAGGCCAAAACCTAGTAAGAAGGCCAAATTGAGTAAACCGGCTGATGGTGATGTAAACCCTGAACCGGAGAAGACTCCAGAGATGGCAGAAGAAAATGCTGACGCCTTGCATGATGATCCGCCGCCGCCGGATCATGATATTTTTACTGAACAAAAAGCTGCACCAATGGATCTTGGTGACAAACAGAATAGCCCAGTCCGAGCCAGTGATAACTCGGCAAGCCTAGCCAAAGCTGCTGCTGCTACAACAGACGATGTTATGATTACTGGTTTTGGCCACACCACTCCTGGCGAGCGCGTCGCTTTGTCAAAGCATAGCACCAAGGAGGAAGTTTCTGGTATGGACAAGGGCAAGTGGAATGCCGACTTGTCGAGCTATGCCCATCTCAGCACCCAGGACCTTCATTTCGGCTATCTAAACCGGCTGTATACAAGCCATGACTATGAAGCCGGTTTGGTGAAACTAATGAAGGAACGATATGAGGTAAATGTTGCTTGACTTATGCAATATTGTTTCTTTTTTCGTAAAACTCCTTGTATTAGCTCCAGTGTAGCCCCCAAGGGCCAATTTATCTCTTCAAGATGAATCGGGACTTTAGATCATCAAATTTGTAGTTTTTGGCTTGTGTAGCCCCCAAGGGCCGGTTTATCTTCTCAAGATGAACCGAGACTTTTTTTTGTCCTGTAACTTTACTTTGAACCAATATGCATTAGCCCCCAAGTGCCAGCACAATACTTGTATTGAGCTTGGGACTTGTAAAAAACTTCTGATAACAGCAAATATGCATTAGCCCCCAAGCGCCAAGTGTATAACTTGTTATGTGCTTGAGACTTCCAATATAATTCGCCAACTGATGATATGTACGTCTCTTTATAGACTGATCTGAGTCAGAAGGAATCTCAAACCGTTGACCTTCAAGAGAACCTTAAGTTCCAGCAAGCAGCAACCTCCAAAGCCAAGGATGAGTTGACCAGTGCCTTGGCAACTATGGAAAAAATGAAAAGAGACTTTCAGAAGGAGCTGGCGGATTGGGATACAGAGAAATCCGCTTTGAAGAAAAGGGTTGATGATGCTGAGGCCGCCCTTAAACCCGTGGCAGAAGAACTATCCGACCTGAAGCGTCAAATAAATGCCATGACCACAGCTATCTTCGGTAAGTACCCTTATTATAAAATCTCCATATTTATCATCCTGTAAATTGCCGATTTAACCATGGTTGTAATGATGGAGGAAAGCGCACTGCCCATTTAGGCTCTGATATGTAGAAAAATTGAAGGCTGCTTATACACTTATAGAACAACTTTATATCGGTGCGCAACGGATCATTTGTACCGCCGCTCACAACAAACCGCCCCCAACTTTGATCAAGGGAACCCTAGAAAAGCTATCAATGATGCCCGCCCGATTTGAAGAGCTAAAGAGATAGATACGTCTCCAACGTATCCACAATTTTTTATTCTTCCATGATATTATTTATGAAGTCTTGGATGTTTAATGGGCTTTATCATACACTTTTATATCATTTTTGGGACTAACCTACTAACCCAAAGGCCCAGTCCAGATTGCTGTTTTTTGCTTGTTTCAAGGTTTCGCAGAAAAAGAATATCAAACGGAGTCCAAACGGAATGAAACATTCGGGAGAGATATTTTTTGAGAAAATCACGCACGCGGAGCTTGAGAACCACGTCAGGGGATCAATAGGTGGCCCACGAGGGTGGGGGCGCGCCCCCCTTCCCATGGTGCGCCCCCTGCCTCGTGCCCCCCTCGAGCATCCCCCGGTGCCCTCCTTCTTCCTATATAAGTCTACGTACCCCAAAACCTCCGAGAATAGAGAGAAAACCCTAATTCCACCACCGTACCTTTCGTTCCCGTGAGATCCCATCTTGGAGGACGTTCCGAAGCTCCATCGGAGGGGGATCCATCACGGAGTTCCTCATCATCATCATCATGACCCTCACCATGAGTTGTGAGTAGTTTACCACAGACCTTCGGGTCCATAGCTAGTACCTAGATGGCTTCTTCTCTCTATCTGGATCTCAATACAAAGTTCTCCTCGGTCTTCGAGGAGATCTATTCGATGTAATATTTGTCGAGATCCGATGAATTGTGAGCTTATGATCAAGGTTATCTATGAAAGATATTTGGTTCTTCGCTGAACTTTTTATGTGTGCTCATAATATCCTTGCAAGTCTCTTCGAATTATTGGTTTGGTTTGGCCTACCAGATCTATAGTTCTTGCAATGGGAGAAGTGCTTGGCTTTGGGTTCAATCTTGCGGTGTCCTTTCCCAGTGACAGTAGGGGCAGCAAGGCACGTATTGTATTGTTCCCATCGAGGGTAAAAAGATGGGGTTTATATCATATTGCTTGAGTTTATCCCTCTACATCATGTCATCTTGCTTAAGGCGTTACTCTGTTCTTATGACTCAATACACTAGATGCATGCTGGATAGCGGTCGATATGTGGAGTAATAGTAGTAGATGCAGGCAGGAGTCGGTCTACTTGTTTCGGACGTGATGCCTATATACAATGATCATGCCTAGATAGTCTCATAATTATTTGCTTTTCTATCAATTGCTCGATAGTAATTTGTTTACGTGCCATAGAATATCGCTATCATGAGAGAAGCCACTAGAGAAAACTATGGCCCCCGGGTCTATTCTCAACATATCAATCTACATCTACTTTACTTTTATCGCTTTTATTTTCTGTTCTTATAAACTAAAAATACCAAAAATATAAACTATCATCTCTATCAGATCTCACTTTTGTAAGTGACCGTAAAGGGATTGAGAACCCCTTATCGCATTGGCTGCGAAGTTCTTATTTGTTTGTGCAGATGCGAGGGACTCGCACGTGGTCTCCTACTGGATTTATACCTTGGTTCTCATTAACTAGGTAAATACTTACGCTACTGTGCTGCATCTCCCTTTCCTCTTCGAGGGAATACAACGCAAGCTCGAGAAGTAGCAAGAAGAATTTCTGGTGCCGTTGCCGGGGAGGCTTACGCAAAAGTCATACACCAAGTACCCATCACAAACCCTTATCCTTCGCATTACATTTATTTGCCTCTCGTTTTCCTCTCCCCCACTTCACCCTTGACGTTTTATTTGCCCTTCTTCCGACGTGTGTTTTTCGTTCGCTTGCTCTTTGTTTGACTCGTGTGTTGTTTGCTTGCCTGATTGCCCTCATGTCTGAGATGGGGGACGGTCCTATCGAGAAGGGTAGTAATGTCGAGGGCAACGTCTATGTTGATCCCCCGGATGAAGCTACCACTTTACATATTAAGAAATTCCGGGTTGGTAGCGGTAATATTATCGGAAAAGGAGTTCTTCAAGACTTCTTCACTTGTGCCGGTGCTTTTCCCAATGTGGGTGGCTCTATTCTTCACAAAACTAGTAGCCTCGCGAATGTTGTATCTATGCTTATAGTAGAAATTGAAAGGCAATTTATCCATATGCATCCCTGTATGCAGATAATCTTTTTGGAATTTTCCAATATTGAGCATTCTTCCGTTAAGCGTGCAGCTACTATCTTTTTGACTGATGAATTTAGATATATCATGAAAGAGGCCAGAGAAATCTTTGCTCATTACAGAGTAGATGCCGGTCGACCTCCTATAGAGGCTATCTTGTTCAATCAAGAAGACCTAATGCGGTTGCGATCTCCTGATCATGTTGCTTTTAATGAAAACCTTAGGAAAAAGGTTCCTGTTGAGATCTTGATTGATAGAATTTCTGAGATAAATGATGATTTTGCTGTTCAAAATAATGGGTTAGGCTTCTCCCTTGAGCGAAGGCTTATGACCTTCTGCCAAAAGAATGCCTATAATGATGAATTGGTTATCCACTACAAAGGGCCAAAAGAGGAACATGTTCCTCCAGAGATTGATGTAGGGGATTTTTGTCCCATTAAATTTAGCCCTTTTGATTACTTTTGATTGCCACAAAGGAAGCTTGCTGCTGAACATAGGGAATATGAGATGAGCTTCCGTGACATATCATATCATTATGGCATTCCCTAGATTTATCTTGTATCGTGCCTAGCCAGGGGCGTAAAATGATAGCGCTTGTTGGGAGGCAACCCAATTTTATATATTTTTTTTTTTTTGTTGTTGTTTGGGAATAAATATTGCATCTAGCCTCTGATTTGATGTGGTTTCATGTTTAGTTTAGTGTTTGTGCCAAGTAGAACCTTTGGGAAGACTTGTGTGAAGCTTATGTGATCTTGCTGTGAAAAACAGAATCGTTAGCGCTCACTAAAGTGGTCTTCAGATTTTTACTGGAGCGTGCTTTTTAGTTGATTCTTTTTGCACATGATTGGTAGACAAATTCCGCAAATTTACCAATTTAGTTTGAATTTTTTGGAGTTCCAGAATTGGCGAAACCTGCAGATTACTACACACTATTCTGTTTTTGATAGATTCTGTTTTTCGTGTGTTGTTTGCTTATCCCGATGCATATATGAGTAGTATTGGAGGATATGAACCATAGAGAAGTTGGAATACAGTAGGTTTAACACCAATATAAATAAAGAATGAATTCATTTCTGCACCTTTGAGTAGTGGTTTGCTTTCTTATACTAACGGAGCTCGTGAGAATTTTTGTCTAAGTTTTGTGTTGTGAAGTTTTCAAGTTTTGAGTATTGCTTTGATGGACTATGGAACAAGGAGTAGCAAAGGCCTAAGCTTGGGGATGCCCATGGCACCCCAAGGAATTCAAGATAATCAAAAGCCTAAGCTTGGGGATGCCCCGGGAAGACATCCCCTCTTTCGTCTTCATCCATCGGTAACTATACTTGGAGCTATATTTTTATTCGCGACATGATATGTGTTTTGCTTGGAGCGTCTTGTAGAATTTAAGTCTTTGCTTGTTAGTTTGTCACAATCATCCTTGATGGACACACCATATGTGCTTCACTTATATATTTTGAGTTGAATAGTTTTGCTCTAGTGCTTCACTTATATCTTTTAGAGTACGGTGGTGGTTATATTTTGTAGAAATTGTTGAACTCTCATGCTTCACTTATATCTATTTGAGAGTCTATTAAAACATCATGGTAATGTGTTTAGGCTAAAGAAACTAGTCTTCACATGATAAACATCCAATGTCAATGTAGTAAAAAAATCACACCAAGTGCATTTAATAGAATGAGATGTTGGATGCTTGATAATTGTTTTGAGACATGAGGATAGTGATATTAGAGTCATGCTAGGTAGATAGAAACAAGAAAATCAGAAGGCTCTCGCGTAAAGACTTTTTTTTACGCGACAGGAAAAAGTGACTACGAATTCCCCTTTTTGTTTGCGAATCCCTGTTTGTATCCTTTGAGCGCACGCCCATTAAGTAGCGATCAAATCAAATGTGAAGCAAGTCTCCGTATCTTATTGGTGAAACTGAATACTTGAAATTCAACAGTTTGTTCTTCTGATCCCCTTGTTTTTCACTCGCTTAATTCGGAAGAGGAAAACGACAGCAGCTAAAGTGAGAAATAAACAACTGCTCGGAAAGCTTCGGTTTGAGCGTTGGTTTTGATGACAGTGAAGAAAGCTCGCCCAAAAGACGTACGTGGAACCAATGATACCAAAAAAAGAATCAAATATGAGGAGAACTGGGTGCATTGGTAAACGGCTCCGCCATAGCTTGTACGACTTTTGAATCCTATTAATGGCGCTCTCCGAATAAATAAGTAGATACAGGCGGACTACATACACGTGCTCTCCGAGTAGGGAAAGTGAGAAATCTACGGTCTTCCATCCGCGGATGTGACAAATCCAATCCAATTTGGTCTTGTCCCGTGGCTCGGACCCGGTCGCGTAAATGCAGCTACCACT
>LR738714.1:95205627-95258127 GCA_902687465.1 Secale cereale | reverse complement strand
GGGATTCCATTGCTGTCATTTTATATGTATATGGTTACAATTATTTACAACAAATTGGAATTCATTTAGCAACCGATTTTTATCTTCCGTTTGAACTCATTTCCATAATTCTTCTAGTTTCTTTAAATCCTGTGGTCAGTTCGGACAGGGGCATTACAAACGAGCCGCCTTTGTAAGCGAAAATGTCCAGTAAAGCCTATCTCGCCGAAATAGGAGTGGGTCCCTCCATAGCATCGCGGAAGCTGCGGGTTCGAGCCCCGTCAGTCCCGAACTAGGGTTCAATGAATGGAGAAATTGAAAAAAGAGGGTTTGATTGAGCATCGAGGAACAAAAGAATTTAGTCTAAAATACCAAAAAGAAGTAGATCGTAGCCCCTCTGGTCTGTAAAAAAAATCTTTTCTTACCATGCTAATAGCGCCTGAACCAGCCATCTAGGGTGCGGCACTCAACCGCTTCGCCTAGCAGCACAACGCTTGGCCCTGGTGAACCGTCATAATAAGTGAACAAGTGTAAGCTTTGCTGCCCGACAGTATGGAGTACTGACCACACCGAGGGCTATGGAGTCACAATCGAGGTCGTGGTAAATCCATGAATTTGATTCGATTTGTTTTTCTTATACTATTTGTTTTTCTTATACTCCTGATGGTTGGTCAAATAATAAAAATGTTGTCTTCAAAAATTTTTGAGTCGTCTTTAAACTCTTTTCTGTACTGCAGGAATAAGAAAACTCGCTATTCACTCAGTTTATTTTCCGGAGCTGCCGTAACTTGGGCTCATCATGCTATACTCGCGGGGAAGGAAAAACGATGAAGTCGGCATCCTCCCAAGTGGCATTTGCTTGGGAGATGCTTCTCTAGAGTGTCCCATATATGTTTTCTATCTTCCATACGAAAACTGGCAGCCGGATAGATCCAATCTATTCTTGAAATAGACAACTCGCCGCTCTTTAATGGAACTTTCGTTTTAGCTGGTCGTGACCAAGAAACCACCGGCTTTGCTTGGTGGGCTGGGAATGCCAGACTTATCAATTTGTCCGGTAAACTACTGCATAAAAGGCTATCGACAAAAGTGGTACGCCACAGAAAGTGCAAACAAACTTATCAAAACCCGGTGAGTGAATGCCCGAACCACACTCCTTCGTAGACGTCAGGAGTCCATTGATGAAAAGGGGCTGGGGAAAGCCGTTGAGGAGGCGTATTCTCAAAGGACCCATATCTACTGCTGTGTTAATGGGGGCACAAAATTGCATTTCAATTATTTGCGAAAGGATATCAATTGCTAGAACCCTCGCGAAGACCCATACCATAGGACCCCATCTCCCGTATCTTATCTTTCGCGCGTAGGAGATCGAGACACAGCCTTAGGGCTATGGGGTGTTTATGAGATGTTTGGAATTCCTTATTTATATCCCATGCAAAAGCGCTATTAACAAGCAGTTGGATAGAGCTTCACCAGAGGGATTTGGTGTAACAACCCCCTTTACTGCACACTCAATTATAAGGAGATTCTTTCGGCGCTTATCGCATGGCTGTCTTTCCCCTCTACGAATGCCCAAAATCGGGTCGATTTTGAAAAACATTCCCTCCAGTAGAAGGCCTCCCGTATGTAAGATCACCAACCAAGTTCCTTTCTTCTTTTGTTTGTGCCATCTTTACCAACTTCTACTTCTTGGCTGGCTTGATGCTTACAGGTCTTGCCTCTGCTGATACTGGGCGCGGCAGGTCCGCCAGAAAAACTCAAAAGAGAAAGAAGTCTCGTTAATCTCTTCATGCTCGTTCCAAGTTCGAAGTACCTTTTGGCCAAAGAAAAACCCGCTTCCTGACACAATTCGTAACGGATGTTGGCTCAATCCGAAGGAAATTATGCGGAAGGGTTTATGCAGTAAGAACAGGCAAGCCTTTTTGGGTTGTATCCGAAGACATGGAAAGGGATGTTTTTATGTCAGCAGACGAAGCCAAAGCTTATGGACTTGTCGGGAGTTATTATGAAATTGAGAAATACTTGTGTTAAGGTTAGTGATTCCCGTAGCATGCACGTATGGTGAACCACTATGTGACGAAGTTAGAGCATGAGGTATTTGTAAAGTGCCAATCTTTGTGTGGAGGTCGGGGGCGCGCGATGGTTAACTCCTACCAACCTCCCCCCTAGGAGCATGCGTTGATTGCTTTGTTTTGATGACTCATAGATTTTTGCAATAAGTATATGAGTTCTTATGACTAATGTTGAGTCCATGGATTATACGCACTCTCACCCTTCCACCATTATTAGCCTCTCTTGTACCGCGCAACTTTCGCCGGTGCCATAAACCCACTATATATCCTTCCTCAAAACAGCCACCATATTATTCCTCAAAACAGCCACCATACCTACCTATCATGGCATTTCCATAGCCATTCCGAGATATATTGCCATGCAACTTTCCACCGTTCCGTTCATATGACACGCATCATATTGTCATATTGCCATTCCATGATCATGTAGTTGACATCGTATTTGTGGCAAAGCCACCATGCATAATTTGTCATACATATCACTCTTGTTTCATTGCACATACCGGTACACCACCGGAGGTATTCATATAGAGTCATACTTTGTTGTAGTATCGAGTTGTAATGAAAGTGTGATGATCATAATTATTAGAGCATTGTCCCATGGGAGGAAAGGCTAAATCTATAAAGCCCATCCGCAAAAAAAAGAAAAAAAGAGAAAGGCCAAAGAAAAAAAAGAAAGGCCCCCAAAAAAACCCGGACAGTTGCTACTATCTTTTTTCCACACTTGTGCTTCAAAGTAGCACCATGTTCTTCGTTGTAGAAGAGTATCATGTTTAATCACTTACATATACTAGTGGGAATTTTCGTTATAGAACTTGGCTTGTATATTCTAACGATGGGCTTCCTCAAATGCCCTAGGTCTTCGTGAGCAAGCAAGTTGGATGCACACCCACTAGTTTCTTTTGTTGAGCTTTCATTCATATTTAGCTCTAGTGCATCCGTTGCATGGCAATCCCTACTCACTCACATTGATATATATTGATGGGCATCTCCATAGCCCGTTGATACGCCTAGTTGATGTGAGACTATCTCCCTCCTTTTTGTCGTCTCCACAACCACCTCTATTCCACCCATAGTGCTATGTCCATGGCTCACGCGCATGTATTGCGTGAAAGTTGAAAGGTTTGAAAAGATAGAGTATGAAAATAAGTGCTTGGCTGAAATCGGGGTTGTGCATGATATGAATATTTTGTGTGATGAAGAGGGAGCATAGCCAGACTATATGATTTTGTAGGGATAACTTTCTTTAGCCATAGTATTTTGAGAAGACATGATTGCTTTGTTAGTATGCTTGAAGTATTGTTATTTCTTATGTCAACATAGACTTTTATCTTGAATCTCTCAGATCTGAACATTCATGCAATAATTAAGAGAATTACATTGAAAAACTATATTGGTTAGCATTCCATAGAAAAAATTCTTTATTTATCATTTACCTACTCGAGGACGAGCAGGAATTAAGCTTGGGGATGCTTGATACGTCTCCAACGTATCTATAATTTTTTATTGTTACATGCTATTATTTATGAAGTCTTGGATGTTTAATGGGCTTTATCATACACTTTTATATCATTTTTGGGACTAACCTACTAACCCAAAGGCCCAGTCCAGATTGCTGTTTTTTGCCTGTTTCAGGGTTTCGCTGAAAAAGAATATCAAATGGAGTCCAAACGGAATGAAACGTTCGCGATAGATATTTTTGGGAGAAAATCACGCACGCAGATCTTGAGAACCACGTCAGGGGATCAAGAGGTGGCCCACGAGGGTGGGGGCGCGCCCCCTGCCTCGTGGCCCCCTCGAGCGTCCCCCGGTGCTCTCCTTCTTCCTATATAAGTCTACGTGCCCCAAAACCCCAACCGTGTTAGGGACGCAAAATCAAGGAACATAACACCGGTTTAAACGGTTCCTAGGGTGGCATGAGTGGAACAAAACACCAAGCAAAGGCTTAGCCTTCCACCCATTGCCAAGTCTATAGATGATTTAGTTTAACAGATTATATATTGTGATATCCCAACAATAACTTCAACATGAAGCAAGAATCTTCAAATCTTCTCCTGCAACTAACTATGCTATGAGAGGGGCTGAGCGAAGCTTACGAAGCCAATCAAAGGTTTGCTAGGTTGGGTGGTTAGAGAGTTTCATGGCAACAATAGGAGGTTGACAAACAGACATAGGCATCGAGGCAATAAGCTAAAGAGCGAGTCATCTAGCATAGGCAAAGATAGTAGTGATATCTGGGTAAGGTCATCTTGCCTGTTGAATCCTCGGAGGGAACGTAACCTTGCTCCTCACACTCAACCTCGGTAGAAACCTCGTACTCCGTATCGTCACCGGGCTCTAACCAAACACAACAATGCAACAACAGAACAAAATCAATCAACATGCAGTGCTCAACCACATGATGCATGCACATGAAGCATATGAACATGGAAGAAAGATGCATGGCCTAGGGGTCACAAGAATTCAACAACATCATAACCAAACAAGATCAAACACAAGCAAAGGAACAACTTAACAAGTTTATGTAGTTTTCAAAAAAGCATGCAACAAGTTTTAAGAAGTTGGTTAACATGGCAAGGGTGCAACTAACATAACAGCAACATGCTAGCACATTTAAATGGGCTGGAATTAATAACAACAATATCCAAAAACTCCCATTTGAAATTAAATGCATTTGGGACAGATTTGAAAAACTTCCATGAAAGAGTTGTCGAACATGCTAAACAACAACACCAAAATATTCTACACATTTTTCTACCCCAAATGCATATAAAGTTTGTTAAATTTGGAGTTGTAGATATTTAGTTATGATTTTTACAAGTTTAGCATATTTAAAACAAGTTTAAATTCAAACAACATTTTAAATGATTTTAAACATGGCAGCAAGTAGCATATTCATAATCTACATAAAATTCTAAGCACTTTTCATATATAACTCAAAATCATCAAAAACATATATATGCAGATATTAAATAAACAAGAAAAATAGAAAAGAAAAAGAAAAACAGAAAAACAAAACAAAACAATATAGGCGCCAGGGTCTACATCGACCCAGGGCTGCGCTAGCCACGCCCACTGACAAGGGGGCCCGGCGGGGCTGAGCTGGCAGCGTGGGTGGAGATGGAGCTGTGAGGCTGGTAGGTGGGGCCCTGCTGTCAGCCTTAGGCGAAAAACAAAAAGGGGCGAAATCCACTGCGCCCGCGAGGGATCGAACCCATGCCCACTCGCTAAAACTGACGGAGACAAACCACTACGCTACTGAACTGAACTCAACAGAGAACATGTAGCAACTCTGAAGACTAAACAGAAACAGGCAGAAACAGGGGAGGCACTGGCCTCGTCGGAGCCGCTCCGGCGACCAAATAGCACGGCGGAGGGGTGCGAGAGGCTCCTGGAGGAGTTCCGCATCCATCTAGCATACTAGCAGCGCCTACGGAGCACTACAGCACCGGCGGCGAGCAACGACAGCACGGCGGCGACGGAGCAATGGCGAGGCGATGCAAGGCCCTAGGTGGCACGGCGACTACACAGGGAGATCCTACGCGACTGGACGAAGCGAACGGACGGCACAACACGACCTAGAGGGGTCGGAACACTCGTCGGCGACGAGGTCCGACGGCGACGTGATCGGGCGCTCGGGGAACTAGGGGATAGAGGGCACGTAGAAAGGGAAAAAGGGCACGGGGAGAGAGAGAGGAGCTCACCACGAGCACGGCGGTGTGCTCGGCTGGCCCGGTCATGGACGGAGTCGACGACGGCGCGCATCGAACACCTCCGGCTGCCGGAGAGGAAGAAGAGGAGGAAGCGCTTGTCGTGGAGGCGATCGGGTCCGCGTAGTCAACGTAGACGAAGGAGTCGACGTCGTGGAAGCTGATAGACAACGTTGGCGAGGCTGCGGTCGACGCGGGGCTCGCCGGCGATGAGGGGCTGCTCTCATATGCGCTCGGGTGTCGATGGGAATGGCGGATCTGGGAGTGCTTGGCTCTCTAGGCGGCGACGAGGGGAAAGGGGAACCCTAGGAGAAGAGAAAGGACGAGCTGCGGGTTTAAAAAGGGGCGACGACGGCCTCGATGTCCTTGAACTCACGGCGCGACGGTGAGCGCGGGCATGCTCTGTTTTGGCTGACGGAGGAAGACAACGACGTGGCCCTGTGCCACAGACAGGTGGGGCCATGCGCGAAAAGACCACGGCACGATGGCTGCGCCTGTTGGCTGGGCCTGCGGGTGGAGTTGGGCTGCGCTGCGGAGAGGAGGAGAGATGGGCCTGTGGGAAGAGATAGAAGGAGGGGAAGCCCAGGTGCACTGCTGGAGCTGCTTCTTTTCTTTTTCTTTTATTTCTTCAGGCAGAAAAGAAAAAGGAAAAGCACAGAATAAAATAAGAATTGTTAGGGGAAAAGAAAAATATCCCCATGCTCAGCGAATTATGCCCTATTTAAACAAATTGACTTGGACATTTTTAGAGGCAGAAAAAATAAAAGGAGTTTGAATATGGTTCAAACTCAAGTCATTTTAAAACCCAACCAAATCATTTTCAAAAGGGCTGATATTTGGTGGAGAGATTGTGCTCATGGTGCAAGATTTAAAGAATGGGAAAGAATCACTAAGGCACTTGGCTAGGTGGCTTGCACAAAAGAGCAAAGAGATGACAGAAGAAAAGAAAGAAGAAGAAAAAGAATAAGAAGAGGGGGAGGGTAGGGTTTAGCTAGGCTTAACTAGAACCGACACACAACAACAACAACACAAGACCTCACTCATACACAACAATAAAGTAAACTAGTATGCCATGATCATATGATGATGAGCAAGGCAATGATGCAAAAATAATAAAGACAAGGCAATGCAAAGAAAATAAATGACAAGAGCCCCCAAGGATAATGACAAGGATCAAAAGAGGAAGCTTTATTGCCATTATTGGAAAGTCTTACATATGGGGCATTACAGGTTCTCCCCTAGGGGTGGCCGCAGCCCGAGATCCCATCTGGGGGCGGCTAGGAGGGGGAGAGGGGGGGCGCCCCTAAGGTGGGCCTTAAGGCCCATCTGCACCTAGGGTTTGCCCCCTCTCCTCTTCTTGTGCCCTGGGCCTTGGTGGGGGGTGCACTAGCCCACCTAGGGGCTGGTCCCTTCCCACAGTTGGCCCACGCAAGCCTCTGGGCCGGTGGGCCCTCCCGGTGGACCCCCAGAACCCTTCCGGTGGTCCCGATAACGCCCAGAACACTTCCGGTGACCAAAACGGGACTTCCCATATATAAATCTTTACTTCCGGACCATTCTGGAACTCCTCATGACATCCGGGATCTCATCCGGGACTCCTAACAACATTCGGTAACCACATACTACATTCCCTATAACCCTAGCATCATCGAACCTTAAGTGTGTAGGCCCTACGGGTTCAGGAACCATGCAGTCATGACCGAGACATATCTCCGGCCAATAACCAACAGCGGGATCTGGATACCCATGTTGTCACCCACATGTTCCACGATGATCTCATCGGATGAACCATCATGTCAAGGATTCAATCAATCTCGTATACGATTCCCTTTGTCTAGCGGTATAGTACTTGCCTGCGATTCGATCGTCGGTATACTGATACTTTGTTCAATCTCGTTATGGCAAGTCTCTTTACTCGTTCTGTAACACATCATCCCGTGACTAACCCCTTAGTCACATTGAGCTCGTTACGATGATGTATTACCGAGTGGGCCCAGAGATACCTCTCTGTCGTACGGAGTGACAAATCCCAGTCTCGGTTCATGCCAACCCAATAGATGCTTTCGGAGATACCCGTAGTGTACCTTTATAGCCACCCAGTTATGTTATGACGTTTGGCACACCCAAAGTATTCCTATGGTATCCGGGAGTTGCACAACCTCATGGTCTAAGGAAAGGATACTTGACATTGGAAAAGCTTTAGCATACGAACTACACGATCTTGTGCTAGGCTTAGAATTGGGTCTTGTCCATCACATCATTCTCCTAATGTTGTGATTACGTTATCAATGACATCCAATGTCCATGGTCAGGAAACCGTAACCATCTATTGATCAACAAGCTAGTCAACTAGAGGCTCACTAGGGACATGTTGTGATCTATGTATTCACACATGCATTACTGTTTCCGGATAATACAATTAAAGCATGAACAATAGACAATTATCATGAACAAGGAAATATAATAATAACCATTTTATTATTGCCTCTAGGGCATATTTCCAACATTTATTACCCAGTTTTTTATGCATTAGATCAAACCCTCATACATTGAATGAGTAGGATATGTTAACTTGTTTGTCTGGGAAGTAGATTGAGGTAGAACCTATTACCTGCATTATTTTCAAACCCCTGGGAGTTACCTCTACGTTATGCTTAGGTTGCTATGCTATGCTCGTAGACGTGGTTTGGGTTTGAGAGTATCCATGACAGATGTGAGATGTTAATTAATGGTTCAACATAAGGTGGCTACTTAAATACACATCTGGGTGGATTGGTTTTGGCACCCTGGGGTTACTGATACGTCTCCAACGTATCTATAATTTTTTATTGTTCCATGCTATTATTTATGAAGTCTTGGATGTTTAATGGGCTTTATCATTCACTTTTATATCATTTTTTGGACTAACCTACTAACCCAAAGGCCCAGTCCAGATTGTTGTTTTTTGCCTGTTTCATGGTTTTGCAGAAAGAATATCAAACGGAGTCCAAACGGAATGAAACCTTCGCGAGAGATGTTTTTGGAGAAAATCACGCACGCGGAGCTTGAGGACCAAGTCAGGGGACAGAGGGCTGGCCCTCGAGGGTGGGAGGTGCGCCCCCCTTCCCAGGGCGCGCCCCCTGCCTCGAGGCCCCCTCAAGTGGCCCCCGGTGCCCTCCTTCTTCCTATATAAGTCCATGTACTCCAGAAACTCCGTGAACAGAGAGAAAACCCTAATTCCACCGCCGTAGCCTCTGTTTCCGTGGAGATCCCATCTTGGAGCCTGTTCCGGAGCTCCACCGGAGGGGGCTCCATCACAGAGGCCTTCATCATCATAATCATCTCCCTCACCATGAGTTGTGAGTAGTTTACCACAGACCTTCGGGTCCATAGCTAGTATCTAGATGGCTTCTTCTCTCTCTCTGGATCTCAATACAAAGTTATCCTTGGTCTTTGAGGAGATCTATTCAATGTAATCTCTTTTTGCGGTGTGTTTGTCGAGATCCGATGAATTGTGAGTTTATGATCATGCCTAGATAGTCTCATAATTATTCGCTTTTCTATCAATTGCTCGACAGTAATTTGTTTACCCGCCGTAGAATATCGCTATCATGAGAGAATCCTCTAGAGAAAACTATGGCCCTCGGTTCTATTCTCAACATATCAATCTACATCTACTTTACTTTTATAGATTTTATTTGCAATTCTTATAAACTAAAAATACCAAAAATATAAACTATCATCTCTATCAGATCTCACTTTCGTAAGTGACCTTAAAGGGATTGACAACCCCTTATCGTGTTGGCTGTGAAGTTCTTATTTGTTTGTGCAGCTGCGAGGGACTCGCGCGTGGTCTCCTACTGGATTGATACCTTGGTTCTCAAAAACTGAGGGAAATACTTACGCTATTGTGCTGCATCTCCCTTTCCTCTTCGAGGGAATACAACGCAAGCTCGAGAAGTAGCAGAGATCGGATGCAAGAGCCGGTGCTTTAACCGCACTAACCCGGGCGAAAGCATGGGTACCCGACCTTGATCCGGCTGACATAGTGAATGGTTATCCAAGCTTGAAACAGGACGGATCAAAATTTAACAATGATGATCTTCGAGCTTTGACAAAGGAAATGTGGCCCTTGGCCAGCAATTTAGCTGAAGAAGCTAATCTATCCCATTACCAGGCGGTTTATGACGCTGTCAACAAACGGGTTAATGCGCCGACTCATGACGTGGAGGATCTCATCCCGCCCGTCTGTAAGCACACTTACGCTCCTGATGTTGAACCCTCTGAGCTTATAAACGATGAAGCTGTTTTCCCAGCCCTAACTGGGATCAATTGGGCAACCACTGACTTCCAGCTCCTGGATGGAGACGAGGAGGAAACGGCACAGGGTGATCCGTAGCCGTCTGGCCAGGCTAGCGAGGAATCATGAACCGGAGCCGGTTTTAATCTTCGACATACCGTAATAATTGGTGAACAGCTGTTATTCTTTTGGGCTGCAAAATGCCTTGTAATTGGCTAGCTGAAAACACTTGGTCTGTTATGCCATCGTGCATATTCCCTTTGCATGACACTGCTTAATCCGGTATCTTTATAATATTTTTGCTTATTCTTCTGAACAACTTTATTGAACCTGTTTCTGCATAAAACAAATTGAAAGTGTCCTGGCAGTTCATCGCCGGACGGATCAGAATGCCCAAACACATGACCTAGGTTTATAACTCAGGCTGCATTTTGAAATAAATAAATATGAAATAGATCATACCTGTGATATTGAATCACATCATTGGTTTTACCAACTTTTGTAGTAAGGGTGATAATCCCAAATTACGAGTATTGATGACTCTTGGAGTACTTGGTGGTTTATGATAAAACCATACCGGGTTGTGATAAACACCGGATTGTACTGATATGATACTGGCGATTTGTAATCAAACCAGACTGGGTTAATAAACACCGGTTTACTTGATGGTGGTGACTTATAGTCAATCACTAGGCCGAGTCAATAAACATCGGTCTAACATAAAAATGTGTTTTAAATTGCAAAATGAGAAAAATTTATCAGAAAAAATCATGCGAGGCTTTTTATGGGCTGTCAGGCCTAAATTCGAGGCTTTTCATGGGCTGCCAGGCCACTGAGTCACACCATTTCACAAAGCCTGTTAAGATGGACCTCACATTAACCAACCGTCATTTTAACGTTGACAAGTTCAGGGTCTGTATAAGATTGACTTGTCAAACGTTCGACTGGTCATACCAGGTTTACCTGGACGGAGTGACTTACTTGATGCAGGTAGGTTAACCCGGGGTTTTAGGTGCATGCACCTGGCTTCCAAGCCAGGTTTGATAGCCTATTACAAGGGCCTTAAAAGCTCTTTGTCGCTGTGCAACAAGAGCCCCGAAGTAACATTGTGAGCTGTGCTCAATGGGTGCCTATGTTTGAGTTGTGCCATGCATCAAACTCTCTTTTGCCCCTTATCATCATGTTGGCTTGATAGCCGGATTACCGAAGTAACCAGAGTTGTGCTCTTATGATAATATTGGCTTGATAGCCGGTTTAAGAGGGCCATGAGAACTCCATTTTACAAAGAAGCCCCCATGTGAAAAACTCTTATGGAAAAAACAGCAGAGGCCCCGCTTTAATAGGGATGCCGGTTTATTATATTGATCATAATATATACATTGTGACTATATGTACATAAAGGGAGCCTATGGCTCAGGTGTAGTATGGCCGAAGATGAGCAGTGTTCCATGGCCGCTGGGTCTCTTCCTCCGTTGTGCGTGAGTCCTTGTGTTCTCAAACGTCGATGAGGTAGTATGACCCGTTGTGCAGATGCTTGCTGACCACAAAGGGTCCTTCCCAAGGTGGGGATAGCTTGTGCATATCAGTCTGGTCCTGGATGAGCCGGAGCACCAGATCGCCTTCTTGAAAAGTTCTGGTTCTAACCCGGTGACTGTGATATCGACGCAGATCTTGCTGGTAAATCGCCAACCGAGCTGCTGCAGTGTCACGTTCCTCATCCAACCGGTCCAATGCTTCCTGTCGTGTCTTCCCGTTGTCAGCTTCAACATAAGCCGCCACGCGAGGCGAATCATGACGGATGTCACTGTGGAGAACTGCCTCTGCTTCGTAAACCATGAAAAGGCGTGTAACCCGTATATCTGTTTGGCGTGGTATTGATGCTCCATAATATGGAAGGTAACTCCTCCACCCAGCAACACGGCGTCCTCTGTAACAGAACCATAAGCCGAGGCTTGATGCCTCTCAAGATCTCTTGATTGGCTCTCTCAGCTTGACCATTAGATTGAGGGTGAGCCGCTGAAGATACGTCAAGCCGGATATGCTCTCGTTGACAAAATTCTTTCATAGTCCCCTTGGACAGATTAGTGTCGTTATCAGTTATAATGTTGTGTGGAAATCCAAACCGGAAAATCACCTTTTTAATGAATTGAACCGCCGTAACTGCATCACACTTGCTGACTAGCTCTGCCTCCACCCACTTTGTGAACTTATCAACCACCACGAGAAGGTGGGTCTTCTTATCTGGAGATCTCTTAAAGGGCCCAACCATATCGAGCCCCCAAGTTGCGAACGGCCAAGTGATTGGAATCATCCTCAATTCTTGAGCCGGTACATGAGCACGCCTTGAGAATTTCTGACAGGCATCACACCTTTTAACCAAGTCTTCAGCATTAGCATGAGTCGTCAGCCAATAGAAACCGTGACGAAAAGCTTTAGCTACCAAGGATTTTGAACCGGCGTGGTGACCACAATCTCCTTCGTGGATCTCCCGTAGAATCTCACGGCCTTCATCCGGAGATACGCAATGCTGAAACGCCCCAGTTACAGTGCAATGATGTAATTCTCCATTGACGATAGTCATTGACTTAGACCGCCGGATTATCTGCCTGTCCAAGATTTCATTCTCTGGTAACTCGCCTCGGTTCATATACGCCAAATATGGGACTGTCCAATCTGGGATAGCATGAAGAGCCGCTGCCAACTGAGCCTCCAGATTAGGAACAGCCAAGTCCTCCTCTTAAGTCAACTTAACCGACGTCCAGGAAAACATTAGGTGGAACCGGTTTTCGTTGGGAACCCAAATGGCTTAATGCATCCATCGCTTCATTCTTTTGCCGGTCCATATGGTCCACCTGATAACCCTTGAAGTGTCCAGCAACAATATCCACTTCTCAACGATATGCCGCCATGAGCGGGTCCTTAGAATCCCAGGTGCCAGATACTTGTTGAGCTACCAGGTCCGAGTCGCCAAAGCACTTAACCCGGCTTAGATTCACCTCCTTCGCCATTCGAAGACCATGGAGGAGAGCCTCTTATTCTGCTGCATTATTAGTGCAAGGGAACTTTAAACGGAAAACATAACAAAATTTATCACCTCGTGGGGAAGTTAATACGACTCCAGCCCCCGAGCCCTCCAATTGCCTGGATCCATCAAGGTGAATAGTCCAGTACGTGTGATCCGGCTTTTCTTCCGGCGCCTGTAACTCCGTCCAATCATTGATGAAATCCACAAGTGCTTGGGACTTGATTGCCGTACGAGGCACATATTTTAACCCGTGAGGTCCAAGCTCAATGGCCCACTTGGCAACCAGGCCAGTTGCTTCTCTGTTTTGGATTATATCTCCCAGAGGGGCAGAGCTGACCACGGTGATGGGATGACCCTGAAAATATTGCTTGAGCTTCCGGCTTGCCATGAAGACTCCATACACCAGTTTCTGCCAATGCGAATACCTCTGCTTAGACTCAATGAGCACCTCGCTGATGTAGTAAACCGGCTGTTGGACCGGATATTCCTTCCCAGGCTCCTTGCGCTCCACCACAATGGCAACACTGACAGCCCAGGCATTAGCAGCCACATATAGTAACAATGGCTCATTATCTACCGCAGTAGCAAGGACAGGCGGCTCTGCCAACTGTTTCTTCAAGTCCTCAAACGCGGCATTAGCAGCATCACTCCAGACAAAATTGTCTGTCTTTTTCATCATCTGGTAGAGTGGGATAGCCTTCTCTCCCAATCGGTTGATAAACCGGCTCAGCGCTGCAATGCGGCCTGCCAGACGTTGAACATCATTGATATACGCCGGTTTAGCCAATGACGTAATAGATTTGATCTTCTCCGGATTAGCTTCCTTTTTGATACCAAAAACCCCAGGAGCTTGCCTGCCGGTACACCAAAAATGCACTTGGCCGGATTAAGCATCATCTTATAAAACCGAAGATTATCAAAAGTTTCCTTCAAGTTATCTATCAACGTCTCTTCCTTTCTGGATTTTACCACAATATCATCCACATATGCATGAACATTACGCCCAATCTGTGTATGAAGACAATTCTGCACGCAACGTTGATAAGTCGCCTGGGCACTCTTGTGCCCAAAGGGCATAGATACATAGCAGAAGGCTCCAAAGGGAGTTATAAAAGTTGTCTTCTCCTGGTCCTTAACTGCCATTTTGATCTGATGATAGCCGGAATATGCATCTAGAAAACTTAAACGCTCAAAACCTGTTGTGGCATCAATGATTTGATCAATACGAGGGAGAGCAAAGGGATCAGCCGGGCAAGCCTTGTGCAAATCTGTGTAATCCGCACACATACGCCAAGTGCCATTCTTCTTGAGTACTAGCACCGGATTATCCAACCACTCAGGGTGAAACACCTCTACAATAAACCCAGCTGCCAAGAGCCTGGCTACCTCTTCACCAATAGCTTTGCTCCTTTCTTCATTGAAGCAGTGGAGAAACTGTTTGACCGGTTTGAACTTGGGATCAACATTAAGAGTGTGCTCAGCGAGTTCTCTAGGTACACCTGGCATGTCAGAAGGTTTCCATGCAAAGATGTCTCGGTTCTCACGGATGAACTGGATGAGCGCGCTTTCCTATTTCGGACCTAGGTTAGCGCTGATGCTAAACTACTTGGATGAATCACGAGGAACAAAATCAAATAGTTTGGTCTCATTAGCCGATTTAAACTTCAAGGCCGGATCATGCTCTGTAGTTGGCTTCTTCAAAGGAGACATATCTGCCGGATCAACATTGTCTTTGTAAAACTTCAAATCCTCTGTTGCACAAACCAACTCAGCATAGGCTGCATCACCTTCTTCACATTCCAAAGCAATCTTACGGCTCCCATGTACTGTTATAGTCCCCTTATGACCTAGCATTTTGAGCTGCAGATAAACATAACAGGGCCTCGCCATAAACTTAGCGTAAACCGGCCGCCCAAACAAGGCATGATACGGGCTCTTGATTATTACCACTTCAAAGGTCAAAGTCTCTGATCTTGAGTCATGTTCATCTCCAAAGGTAACTTCCAGATCTATCTTACCGATCGAATACGCCGATTTACCAGGTACCACGCCATGGAAGACAGTGTTTGACGGTTTGAGCTTCTTATCTGTTAGCCCCATGCGACGGAAGGTTTCATAATAAAGGATGTTGATGCTGCTCCCTCCGTCCATGAGCACCTTGGTAAACTTATACCCCCCAACCTGAGGTGCCACCACCAGTGACAGTTGTCCCGGATTATCAACCCGGGGCAGATGATCCTCACGACTCCACACAATGGGCTGCTCCGACCAGTGTAAATAACGAGGTACTGCCGGTTCAGCGGAGTGCACCGCCCTCTTATAAACCTTCTGATCATGCTTACACAGGCTAGTGGTGAAGACATGATTCTACTCACTGTTCAACTACTTCGGGTTGCTCTGACAACCTGACTGTTTCTGTTGATGATTCCCTTGATGATTATAACCACCTTGACTGCCCTGACTGCCCTGATTGCCGTGTCCATTCTGATTGCCTTGAAATCCTGAGCCAGAACCACCACCATTATAACCCGGCCCATGAGAACAAGGGCCTGAACCGCCAGGCGGTCCATGATCATATTGAAAACGATCCGAATTTTTGGACTCCCGCATAATAAAGCAATCCTTCCAGAGGTGTGTGGATGGTCTTTCCTTTGTGACGTGCCTAGGGCAAGGCAGATTTAACTGGCGCTCCAGATTGATATTTGATCCTCCATTCTTCTGGGGTGGCCTACCTTTACGATGCTGACCATCATTCTGCGTACTGGTGTTAGCCAAAAAATCTGAATTAATCTCCGCTTTACGTTTACCACTATATCCTTGGCCCGTCGGATTAGGCTGCGATGCTTTACCGTTCTTCTTTCCTTTTCCCGACTTTTCATCGTCAGACTCCGGGTCCTTGGTATTGTCAGAATCGGTGTACTTCACCTGAGCCGCCATGAGTGTTCCCATGTCATCGTAGTGACGTTTGAGCCATCCCAGTTTCAGCTTCAGAGCGGGAACCGGAAATTGCTCTCCAGTGTCAAGACTGTTGTGTCAGGATTGATGCGGTATGATGAATGCAGGATCTCTGAAACCCGGCGCACCCAATGACTTGTTGATTCATTCTCTCCTTGGACACAGGCAGCTAAGTCCACAATTAACATGGGCTGCTTGCATGTATCTTTGAAATTATTGATAAACCGGCACCTTAGCTCGGCCCATGATCCAATGGAATTAGTTGGTAAAATTTTCAACCAAGTACAAGTCGTTCCTTCTAGCATCATGGTGAAGTATTTAGCACACGCTGCATCGTCCACATCCAGCATCTCCATCGCCATCTCATAGCTTTCAACCCACGCCCCGGGGGATAGATCGGCAGTATAATTGGGCACCTTCCGTGGTCCTTTGAAATCTTTAGGCAGCCGCACATTACGTAAATCGCGGGTGAGGCACGACACTCCCAAAGAGCTAGAAGAAACTCCTGGTTCCATCGTGGTAGTTGGACGAACCGGGGTAAGCTGACGGGTTGTGTATTGTGCTGCTAACTAGGCTTCTCGACGTTGTCTACCCTGATCTACCACATCCTGAGCATTTGCACCACCACCTGCCGGGTTATCCCCCCGAGGTGGGCTACGGTTCCGCGCACTACTTGATACGGTCGGTTCGTTAATATGCCTGCTGTAACTCCG
Source organism: Secale cereale (assembly GCA_902687465.1). Lineage (NCBI taxonomy): Eukaryota > Viridiplantae > Streptophyta > Magnoliopsida > Poales > Poaceae > Secale > Secale cereale. The sequence continues at coordinate 95,241,394 of LR738714.1, read as the reverse complement.
GCTTGGGCGGGGGTGGAATGAATTCTCTCGCGACTGTGGGAATAAGCTTGCTGCTGAGTTAACGCCGTCTGAATGAACTCCCTAGCCCGTCACGCTTCCACTGTTACAGGGGATTCACCTTCAATGGGGAGGGCCGCCAATCATGAAGCGACTGCGAGTATGTTATCCAAGGGGTTGTAGTAATGACCGGGAGGCATCGGTACATGTTGTGATGGAATAATCTAACGAGATGGATCCGTTGCGTGCGGCTGGACCGACGCCCATTCCAGGCGCTCCTGTCTGGTTTACCGCTGGTTGATTGCTGGTTCCTGCTCCTGGCGTCGCAAAGAGATTACTTGCCTCATAAACCGGAGGCAAGCGAGACTGATACCTTCTCCTCATTACATCATTTGATGCGTTCTGATCCAACATGAGCCGATAAGCCTGAGCATCCAACTCGGCCTGCTTTGCGGCCATCCTAGTACTTTCAGCTGCTAGATCTGCCTTGGCTTGATCTATCTGACCCTTTACCTTGGCAACTTCTGTGTCGTGCTGTTCCTTATCGGCCTGGCTGACTTTCGTGGTCACTAGTGCTGTCAAAGTATCGAATAAACCGGACAGGACTTGAGCCGGAGGCTGCACAGGGCCTCCTGCCCCGGTTGCTGTTGCTGCCGCCAAACCGGATGCTAATGTTGCTGCAGTCTAAGATTGTTGCACAGATTGTGACCCGGCCATGAAGACCGCAACCCGGCTTGGCGGATCAAGGGTGTACGGAATACTGTCACCGTCGGAACAGCCCCCAGACCGGCCATCCTGTAGTAGGTATAAAGACTCGGTCTCTCCGGTAGATGACTCATCGCCCGAATAAACAATGGTCTCACCACTAGATTCTGATCTTTTCTCAGCTTCCGCTCCGTGTGGACAACTCCCACAAAGACATGCTTCACGGTGGGCTGAACCCGGGCAGGTCTCACACGATGAGCCGACTCGACGATGTTGGTACAGATGTCCGGCTCAGGGCCCGGTTCACCGATCTTGCCAAAGAAGACATGGATGCCGCCGAAGGGGACCCGGTACCCGTACTCAATTGAATCGGCCTCGAGGCCCCAGCCCGCATTGTCGATGTAGATCTTGCCGCGATGACTCTTAGTCATCCGGCCCACTGCATAGCCCTTGAGCCCTTCGAAGCTGCCCTCTAAGAACTCGAAACCATCGTGTGATAGCCCCACAGTGGGCGCCAACTGTCGTTGTTTTGTCACGGCAGATGTCCTAGCATAAGGACTTAGTCGTGGAGCCATCGCTACGGGTTAGCTTAAAGGGGTTAAAGCGGACAAAGGACGCAAGGGATTTTTATACTAGTTCGGCCCCTTACGATGAAGGTAAAAGCCTACGTCTAGTTGTTGTGGTATTGCTAGGGCTTCGATGACCAGGGAGAGAATCCGCTTCGCCTGTGTCTCGAGCTGTTGTTTGTTGTCCCTGAACCGCCATCGGGTCATCCTTTTATATACACAGGATGACGCCCGGCCGGCTTACAAAATCCCGAGGCCGGATCATAAATGTGCCCGGCTCGGTCTCTACTTTACCTATCTTACAATACAAGTTACACGCCGTACGGCGGTTTATATCTACGGGCCCTAATACCCTTGGGCCCTGGGCCTTTTAGTCTTCTATAGTAAAATGCCATATTCTATGTCTTGATGGGCTTCAATAGGAGTAATTCGTCATAGGCATAAACCGGCCCCTCCTGGGCAGTTTATACCTAATAGTTATATCCCTGACAGGAAAGAAAGGGAACTTTAAGAAGAAAGGCAAACAAGTTGTCACTCCCGTGAAGAAGTCCAAAGCTGGACCTAAGCCTGAAACTGAGTGCTTCTACTCCAAAGGGAATGGTCACTAGAAGCGGAACTGCCCCGAAATACTCGACGGATAAGAAGGATGGCAAAGTGAACAAAGGTATATTTGATATTCATGTTATTGATGTGTACCTTACTAATATTCGTAGTAGCCCCTGGATATTTGATATTAGTTCAGTTGCTAAGATTAGTAACTCAAAACAGGAGTTGCAGAATAAATGGAGACTAGTTAAGGGTGAGGTGACGATGTGTGTTGGAAGTGGTTCCAAGATTGATATGATCATCATCGCACACTCCCTATACTTTCGGGATTAGTTTTGGACCTAAATACATGTTATTTGGTGTTTGCCTTGAGCATGAACAAGATTGGATCATGTTTATTGCAATATGGTTATTCATTTAAGTCAGAGAATAATTATTGTTCTGTTTACATAAATAAAACCTTCTATGGTCATACACCCAATGTAAATGGTTTATCGAATCTCGATTGTAGTGATACACATATTCATAATATTGATGCCAAAAGATGCAAAGTTGATAATGATAGTGCAACATATTTGTGGCACTACCGTTTAGGTCATATTGGTGTAAAGCGCATGAAGAAACTCCATGCTGATGGACTTTTGGAATCACTTGATACTTGTGAACCATGCCTCATGGGCAAGATGACTAAAACTCCGTTCTCTGGAACAATGGAGGAGCTAATGACTTATTGTAAATAATACATATCGTTGTATGCGTCCCGATGAGTGTTGAAGCACACGGTGGGTATCATTACTTTCTCACCTTCACAAATGATTTGAGTAGATATAGGTATATCTACTTGATGAAACACAAGTCTGCAACAATTGAAAAGTTCAAAGAATTTTGGAGTGAAGTAGAGAATCATCGTAACAAGAAAAAATAAAGGTTCTATGATCTAATCGTGGAGGCGAATATTTGAGTTACGAGTTTGGCCTTTATTTAATACAATGTGGAATAGTTTCGCAACTCACGCCACCTGGAACATCACAGCGTAATGGTGTGTTCGAACGTCATAACCGTACTCTATTGGATATGGCGCGTTCTATGATGTCTCTTACCGATTTGCCTTTATCATTTTGGGTTATGCATTAGATACAGATGCATTCACATTAAATAGGTAACTGTCTAATCGTTGAGATGACACCATATGAACCGTGGTTTGGCAAGAAACCAAAGCCATCATTTCTTAAAGTTTGGGGTTGTGTATGTCAAAAGGCTTCAGCCTGATAAGCTCGAACCCAAATCGGAGAAGTGCGTCTTCATAGGATACCCTAAAGAAACTATTGGCTACACTGATACATCTCCAACGTATCTATAATTTTTGATTGTTCCATGCTATTATATTATCCTTTTAGGATGTCTTATGGGCTTTTATATACACTTTTATATGATTTTTGGGACTAACCTATTAACCCAGAGCCCAGTGCCAGTTTCTGTTTTTTCCTTGTTTTTGAGTTTCGCAGAAAAGGAATATCAAACGGAGTCCAATTGACGAGCCAATTTTTGATGATTTTTTCTGGACCAAAAGAAGCCCCCGAAGCAAAAGAGTTGGGCCAGGAGAGCCACAGGCTGCCCACGAGGGTGGGGGCACGCCCTGGGCAGGGGGCGCGCCCTCCTATCTCATGGACAGCCCAGAAGCCCCCCTGTCGTGTGCCCTACACCAAAAAATCCTATAAATACTGAAACCGGAAATTAACCTAGATCGGGAGTTCCGCCGCCGAAAGCCTCTATAGCCACCGAAAACCAATCTAGACCCCGTTCCGGCACCCTGCCGGAGGGGGGAACCCTCACCGGTGGCCATCTTCATCATCCCGGCGCTCTCCATGACGAGGAGGGAGTAGTCCACCCTCGGGGCCGAGGGTATGTATCAGTAGCTATGTGTTTGATCTCTCTCTCTCTCTCTCTCTCTCTCTCTCTCTCTCTCTCTCTCTCTCTCTCTCTCTCTCTCGTGTTCTTGAGATGGCACGATCTGGATGTATCACGAGCTTTTCTATTATAGTTGGATCTTATGATGCTTCTCCCCCTCTACTCTCTTGTAATGGATTGAGTTTTCCCTTTGAAGTTATCTTATCGGATTGAGTCTTTAAGGATTTGAGAACACTTGATGTATGTCTTGCACGTGTTTATCTGTGGTGACAATGGGATATCATGTGATCCACTTGATGTATGTTTTGGTGATCAACTTGCGGGTTTCGTGACCTTGGGAATCTATGCATAGGGGTTGGCACACGTTTTCGTCTTGACTTTCCGGTAGAAACTTTGGGGCACTCTTTGAAGTTCTATGTGTTGGTTGAATAGATGTTTCTGAGATTGTGTGATGCATATCGTATAATCATGCCCACGGATACTTGAGGTGACAATGGAGTATCTAGGTGACATTAGGGTTTTGATTGATTTGTGTCTTAAGGTGTTATTCTAGTACGAACTCTATGATAGATTGAACGTTACTACGGACTCTTGAATAGATCGATCAGAAAGAATAGCTTTGAGGTGGTCTCGTACCCTACCATAATCTCTCCGTTTGTTCTCCGCTATTAGTGACTTTAGAGTGACTCTTTGTTGCATGTTGAGGGCTAGTAATATGATCCAATTATGTTATCCTTGTTGAGAGAACTTGCACTAGTGAAAGTATGAACCCTAGGCCTTGTCTACTATCATTGCAACACCGTTTATGCCCACGTTTACCACTCGATACCTTGCTGTTTTTATATTTTCTTACTACAAACACCTGTATCTACCATCCATATTGCACTTGTATCACCATCTCTTCGCCGAACTAGTGCACCTATACAATTTATCATTGTATTGGGTGTGTTGGGGACACAAGAGACTCTTTGTTATTTGGTTGCAGGGTTGCTTGAGAGAGACCATCTTCATCCTACGCCTCCCATGGATTGATAAACCTTAGGTCATCCACTTGAGGGAAATTTGCTACAGTCCTACAAACCTCTGCACTTGGAGGCCCAACAATGTCTACAAGAACAAGGTTGTGTAGTAGACATCATGCTCTTTTCTGGCGCCGTTGCCGGGGAGGTGAGTGCTTGAAGGTATATCTTTAGATCTTGCAATCGAATCTTTTAGTTTCTTGTTTTATCACTAGTTTTGTTTATAAAAGAAAACTACAGAAAAAATATGGAATTAAGGTTACCTCATATGCTTCATCTTTTTAATATCTTTCGTGAAAATGATGGAAAGGAAAACTGTGCTCAAGTACTAGAAGAAGAATTATATAGAATGCTTGGCACTAAAGACATGAATGATGAGCATGCTTGCATTGTTGTTAGTGTGAATCCTTTGAATATCCATGGTACTAATGATGATTGCACTAGTCATGATGAAAATATCTCATATAAGCATGTTGATTTTTGTGGAGTGTATAGAGTTTGGAAGTACATACCAAAGAGGGAAGATAGATTTTGCAAGAGGCATAAGTATTTAGAAACTAAATGGTTGCTACAGATGATAGTTGATTGTGCTGAAAATTTAAAATGCCTTAGCCGTACTTGTGAACTTTGCAATGAACGTGGTCATTTCATTACCCAATGCGAATTGTTTCATGATCGAATTGTGTCCAAAAATTGTGATGACTTGATTTCCCTTGCACATCATAATGAACTTATCTTGCTTTTGGGTTATGAAGAAATTAAATGTAGAACTAAGTTTCTTCTAGGATTTGCCATTGATAAACTTCTTGAGTTTGATATAGAGGAAATATATATGTATTATGAGGTGAATTGCATTGAAAATCCTTATATTGCCAATTACCTTAAGTCAAGAAAACAAATAGGAGATGAAGAGAATACTAATGAAAGGGAAGAGATTTCCCAATATCCTCCTATTATTTCTTATGATGAATCAGGTAACGAGGAGGAGCCTCCTATTCTACCAATCTCAGTAGTAAGGAGCTCCAAAAAGAAGATTAAACCCACACATGATGAGAAGAAGAAAAAGAGAAGACGGAGAAGCAAAGATAAAAAGGTATCCCTTCCAAATGATGTTGCTTCTATTACTCATTGTGATGATGATAATTGCTATACTATCGGTGCTATCCATACTATTAACAATGAGAGTAATTATGCTTATGATATGGAAAGGCCCAAGCTTGGGGATGCTGTGTTTGATGAGAATGATATATTTGAGAATTTATTTGCTGCAATTAATGTTTGCCCCAAGCTTGGGGATGCTACGCTTGATGAAGATGATATTTTTAGCCTCCCAAGTCTTGATATGCAAATCTATTATGATGAAAGCATGCCTCCTATTTACGATGATTATTGTGATGACACTTATTCTATAAAAAGTAGTGATGATTATACTTATAAAACTTGTCATGATTATGATTACCCTTTCTCTGAACATTACTCTTTTAATGTGGAAACAATCTATAGTATTCAAGTCCCTTATGATACTTCCACTATTCCGAATGAGAAGAATTTTGCTTATGTGGGGAGTAGTAAAATTTCTATGCAAGTAGATCATGAAAAGAATGATTTTTGTGCTGGTTATATTGTTGAATTCATTCATGATGCTAATGAAAATTATTATTAGGGAGTAACATATGCTTGTAGGAATTGCAATAATATCAAGTTTCCTCTCTATGTGCTTAAAGTTTTGAAGTTATGCTTGTTTTGCCTTCCTATGCTAGTTGATTATTGTTCCCATAAGTTGTTTGCTCACAAAATCCCTATGCATAGGAAGTGGGTTAGACTTAAATTTGCTAGTCATATTCTTCATGATGCTCCCGTTATGTTTCAATTCTTATCTTTTATGCGAGCATCATTGAAATCATCATGCCTAGCTAGGGGCGTTAAACGATAGCGCTTGTTGGGAGGCAACCCAACTTTATTTTAGTTTCTTTTTTTGCTGATGTTAGTGAATAAATATTGCATCTAGCTTCTGTTTAGATGTGGTTTTGTGTTTTGTTTAGTGTTTGTGCCAAGTAGAACCTTTGGGAAGACTTGTGTGAAGTTTACGTGATCTTGCTGTGAAAAACAGAATCATTAGCGCTCGCTAGAATGGTCATCAGATTTTACTGGAGCGTGTTATTTAGTTGATTCTTTTTGCAGATGATTAATAGACAAATTCCTCACGTTTACCAATTTAGTTTGAATTTTTTGGAGTTACAGAAGTATGCGAAACCTGCAGATTACTACAGACTGTTCTGTTTTTGACAGATTCTGTTTTTTGTGTGTCGATTGCTTATTTCAATGCATCTATGAGTAATATTGGGAAGTATGAACCATATATAAGTTGGAATACAATAGGTTTAACACCAATATAAACAAAGAATGAATTCATTGCAGTACCTTTGAGTAGTGGTCTGCTTTCTTATACTAACGGAGCTCGCGAGATTTTTGTCTAAGTTTTGTGTTGTGAAGTTTTCAAGTTTTGAGTACTGCTTTGATGGACTATGGAACAAAGAGTAGCAATGGCCTAAGCTTGGGGATGCCCAAGGCACCCCAAATAAAATTCAAGGACAACCAAAAGCCTAAGCTTGGGGATGCCCCGGGAAGGCATCATATTGTTGATGACCCACAACCGTAAGGGATCTATTGCAGTGTTTTCGATAAGTAAGAGTGTCGAACCCAACGAGGAGCAGAAGGTATTGATAAGCGATTCTGAGCAAGAAATTACTGCAAGCACTGAAAGATAACTTTTTAGGGGTTTTCTTGATATAAGCGACAGGAAAGTAAAAGCAAGCAAAATAAAAGGTACTGAGAGTGACAAGTGGCCCAATCCTTTCTGAGCAAAGGAGAGGCCTAGCAACTGAACTTATAAAGGCTAAAGCGTTCCTGAGAACACACGGGAGAGGTAGTCATGTGCTTTCGCCATATTCCGTATCGATACTATGTTATGTGTTGATAAGTGTTGAGTGGGTGGATCTATGCTAGTACACTCTCTAGACTAAGATGAGCGCACTCTTATGATTAAACACCTTGCAAGCATCCGCAAATACAAGATAGAATTTAAGGCAAAAGCCTAACCATAGCAATACGACCGATGATCCATTGATCCCTTGTGCAAAAGCGTGCGAACCGGGGTTCAGGTTTCTGTCACTCCGGCAACCCACCGTAAGCATTCTTTGTACACAATGTATTCCCCTAGGTCCTTAATAAGGCGAAGTGTTGAGTGTTCGACTCACACAACACCACTAGTAGAATGACAACACAACTTAAGTATCAAACAACACATATTACTTCAACAACATATGACTACTAACAACAAGACTTTTCCCATGTCCTCAAGAACTAAGGTAACTACTCACAAGACATAAAAGAGATCATGATCAGTGGAGATAAATGGGTGATAAACAATCTGGACATAATAATATTTCTCCAACAAAACTCAATAGCATTCACCACAAAGTAGTAATCAACACCGATGGAGTAGAGAGGATAGGTAGTACGAGTTACAACACAAGTTGCAATTGTGAGATGAGATTTGGATGAAGATGGAGATGGTGCTGATGTTGGGGATGATGTTGATGATGATCTCGATGATGCCCGTGACGATGGTGATGACGATGGCGATGATCTCCCCTTCCGGGAGGTGATCTCCCCGGCGAAATCTGCCCGCCGGAGATGGCTTTTTCTTCTCTGTAGGTTTCCGCCACGGAGCGGCGGCGGAACTCCGTAAAAACTCTCGTTTTTAGGGTTTTCGGATAACGGAGAGTATATAGGCAAAGGGGGCAGCCGGAGGTGGGCCAGGGGCTCCAGGCCCCCCCCCCTCCGGTTGCCCTTTCGCGTGCCTTCGTGATCCGTCTGGAAAATATCTCCCCTCGATTTTCAGGTAATTTGGAGGTATTCTTCTTCGGCAACTCAGCGTCCACTTTTTACTGCTGAATCCTGCGTCTGCTGCTTCGGCATCGGAAAGTTGCAAACTGTGTAAAATAGGCCAAAACAACATAAGAACATCATCGTAACGTGAAATATATCAATGAATAAGGATAAATTACGATATAAAATAGTGATGCATTTTGGACGTATCAACACCCCCAAGCTTAGACCTCGCTTGTCCCCAAGCGAATACTGAGCTCGGTAAACCTGTCCACAAGTTTAGAGAGTGAAGTGTCGATAAATAGAATACGGACAAGAAGCATCACAGCTTCTTTACCAACTCAAATATCCTCAACAGCAATCTTCAACTCATAAGGCCCTTATAAAAGAGTGATAACACTTATATTCGAAAGTAGGGCTAAGGAAACTCATCAAATCATGGCAAACATGTCCTTTGGTCAAAGAACAACAAATAGGTTTAACTTTTGCTCTTCCTCTTATGTTTTGATGAGATTAATTGAAGCTTTTGAAAGAAGATATTATAAGGCAAGAAGTGAAAGTGTTAACACAAAGGAAGATATTTGCCTTAGCTGGGCTTGACAAACAACTTACTTATCAAATGATAATGTCAACAAGGATATGATATGACAAATCTTAATGCAACTTTATATGAATGAATCCTTGTCAACATCAAATGTCTGCTCTCTTTAAGAATAGAAGGAAGTAGGAATAACTGACTCAATCTAAAATTAAAAGATAGGCCCTGCTCTAGGGTACTAGGGAAAACTCATGTGCTATCCTTAAATCAAACAGAATGAAAACAAGTTTTGAGAGGTGCATGATTTGTCCACGAATGCTAATAGATAACTCAATTACTTCTTGAGCTGGACAAGTTTCGAGGAACGGCTCCCGCACGAGGATGATCACATCCTCTTAATCTCCTTTGTTTATCACTGCCAAAGTTTTCTGATTTCTCATGAACAAAGCGTGAAGGAGGGTTTATTTGTTGTATAATTTTTTTAATGAGTCGGGCGCACTCTATGCCAGTTCCTTCTCGTATTATGGGTTTGCACATCAGACATGCAATCCCGGGGTGAAGCTTGTCCAACTCAAAAAGACCATGAATTAACTATTACTTCCTCATGAGCTAAAGCAGAGGCACAAAATAAAAGATTTTGAACATTTAAGGATAGCACATAAATTCTGTACTTTAGGAGGTGGTAGTGGAATACCACGAATAGGAAGGTATGGTGGACTCTTATGGAAGGTATTGGCTTAAGGGTATGGATGCACAAGCAGAATTCCGCTTGGTACAGAGTTAGGCTAGCAAAGGTTTTGAGAGAACAGACAATTGATGATGACTATGACGCAAAGCAATATAAAGCATAAACATTGAGGTAAGCATAACACATCAAGTTGTCTTCCTTGTCAGCATAACACTTCAAGCATAATAACATAAAGGTTTTGGCTATGTCGATACTTTTAAGAAAATCATGCTTGTTGTTATGACCAAAGCTATGTTTGCCAAGATTAAATAAAGTTTTCACAGCCATACCTGATATAAGGTCAATACTCCCCATAAGAATCATCATATAAGGTCGATTGCGTGAAGAGAATACCGAGTGCAGCAAAAGGAACCAATAAACTTCTCATTAATATTCCATCATAGACGACTCCACACTCACGGATACAATCTCTCCACCGAAGGAATGATAGACCTCAATGCACACACCTATTTCATATAGCAACCTCCCTAAACATGATATGACTCTACTTGACTCTAAAAGACAAAAGATAAAGATAAAGATACCGGGCACTCCCCCAAGCTTGGAACAAGCCAAGGGAATGCCGTTACCCAAGGAGATTTCACTCCTCATTCTTGTTGGCATTGATCACGTAGTCCTCGGCGAAACGCTTCCATGTAAGGGGTTCTCCATTCTCATATGAGAAGTTGTCTCCTGAATCCTGCATGCAGCACCCATACCCATGCGCATAAACCTTAGTTCATACTCACAGTTCTGGTTATGTAGATCATAAATTTGCCCTTGGAGCTCTTCAATTCTTTCTTCAGACGCGGTGATGCTTTTCCACATCTCCTTCATCTCCTTCAGGAAGTAGGTCTTCAGCTCGTTGATGATGTCAAAGTTAGCTTCAACACCACGCTCGATCATCTTCTTGTACTTGAAGACTTCTTGCTCCACTTCTTCCAGCCTGGCCTGGATGCTCCCCTCCTTGATAGGTCCCTTCAGATCTTCTTGATGAAGGACACCGTCCTCCATCCGAACAACCTGAGGTGCTTCTTCACCTCAGCGAGGTAAGGGTTGATGACGTTGACGACGAACTTGTCCTTGGGGGAACTTGGAGAAGCCATGGCACCTAGATTCAGCTGAAAGATTCCCTGGCAGAAACAGATCGAAAAGAAAACACACGAAATCGCAAGATACGTTGCCGGAACAATTCGGGCAAATATATAGCAAAAATTTGTGCACATAAAGGAAGGTAACAGGCTAAAGCGGGGTCGGAGACGGACTTCCGGGTGTCCAGGCGGCCTCCCGGCGCGGCCAAGAGGTAGGGCGCGCCAGGGGGGCGCCTGGACCCCCTGGAGCTCGTCTCCGGCTCCACTTAGGCTCAGATTTTTACTAATTTTGCAAAAACTCATAATACGGAACTTTTATGGCGGTTCGCGATGTTTCCTTACCGTAATACATACCTTTTCTTTATTCTGCTTCCGCTGGCGTCTGAAACAGGGCTGCAACATGTTCTTCGTGAGTTGTTGTGTATATTATATTCACATCAACATTGACAGGGTCTCCTGCTATGTAATGTTTAAGTCTTTGCCCATTCACAACTTGAGGTTTGGTGCCTTCAAAATTGTTAATCTTAATTGCACCAGACCGATAGACTTCTTCAATATGAAATGGCCCTTCCCACCTGGAAAGTAGTTTGCCTGGAAAAAACCTGAAACGGGATCTAAACAACAAAACTTTATCACCAACATTAAATTCACGTTTCAGAATCTTCCTATCATGCCACTTCTTTACCTTTTCCTTGAACATTTTAGCGCTCTCGTAAGCTTCACTTCTCCATTCATCTAGAGAAGTCAAGTTCATGAGACGCTTCTCACCAGCTAATTTTGGGTCAGCATTAAGCTCTCTAACAGCCCAGAAAGCTTTGTGCTCCAACTCTAATGGCAAATGGCAAGCCTTGCCATACACCATCTTATAGGGGGACATGCCCATGGGGTTTTTGTAAGCAGTTCTATACGCCCACAAAGCATCTCCTAACTTGTTTGACCAGTCCTTTCTATTTCTGTTTACTGTCTTCTGTAAGATCAACTTAATCTCTCTATTGGTGAGCTCAACTGGCCCACTAGTTTGAGGATGATATGGTGAAGCAATTCTATGATTGACATCGTATTTGGCTAAAGCTTTTCTAAAAGCTCTGTGCGTGAAGTGTGATCCTCCATCAGTCATGAGATACCTAGGTACACCAAACCTAGGAAAAATTACATCCTTGAGCATTTTCAAAGATGTCTTGTGATCAGCACTTTCAGTGGGGATTGCTTCAACCCACTTGGTCACATAATCAACAGCTACTAAAATGTGCGTGTACTTGTGCGAAGAAGGAAAAGGACCCATAAAGTCAAAACCCCAGCAATCAAAAGGTTCAATCACTAGTGAGTAATTCATAGGCATCTCATTCCTTCTACTAATGTTACCAACTCTCTGACATTTATCACAGGCTAAAACATAATTTCTAGCATCCTTTAAGAGAGTAGGCCAATAAAAACCTGATTGAAGAACCTTATGTGCAGTCCTCTCACCGGCATGATGTCCTCCATAGGGACTATCATGACACTGTCTGAGAATGTCCTTCTGCTCATGTTCCGGTATGCATCTTCTCACGATCCCGTCGGGGCCTTCTTTGAAAAGATGTGGGTCATCCCAAAAGTAGTGCCTCAAATCATGAAAGAACTTCTTCCTTTGCTGAAATGTTAAACCTGGAGGCAAATACTTTGCAACAATAAAATTAGCATAATCTGCAAACCAAGGATCAGAAGGAGATTGTACTTTTACAACGGCAAGTTGTTCGTCTGGAAAACTGTCGTTGACTGGGATGGGATCATGCGGTATATCTTCCATCCTTGAAAGATTGTCCGCCACCGGATTCTCTTCCCCTTTCCTATCAACAATCTGCAAATCAAATTCTTGGAGAAGGAGTACCCATCTGATAAGCCTTGGCTTGGCATCCTTCTTTGTCATAAGGTACTTAATGGCAGCATGATCAGTATGAATAATAACTTTGGAATCAACAATATACTGCCTAAACTTATCACAAGCAAATACTACAGCTAAGAATTCCTTCTCAGTAGTAGCATAATTCCTTTGAGCACTATCAAGGGTTTTGCTAGCATAATGTATAACATTCAATTTCTTATCAACTCTTTGTCCTAAAACAGCTCCAACAGCAAAATCACTAGCATCACACATAATCTCAAAAGGTAAATTCCAGTCAGGTGGTTGTACTATGGGAGCGGTTATTAAAGCTTTCTTAAGGACTTCAAAAGCTTCCTTACAATCCTCATCAAATACAAAAGGAACGTCCTTCTGGAGAAGATTAGTGAGGGGCCTCGAGATCTTAGAAAAGTATTTAATAAATCTTCTATAGAAACCAGCATGACCAAGAAAACTGTGAATACCTTTGATGTCCCTTGGATAGGGCATCCTCTCAATAGCTTCGATCTTGGCCTTGTCCACTTCAATTCCCCTTTCGTAAATCTTGTGACCAAGAACAATTCCTTCGTTAACCATGAAGTGGCACTTCTCCCAGTTGAGTACCAAATTTGTCTCCTCGCATCTCTGCAAAACTTTATTAAGGTTGTGGAGACAATGGTCAAAGGAGGTTCCATAGACGGAGAAATCGTCCATGAAGACTTCCATAATATCCCCACAGAAACCATGAAAGATAGCAGACATACACCTTTGAAAAGTAGCAGGGGCATTACATAAACCAAAAGGCATACGCCTGTAAGCATAAGTACCAAAGGGACAAGTAAAAGTGGTCTTCTCTTGATCAGCAGTGTTAACATGAATTTGAGAGAAGCCAGAATAACCATCAAGATAACAAAAGTGGGTATTTTTGGATAACCTTTCAAGCATTTGGTCGATGAACGCCAACGGGTAGTGATCCTTCCTGGTTGCCTTGTTCAGCTTCCTCTAATCAATACACATTCTATATCCAATAATAATTCTCTGAGGTATTAGTTCATTCTTATCATTAGGAACCACAGTTGTACCTCCTTTCTTAGGAACACAATGTACCGGGCTTACCCACTTACTATCAGCTATAGGGTAGATAATACCTGCGGCTAGAAGCTTGAGAATTTCAGTTCTTACAACATCCATCATCTTCGGGTTCAACCGTCGTTGATGATCAACAACTGGTTGAGCATCAGGCTCAAGGTTGATAGTATGTTGACAGATAGATGGACTAATCCCTTTAAGGTCATCAAGGGTATAGCCAATTGCGCCTCGGTGTTTACGAAGTACTTCCAATAGTCGCTCTTCTTCATATCCTGAAAGGTTAGAGTTGATAATAACAGGATATACTTTCTTTTCATCTAAATAAGCATACTTGAGCGTATCGGGAAGAGGTTTAAGATCGAACACCGGGTCTTCTTTTGGTTTTGATAAAATTCCCAAAGGTTCAACCGGAAGGTTGTGCTTCAGGATAGCAGGTTGCTTCAAGAATATTTCATCTAGTTCATTTCTTTCCTGCATATGCAAATCATTCTCGTGGTCCTCCATATATTGCTGCAAAGGATCATTAGGGAGAATAGCAATAGAGGCAATACTTTCAATAATTTTATCATCACTAGGTAAATCAGTACCACGAGGCTGCTTAGAGAACTTAGAAAAATTAAATTCATATGGCTCACCATTGAATTCAACAGAAACTTTACCTTTCTTGCAATCTATTATAGCTCCACAAGTTCTAAGAAAAGGTCTACCAAAAATAATAGGACAGAAATTGTCCCTCTCTGAACCAAGTACTAGAAAGTCGGTAGGGTATTTTACCTTTCCACATAGGACTTCAACGTCCCTCACAATTCTGATAGGAGAGATAGTTGTTCTGTTTGCAAGATGAATGGTAACATCAACTTCTTCAAGTTCACAAGGGGAAATCTCACCGATGATCTCTTCATAAAGTGAATAGGGGATAGCACTTGCACTCGATCCCAAATCTCATAGCCCATAATAATTGTGATCTCCTATTTTAACAGATACCACTGGAGTACCTGAAATTGGGCCTTTATTCTTGGCTGTGACAAGGTTAGTGGAAACAGCACAAAAATTCACATCGGAATCCAAAACATCATTAGTAACAAGGTCTTTAATCAATGCAACTTGAGGATCGACCTTGATCGGGTCCTCAGGCTCATCAACTCTTCTCTCACTTTTATTTATTACGCCTGTCACAAGAGAGTGCTCCCTTATCCTTGCGGGAAAAGGAGGCTTTTCATATATAACTGCAGGCAAAATAGGGTCAGCAACATGAATATCAACAGGCAGCTCTTTAAAAGGTTCATGATGCTGGTCTCTCTTCTTTTTAAAAGAATCAACGTGAGAGGCAAAATTCTTACAGAAATTAATCATTAGATGGGAATCAAGACCAATCTTAGAGCAAAAAGTATTGAAGTAATCAGTTTTCACATAGCTCTCAATATAATCATGTTCATAATTTATAGCGGGTTCAATACCTTTATCGATTTCCCAATCTTCGGTATTCCTCTGGATCCTTTCAATGAGATCCCACCTTTCTTCAACACTCTTCGTCTGAAATACCCCACAAGAGGAGGCATCCAGCATCTCCTTATCCTGACGAGAAAGCCTGGCATAAAAATTTGTAAGTATAATTTCCTTGGGAAGCTTATGAATAGGGCATTTGAGCATTAGGGACTTCAATCTCCCCCAAGCTTGAGCAATGCTTTCTCCGTCACGAGACCTAAAGTTATAGATATAGTTCCTGTCTCGATGAATTTCATGAAGAGGATAAAACTTAGTATAAAAGAGAGACATAAGCTCTTGCCAGTCAAGCAAGTGTGAGTTATCGAGAAGCCTATACCAATCTAAAGCTTTATCTATAAGTGACACGGCAAACAATTTCCTCATGACAAACTCCCTCGATACACCTGCAAGCTTAAATAATGAACATAGTTGTGACAGATATAGCAAGTGTTCACCGGGATGTCTGTCTCCTGCATAACGATTAGCCAAAACATAATCGATAATACCAGCTGGTATTTTATAGGGCACAATTTCAGTAGGGGGAGGAGCACCGAGCAACCACCACAGGTGTGGGGCGTCTTCCCGCAAGCAACGATCCAATAACAAGGTTGTCCATAAGGGCAAAGAGCAGCAATAGCAAAAATAAAAACAGAATTATAAAAACTTCCTTACCAGTTTCACTTTACCAATAGCGCTACGCTCCCCGGCAACGGCGCCAGAAAACGATACTTGATGACCCACAACCGTAAGGGATCTATTGCAGCGTTTTTGATAAGTAAGAGTGTCGAACCCAACGAGGAGCAGAAGGTATTGATAAACGATTCTGAGCAAGAAATTACTGCAAGCACTGAAAGATAACTTTTTAGGGGTTGTCTTGATATAAGCGACAGGATGGTAAAAGCAAGCAAAATAAAAGGTACTGAGAGTGACAAGTGGCCCAATCCTTTCTGAGCAAAGGAGAGGCCTAGCAACTGAACTTATAAAGGCTAAAGCGTTCCTGAGGACACACGGGAGAGGTAGTCATGTGCTTTCGCCATATTCCGTATCGATACTATGTTATGTGTTGATAAGTGTTGAGTGGGTGGATCTATGCTAGTACACTCTCTAGACTAAGATGAGCGCACTCTTATGATTAAACACCTTGCAAGCATCCGCAAATACAAGATAGAATTTAAGGCAAAAGCCTAACCATAGCAATACGACCGATGATCCATTGATCCCTTGTGCAAAAGCGTGCGAACTGGGGTTCAGGTTTCTGTCACTCCGGCAACTGATGGCTTCTCGCCCCTCGTTGGTTACCCCAAGTGGAAGGTTTGAGATGCAGTGTAGCGGAAGTTTTCCCTTGGCAAAGATACCAAGGATCGATTTCCCTGAGACTCCCAGTTTCAACAAGAAGGTGTCAACTACTAACGGCGCCAGATAATAGCAATCAACGTGGACCTGCACACAGATACAAATAACTTTGCTCCCAACGAGTACAGAGAGGTTGTCAATCCCTCCGGCCTTGTAGTTTACAAAGGATCAAACGCAAGTGATAATAGTGATAGATAATGTTGCAATAGTAAGTAAAATAGAAAGTAAACAGCGGATGTGATCAGTGATGGTAATATGGACCGGGGTCTCATGATGTTCACTAGTGATGTCTCTCTCCCAAAAGACGATAAAACAGCTATGTGAGGTAAACGAATTACAGCTGGGCAATTGACAGAATTATGTGCGCAAACCAATGCTAATTATATTGCAAGAAAGGTAGAGGTTCAAAGCATGGGCGGTACGCCAAGGTAAGTAGACCGAAATCCATCAATATCTACTACTAATCATCCACCTTGAGATATCTATCCAGAACATCTCGCTGGTATTAAGTTGCGAGTCCCACCCATAGTGTAAACTCAAAGCAACAGACAACTGCATTAAAAGAACTTTGCGTAAAGTAAACAATCCTTGCACCCGCGGGCACAAGCACCGTTGTTTTCCCCCTTGTGGCAACAGCACATCCCCTAGACTCATGTTTCTGTCACTCAAGCTAGTCATCGAGGGGCATGAACCCAGAATCAAGCATAACGTTCCCTCTTGGAGTCACTACCTACTACTTGGCCAAAGCAATAAATAACAACGGGGAACATGCAAGAATTACTTACGAACATAAATATAAAAGAGGTAGATCAAATATGTTACTCAAACACAATCTGAACATAATCTCACAATCCATCGGATCCCAGCAAACTCAACATAGCAACAGCATAAGGATTACATATGTGCCTCGATCATGTAGGGAAGCTCACGAGGTCTAATTAGTGAAGCACAAGAAGGGGAGGAGAACATCACATAGCTACTGGTCATGGACCCATGGTCCAAGGGAGACTACTCACAACTCATCCGGGAAACGTCTTAAATATATGCCAAAGGGGGGCATCAGCGGAGGCTCGGGGGGCCCAGGCGCCCCCCCGGCGCGGCCAGGGGGGGCGCGCCACCAGGGCGCCTGGAGCCCTGGTGCCCCCCCCCCCCCGGCTGTACTTTGGCTGCCAGGAAGCTTCTGGAACGCTGATTTTTTATATAATTTTTCTGGATTTTTTCGGGCAGTTCTCGTAACGTGAAAACCTGAAATACAAAAACAGCAGAAAACAGAAACTGGCACTGGGGTGCACTGAGTTAATAGGTTAGTCCAAATATGATCAAAAGTGTATGGAAGTGTATAAATATCATAGCAATATCACCCAAAAGAGGCATGGAGCAAGAAGAAATTATAGATACGTTTTGGACGTATCAACATCCCCAAGCTTAATTCCTGCTCGTCCTCGAGTAGGTAAATGATAACAAGAATAATTTCTGTGGTGACATGCTATTAACCATATAGGACTTTTTCATAGTCATATGACAAAAGCTTACTGAGATAATGAATCTGTAGTAATTAAGTTGCCTCATGAGAAAATCACAAAGAACTGAAAGTTTTACAATATGATACTGAAACATCAAATAGATTTGTAATGAGCATGGTGTGCAAATATGATAAAGTGATATCTCGCTTGCCCCCTTTAGTGAAGCAAAACATAAATGCAGGGGCACCTCCAAGGTTTAAGTGATGACTAGATACAATGATTTCAAAATAAACGATATCATAATCATGCAAAAGACAATGCTACTTTGGGACAATGCACATTACACTCAGAATGACAATCATGCTCTCAGTAGTTGGTGCTTTTTAAAAGAAGGTGGAGACTCTCGAACCGTGGCTTTTGTTGGCAAGGTTGAAAACCCGTGGTCGGAAGCAAAGACAAATCATGTACCAGAGCTCTTGGTTTTAAAAACAGAGGTAATAATTATTTTTTGAATATGCATGTTTCGTCAACGAATGCTAGCAGATACCTCAATTACTCTTTGAGATGGACAAGTTTCGAGGAACGGCTCCCGAATGAGGACGATCACATCCTCTTAATCTCCTTTGTTTATCACTGCCAAAGTTTTCTGATTTCTCATGAACAAAGCGTGAAGGAGGGTTTGTTTGTTATATTAATTTTGAGCAGGGCGCACTCATTGCCAGTTCCTTCTCGTATTATGGGTTTGCACATTATACATGCAATCCCGGGGTGAACCTTGTCCAACTTAAAAAGATCATGAATTAACCACTACTTCCTCATGAGCTAAAACAGGGGCACAAAATAGTAATGCATTTTTTTGAATAATTTCGAGATGGCACATGAAAGTCTTCGTTAGCAATGGCAGGTAAATACCATGTATAGGAAGGTATGGTGGACTCATATGGCATAACTGGTTTAAAAGATTTTGGATGCACAAGCAGTCAGTCCGCTTAGTACAGGCGAAGGTTAGCAAAAGACTGGGAGCGGCCAACTAAGAGAGCAATGACGGTCATAATCATGCAGAGCGACAAAGCAACATCGAATCAGGCATGGAAGTTATATCGCTACTCAGAAATAAAAGATCATCAAGGCTTGACAGACTTTCTTTACAATCTTAAATATGCGTGAGCATACGCCAAGTCAATCAAAATAAATTCTTGAAGGAAGATATTACTAAACCATACCACATCATAGGCAAACAAATCATGTTGGTACTCCAATAACACATTGGAAACCCCCCAGCTATTTGAGACTAACCATAAGAAAACATGAACTACTAAGCGCCATTATGCACGTAGCATTTTTATCATAGACATTTCAACCGATGCAACAGAAGCAAACTATCTTAATAAGATAAGCATGATAACTAAAGAGAGTTCAAGCAACCAACTAAACAAAAGCTCTTTACAAAGATAAGCATGAAAACTAAGAGCGAAACATGATAGTAGCTATTGAAAGACAAAGAACACACACAGCAAAGATAGTCATGAAAATTCTATGTTATGTTCTAGGTAAAAGTGGAGCGTGTTTATCTCCCACACAAAGAAATGCTGAGTTCTGACTCGTTATGAAAAGCTAAATAAAACTAAAAAGGAAACTAAAAGCAAGACGCTCCAAGCATAGCACATAACACATGAAGTGATAAAAATATAGTGGAACGAAAGACGAACTGATAATGTTGATGGAGAAGGGGATGCACGGGGGCATCCCCAAGCTTAGACGCTTGAGTCTCCTTGAATATTTCTTAGGGGTGCATGGGGGCATCCCCAAGCTTGAGCGTTTGACACTCCTGAATCTTTTTATCATCTTCCCTCGCACACTTGAAAACTCCCTTCATACATAACTCATCATAAACTGATTAGCGAGGTTAGTACCCATAACAAAATAATTGTTCCTTGCTGGAAATAAGGGTATTCTTGAAGGTCTACTGTTTCTCAAGATTGCCAAAAGGTTTTTGCAAAGAAAAAGCAAGCTCAAGGTTTGCAAAATGAAGGAAAGGCAAAACAGGACAAAATCTGTGAAAAACAGAACAGCAGGTAGTAAATAATTTTTTCGGGGCACTTCTGCAACTCTAATCAAAAAAATCAGAACAGACGCGCGAAATACAATTGTATAGAGCACGCTGTCGAAAAAATTCAGACCAAAAAGATGATCTGGTGATTTTATACGAATTTTTCTATCCAAGGACAGAATCTGTTTCCTGGACAGCACGTCACAACTTTTGAACTTTCTTGCAATCAGAGGCTATACTTGGCACAAAATTGAAAAGTAAAGATACAATGATGATGCTACTGTAGTAACAACATCAAGACACAACAAAAGCAAAATTTTATTCATGTGGGCTGCCTCTCAAAAGCGCTTTCTTTTATGCCTTTAAGCTAGGCATAATGCAAAGAGGAATCAATAACCATCATAATGATCGGAGTTATAAATTGCTTCAAATGGTTCCTCAACAAGTTCATTTTTATTCTTTCTAGGAAAGGGGTACACACCTTTTGCCTTCCCGCGTAAGCGGATTTGTCCCTTACCTATATCGATGAAGCCTTTAACTACTCGGAGGAAATCCCTTCCAAGCACTATATTTCTTTGGTTTGGCTCCATGATAAAGAAATCAATCATTGCAATCCCCTTAAGGAATTTAACTGGAACGTCTTTTATTCTTCCCTGGATTTCAGAAATATCTCCATTAGTGTGTTCATGATAAGATGATAATTTATCCATGTTGAATTTTAAAGAATCATGAACAATTTTTGGCATAGTGGAAACCATAGATCCAATATCACAATAAGCAAGGAAGTCTTGATTAGAGATACTAATCCTAACAAAAGGCTCCCAATCATTGTCTATTTCCAAAATATCTCTCTTATTGGGTTTGGGTTTCTCTTCCTTCATTAAGTCTAGAGCATCCATTTTCTTCTCAATGGTAGCAAGTCTATCTATGACAGTATCAAAACTATGATCATAAACAAAGTAACTAGATAGACCATGTATAATTTCAAGAGCTCTAGCTTCATCACACTCTAGGAAATCTCCTTCAGCTATAATATCAAGAGAGTGTTTACACCATTTAAAAAGACCATGGTAAAAATTTCTAAGCACAATTTTTATAGGTATCCAAGGCATAATTCTCCTATGTGCATCAGAAATTCTGTCCCATGCCTTCTTCATATTTTCTCCATCCTTTTGATGGAAATCAAAAATTTCTGATTCCCTCAAAGCACCAAATCCTAACATGCTTGACTAAACGGGAAGGACTACTTAGCAAATAATTATTTTTTTGTGATTTTTGATAAGGGTTACTAAAGCAAAAACTGAAAGGTAAACTAACAAGACTAAAAAGCAAAGGTAAAAGATAGCGTGCAACTCCCCTATCCTAAAGAGTGGAGTCCCCGGCAATGGCGCCAGAAAACTTTGCTTGATGGCTTCTCGCCCCTCGTTGGTTACCCCAAGTGGAAGGTTTGAGATGCAGTGTAGCGGAAGTTTTCCCTTGGCAAAGATACCAAGGATCGATTTTCCTGAGACTCCCAGTTTCAACAAGAAGGTGTCAACTGCTAACGGCGCCAGATATTAGCAATCAACGTGGACCTGCACACAGATACAAATAACTTTGCTCCCAACGAGTACAGAGAGGTTATCAATCCCTCCGGCCTTGTAGTTTACAAAGGATCAAACGCAAGTGATAATAGTGATAGATAATGTTGCAATAGTAAGTAAAACAGAAAGTAAATAGCGGATGTGATCAGTGATGGTAATATGGACCGGGGTCTCATGATGTTCACTAGTGATGTCTCTCTCCCAAAAGACGATAAAACAGCTATGTGAGGTAAACGAATTACAGCTGGGCAATTGACAGAATTATGTGCGCAAACCAATGCTAATTATATTGCAAGAAAGGTAGAGGTTCAAAGCATGGGCGGTACGCCAAGGTAAGTAGACTGAAATCCATCAATATCTACTACTAATCATCCACCTTGAGATATCTATCCAGAACATCTCGCTGGTATTAAGTTGCGAGTCCCACCCATAGTGTAAACTCAAAGCAACAGACAACTGCATTAAAAGAACTTTGCGTAAAGTAAACAATCCTTGCACCCGCGGGCACAAGCACCGTTGTTTTCCCCCTTGTGGCAACAGCACATCCCCTAGACTCATGTTTCTGTCACTCAAGCTAGTCATCGAGGGGCATGAACCCACAATCAAGCATAACGTTCCCTCTTGGAGTCACTACCTACTACTTGGCCAAAGCAATAAATAACAACGGGGAACATGCAAGAATTACTTACAAACATAAATATAAAAGAGGTAGATCAAATATATTACTCAAACACAATCTGAACATAATCTCACAATCCATCGGATCCCAGCAAACTCAACATAGCAGCAACATAAGGATTACATATGTGCCTCGATCATGTAGGGCAGCTCACGAGGTCTAATTAGTGAAGCACAAGAAGGGGAGGAGAACATCACATAGCTACTGGTCATGGACCCATGGTCCAGGGGAGACTACTCACAACTCATCCGGGAGGCGTCCATGGTGGTGGAGAGGCTCCCGGTGGTGATCCTCCCCTCCGGCAGGGTGCCGGGAAGAGTTCTCCTGGTGCTCCCGATCTTGGAAGCGCGGCGGCGGCGGAACAGAGATGAGATCGCGAAAAAGGGTTCCCGTCTCGAGGGTTTTGGGAGACGTCTTAAATATATGCCAAAGGGGGGCACCAGCGGAGGCTCGGGGGGCCTAGGCGCCCCCCCCCCCGGCGCGGCCAGGGGGGCGCGCCACCAGGGCGCCTGGAGCCCTGGTGCCCCCCCCCCCCAGCTGTACTTTGGCTGCCAGGAAGCTTCTGGAACGCTGATTTTTTATATAATTTTTCTGGAATTTTTCGGGCAGTTCTCGTAACGTGAAAACCTGAAATACAAAAACAGCAGAAAACAGAAACTGGCACTGGGGTGCACCGAGTTAATAGGTTAGTCCAAATATGATCAAAAGTGTATGGAAGTGTATAAATATCATAGCAATATCACCCAAAAGAGGCATGGAGCAAGCAGAAATTATAGATACGTTTTGGACGTATCAGCAACCCACCGTAAGCATTCTTTGTACACAATGTATTCCCCTAGGTCCTTAATAAGGCGAAGTGTTGAGTGTTCGACTCACACAACACCACTAGTAGAATGACAACACAACTTAAGTATCAAACAACACATATTACTTCAACAGCATATGACTACTAACAAGTAACAACAAGACTTTTCCCATGTCCTCAAGAACTAAGGTAACTACTCACAAGACATAAAAGAGATCATGATCAGTGGAGATAAATGGGTGATAAACAATCTGGACATAATAATATTTCTCCAACAAAACTCAATAGCATTCACCACAAAGTAGTAATCAACACCGATGGAGTAGAGAGGATAGGCAGTACGAGTTACAACACAAGTTGCAATTGTGAGATGAGATTTGGATGAAGATGGAGATGGTGCTGATGTTGGGGATGATGTTGATGATGATCTCGATGATGCCCGTGACGATGGTGATGACGATGGCGATGATCTCCCCTTCCGGGAGGTGATCTCCCCGGCGAAATCTGCCCGCCGGAGATGGCTTTTTCTTCTCTGTAGGTTTCCGCCACGGAGCGGCGGCGGAACTCCGTAAAAACTCTCGTTTTAGGGTTTTCGGATAACGGAGAGTATATAGGCAAAAGGGGGCAGCCGGAGGTGGGCCAGGGGCTCCAGGCGCCCCCCGGCGCGGCCAGGGGGGCGCGCCCCTAGGGCGCCTGGACACCCTGTGGCCCCCCTCTGGTTGCCCTTTCGTGTGCCTTCGTGATCCGTCTGGAAAATATCTCCCGTCGATTTTCAGGTAATTTGGAGGTATTCTTCTTCGGCAACTCAGCGTCCACTTTTTACTGCTGAATCCTGCGTCTGCTGCTTCGGCATCGGAAAGTTGCAAACTGTGTAAAATAGGCCAAAACAACATAAGAACATCATCGTAACGTGAAATATATCAATGAATAAGGATAAATTACGATATAAAATAGTGATGCATTTTGGATGTATCAATTGTCATATTGCCATGCATGATCATGTAGTTGACATCGTATTTGTGGCAAAGCCACCATGCATAATTTTTCATACATGTCACTCTTGATTCATTGCATATCCCGGTACACCGCCGGAGGCATTCATATAGAGTCCTACTTTGTTCTAGTATCGAGTTGTAATATCGAGTTGTATTGAAAGTGTGATGATCATCATTATTAAAGCATTGTCCCATGGGAGGAAAGGCTAAATCAATAAAGCCCCTCCGCAAAAAAGGCCAAAGAAAAAAAGGCCCAAAAATAGAAAAGAAATAAAAGAAAAAGGGACAATTGCTATTATCTTTTTCCACACTTGTGCTTCAAAATAGCACCATGTTCTTCATGATAGAGAGTCTCATGTTTAGTCAATTTTATATACTAGTGGGCATTTTCATTATAGAACTTGGCTTGTATATTCCAACGATGGGCTTCCTCAAATGCCCTAGGTCTTCGTGAGCAAGCAAGCTGGATGCACACCCACTTAGTTTCTTTTGTTGAGCTTTCATACATTTTTAGCTCTAGTGCATCCGTTGCATGGCAATCCCTACTCACTCACATTGATATCTATCGATGGGCATCTCCATAGCCCGTTGATACGCCTAGTCGATGTGAGACTATCTCCCTCCTTTTTGTCTTCTCCACAACCACCTCTCTATTCCACATAGTGCTATGTCCATGGCTCACGCTCATGTATTGCGTGAAAGTTGAAAGGTTTGAAAGAATAGAGTATGAAAACAAGTGCTTGGCTGAAATCGGGGTTGTGCATGATATAAATATTTTGTGTGATAACGAGGGAGCATAGCCAAAACTATATGATTTTGTAGGGATAACTTTATTTAGCCGTAGTATTTTGAGAAGACATGATTGCTTTGTTGGTATGCTTGAAGTATTATTATTTCTTATGTCAATATAGACTTTTGTCTTGAATCTTTCAGATCTGAACCTTCATGCCACAATTAAGAGAATTACATTAAAAACTATATTTGTTAGCATTCCACATCAAAAATTATTTCTTTATCATTTACCTACTCGAGGACGAGCAGGAATTAAGCTTGGGGATGCTTGATACGTCTCCAATGTATCTATAATTTTTGATTGTTCCATGCTATTATATTATCCTTCTAGGATGTCTTATGGGCTTTTATATACACTTTTATATGATTTTTGGGACTAACCTATTAACCCAGAGCCCAGTGCCAGTTACTGTTTTTCCCTTGTTTTTGAATTTTGCAAAAAAGGAATATCAAACGGAGTCCAATTGACGAGCCAATTTTGGATGATTTTTTCTGGACCAAATGAAGCCCCCGAAGCAAAAGAGTTGGGCCAGGAGAGCCACGGGCTGCCCACGAGGGTGGGGGCATGCCCTGGGCAGGGGGCGCGCCCTCCTATCTCGTGGACAGCCCAGAAGCCCCCCTGACGTGTGCCCTACGCCAAAAAATCCTATAAATACTGAAACCTTCGGAAATTAACCTAGATCAGGAGTTCCGCCGCCGAAAGCCTCTGTAGCCACCGAAAACCAATCTAGACCCCGTTTCGGCACCCTGCCGGAGGGGGGAACCCTCACCGATGGCCATCTTCATCATCCCGGTGCTCTCCATGACGAGGAGGGAGTAGTCCACCCTCGGGGCTGAGGGTATGTATCAGTAGCTATGTGTTTGATCTCTCTCTCTCTCTCTCTCTCTCTCTCTCTCTCTCTCTCTCTCTCGTGTTCTTGAGATGGCACGATCTTGATGTATCACGAGCTTTGCTATTATAGTTGGATCTTATGATGCTTCTCCCCCTCTACTCTCTTGTAATGGATTGAGTTTTCCCTTTGAAGTTATCTTATCGGATTGAGTCCTTAAGGATTTGAGAACACTTGATGTATGTCTTGCACGTGTTTATCTGTGGTGACAATGGGATATCATGTGATCCACTTGATGTATGTTTTGGTGATCAACTTGCGAGTTCCGTGACCTTGGGAATCTATGCATAGGGTTTGGCACACATTTTCGTCTTGACTTTCCGGTAGATACTTTGGGGCACTCTTTGATGTTCTATGTGTTGGTTGAATAGATGTTTCTGAGATTGTGTGATGTATATCG
The DNA here is from genome assembly GCA_902687465.1 of Secale cereale. Classification (NCBI taxonomy): domain Eukaryota; kingdom Viridiplantae; phylum Streptophyta; class Magnoliopsida; order Poales; family Poaceae; genus Secale; species Secale cereale. The sequence continues at coordinate 95,214,964 of LR738714.1, read as the reverse complement.
TATAATCATGCCCACGGATACTTGAGGTGACAATGGAGTATCTAGGTGACATTAGGGTTTTGATTGATTTGTGTCTTAAGGTGTTATTCTAGTACGAACTCTATGCTAGATTGAACGTTACTACAGACTCTTGAATAGATCGATCAGAAAGAATAGCTTTGAGGTGGTTTTGTACCCTACCATAATCTCTTCGTTTGTTCTCCGCTATTAGTGACTTTGGAGTGACTCTTTGTTGCATGTTGAGGGCTAGTAATATGATCCAATTATGTTATCCTTGTTGAGAGAACTTGCACTAGTGAAAGTATGAACCCTAGGCCTTGCCTACTATCATTGCAACACCGTTTATGCTCACGTTTACCACTTGCTACCTTGATGTTTTTATATTTTCTTACTACAGAAACCTATATCTACCATCCATATTGCACTTGTATCACCATCTCTTCGCCGAACTAGTGCACCTATACAATTTACCATTGTATTGGGTGTGTTGGGGACACAAGAGACTCTTTGTTATTTGGTTGCAGGGTTGCTTGAGAGAGACCATCTTCATCCTACGCCTCCCACGGATTGATAAACCTTAGGTCATCCACTTGAGGGAAATTTGCTACTGTCCTACAAACCTTTGCACTTGGAGGCCCAACATTGTCTACAATAAGAAGGTTGTGTAGTAGACATCATACACCTTCTACCAGACATCCGAAGGCAAGATCTTTGTTGCTAAGAATGGGTCCTTTCTCGAGGAGTTTATCTGGAAAGAAGTGAGTGGGAGGAAAGTTGAACTTGATGAGGTAATTATACCTTCTCTCGAATTGGAAAGTAGCTCATCAGAGAAAATCGTTCCCGTGATGCCTATACCAACGAGAGAAGAAGCTAATTATGATGATCATGAAACTTTAGATCAAGATACTACTGAACCTCGAAGACCAACCAGAACGCATTCCTTAATGGATTTATGAAAGAAGAGTTGTATATGATACAACCAGAAGGGTTTGTCGATCCTAAAGGTGCTAACAAAGTATGCAAGCTCCAGCGATCCATCAATGGACTGGTGCAAGCATCTCGGAGTTGGAATATACGCTTTGATGAGTTGATCAAAGCATATGGTTTTATACAGACTTATATGTGGATGACATATTGTTGATTGGAAATGATATAAAATTTCTGGTAGCATAAAATGATACTTAAATAAGAATTCTTCAATAAAAGACCTCGATGAAGCTTCTTGTATATTGGGCATCAAAATCTATAGAGATAGATCAAGACGCTTAATAGGACTTTCACAAAGCACATACCCTGACAAAGTTTTGAAGTAGTTCAAAATGGATCAGTCAAAGAAAGGGTTCTTGCCTGTGTTGCAAGGTGTGAAACTGAGTCAGACTCAATGCACGACTACTGTAGAAGATAGAGAGAAACTGAAAGTCATTCCCTATGCCTCAGCCATAGGTTCTATCATGTATGATATGCTATGTACCAGACCTAATGTATTCCTTGCCACGTGTCTAGCAAGGGGATACAAGAGTGATCGATAAGTGGATCACTGGGCATTAATCACATGGCGATGTGAACTACGGGTGTTAATCACATGGCGATGTGAACTAGATTATTGACTCTAGTGCAAGTGGGAGACTGATGGAAATATGCCCTAGAGGCAATAATAAAAATGGTTATTTATATTTACTTAATCATGATAAAGGTTTATTATTCATGCTAGAATTGTATTGTCCGGAAACTTAAATACATGTGTGAATATGTAAACAAATATTGTGTCCCTAGTAAGCCTCTACTAGACTAGCTCGTCGATCAAAGATGGTTAAGGTTTCCTAACCATGGACATGTGTTATCATTTGATAACAGGATCACATCATTAGGAGAATGATGTGATGGACAAGACCCATCTGTTAGCTTAGCATTTGATCATACAGTTTATTGCTACTGCTTTCTTGTATGTCAAATACATGTTCCTTAGACAATGAAATCATGCAACTCCCGGATACCGGAGGAATACCTTGTGCTCTATCAAACATCACAACGTAACTGGGTGATCATTAAGATGCTCTATAGGTATCTCTGAACGTGTTTGTTGAGTTGGCATGGATCGAGATTGGGATTTGTCACTCCGAGTGTTGGAGAGGTATCTCTGGGCCCTCTCGGTAATACACATCATAAGAAGCCTTGCAAGAAAATGACTAATGAGTTAGTTACGATATGATGTATTATGGATATGGTAATCATGTTGAACAAGTAAATGACTTCTTGTTTGGAATAAGTTTTAGTTCTTTTAAGTATAGGAGCATCATCACAAGCCAAAGTTCCAACGCAATTGAAGAAGTCTTGAATAGTTTCTTTTCCTATAACATTCCTTCTCATAAACAAAAGTTTTAGCATCCAGGTTGCCGGATTGTCCAATTTTAGGACTCAGACCATCATCTGTTTCTGCCATACGAAATCACTCATGATGATAAGTTCAATCAAACAAGAGATCGAACGAGAAAAAGGCAAATAAAAAAGAGAGGGCGAATAAAACGGCAAATTTTTGTGATGTGGGGGAGATGAAAATGAGAGGCAAATGGCAAATAATGTAAATTGCAAGGATATGAGATTTGTGATTAGGAACCTAATAGATGTTGATGATGTCTCCCTCGCAACGACGCTAGAAATTCCTTTGACGTGGCTTGAGACTACGTCGGTATTTCCCTAAAGAGGAAGGGATGATGCAGCACAATGACGGTAAGTATTTCCCTCAGTTATGAAACAACTTTATCGAACCAGTAGGAGAACCACGCAACACTATGTAAATGGTACCCGTAACAAAGAACAAATACTTGCAACCCGACGCATAAGAGGGGTTGTCAATCCCTCCCGGGTAAAAGATTGGTAAATAGGTAGATGGGTAAAAGCAAATGGAACAACGGCAAATAAAATTCAGCGAGGTGGGTTTTTGATAATATATATCTGAAAATAAAAGATGCAAATAAAAAAAGGCAAATAGCAATGTAGATCTGAAAGTATATGATAGGAAAATAGACCCGGGGCCGTAGATTTCACTTGTGGCTTCTCTCGAGAAATAGCACACGGTGGGTAAACAAATTACTATTGGGCAATTGATAGAAAGGTGAATAATCATGATGATATCCAAGACAATGATCATGTATATAGGCATCACGTCCAAGATTAGTAGACCGACTCTTGCATGCATCTTCTACTATTACTCCACACATCGACCACTATCCAGCATGCATCTAGTGTATTAAGTTCATGGAGAAACAGAGTAATGCAATAAGAACAATGACATGACATAGAAAAGATCTATTCGTGTAGGAATAAACCCTATCTTTTTATCCTTAATAGCAACAATACATACGTGCCTCGCTACCCCTTCTGTCACTGGGTGAGGACACTGCAAGATCGGACCCATCACAAAGCACATCTTCCCATTGCAAGATAATTAGATCAAGTTGGCCAAACAAAATCCAAATATCGGAGAAGAAATACGAGGCTATAATAATCAAGTACGGATATTAAGGCAAAACAAATCTGATCATAAACTCACAATTCATCGGATCCCAACGAACACACCACACAAAGTCATTACATCAAATAGATCTCCAAGAGAACTTTGTATTGAACAACAAAGAGAGAAGAAGCCATCTAGCTACTGCCTACGGACCTATAGGTCTGAGGTGAACTACTCACGCATCATCGGAGGAGCACCAATGAGGATGATGAACCCCTTCGTGATCGTGTTCCCCTCCGGCGAAGTGCGGAAAAGGGCTCTAGATTGGATCTCGTGGCTCTGGAACTTGCAGCGGCTGAAACAATTTTTCGTCGACTCCCCTAGGGTTTCTTGAATATTTGGATATTTATAGAGCTGAGAGGCAGTGCAGGAGACCCCCGTGGGCCCCACAACCCACCAGGGCGTGCATGGGCTCCTAGGCATGCCCTGGTGTCTTATGGGCCCCATGGGCCTCGCCCTGGTCGGTTCCTTGACTCCTGTGCTTCCTTCTGGTCCAGAAAAAATCCTCAAACAGTTTCGTGGCATTTGGACTCTGTTTGATAAGGATTTTCTGTGAAGGAAAAAAAAGCAAAAACAGCAACTAGCATTGGGCACTATGTCAATAAGTTAGTCCCAGAAATGGTATAAAGTTGCTATACAATGATTGTAAAACATTCAAGATTGATAATATAACAACATGGAACACGCAAAAATTATAGATACATTGGAGACGTATCAGTGTTGTCTACATAGTGCTTGGTTCTCTTACTGGATTGATAACCTTGGTTTCATAACTGAGTGAAATACTTACCGCCGCTGTGCTGCATCATCCCCTCCTCTTTGGGGAATTTACTGACGCGGTTCACAAGTAGCACACATGTTGCAGGAGGATGTAGCGGTAGTCGCGACTAGTGTGTTGCAAAGAGAGTTTGCATCTTCTGGGATATGAGGTTATCGCACGATAACGCATTCAGCGAATAGGTTGCATCGGCACGACAACATTGTCGTGGCAAGTTGAGGGGTTGGCTAGGGGAGGAGCTGGCATGGAGGGGGAGGCATTGGCTACTGATTTGGAGATGGGACGCCTCGTCGCTGAGCTTGTAAAGTCGAGGACCATGAGAAGATGATGTCACATGGCGTCCATCCAACAGACCGCCAAGGGAGTCAGAGGGAGCAGCCGTGCCATTAATATGATGTGTGGTTAGCGGTCATGTCCCCCCTCGCCGGTGATAATCCATGCAGAGTGGTGCATATATGGGATGTAGGGAGGTTCAAAATCCGCCTGCGACGTAGGGAGGAAGACAATGAAACTTCCTCGCGTTGATGATTGGGTTTGGAGCGACGTCCAACCAAAGCCTCAGCAACCTATTTCTGGAGGCAACGAGGTCGTTTTGGAGCGAGCTTCATAAGTTTTGCCGATTGTGATGCTTATAACAATTCTGCTACTAGAGGATTTTGTTTTTATTGATTGTTGTGCTAGCGGTTATGGCGATCAGCCATGCCACATGTGCTAAAGTTGCTCTAAGAGCATCTACAGTCGGGCGCATCAAATCTGACCCCCTCAAACGCCCGTGGACACGACTGGGCTCGTCTGCAGACAGTGACCGGTCACGCCTCAATATTTGATTCTACAACTGGACACCTCAAATAAGAAACCTCAAATCCATATTTATTATTACATGCAAAGTGAAACCTAATCTAACCGGAGGTCGCCCGGTTCTGCCGTGACCATGTCCGACGGTAAGCTGCTCTTCCCAGAGTGTTGGTCCGGTCGCCGACAAGGTAGAGTAGGCCATGCGACACGAGCCGGCTCACGGGACTCAACGCGCCACCGTCTCCCATGCCCTACTCTTCCTTGTCTGAGTCTGAAACCCGTACGGTGCCGGTGGACGTCAGAACGGTCATGGATCCATCGTGGGACGAGCCGGCGATGTCCACCACGATGCGATTGCGACGCCCGGACTGCTGCACCGTACGAGGTGACAGAGAATGCCACTCCGCCTTGCCAACATCCATTGCCGCGAGGGCCTCCGCCGCCTCCCGCACCCGCTGCCTCCCTCAGCGGGCACGACGTGACATGTTCTCATCGAACAAGGCCCATGGCGCATCCCAATGCTCGGCGCGCCAACGGAGGGGTTGTGCGTCAGCCATCGCGTTCGGATGCCAGACGGACGACACCACCTCCAACGTGGAAGCAACGACACACCTAGCGCTGGATCCATGCGCCATTTGGGCAGACGCGATGGATTCCCGACAAAAGGAGTCCGAGCGATGCCGGGCACGGGTCTCCTCCCGGGAGCGTGATACGTCTCCAACGTATCTATAATTTTTTATTATTACATGCTGTTATATTATCATTCTTGGATGTTTTATAATCATTTTATAGCAGTTTTATATCATTTTTGGTACTGACCAATTGACATAGTGCCCAGTGCCATTTGCTATTTTTTGCTTGTTTTTTACTTCGTAGAAAATCAATACCAAACGGAGTCCAAATGCCACAAAACTTTTTGGAGATTTTTTTTTCTGCCCATAAGACATCTAGAGAGTCAAGGAAGCACACAAGGGGAGGCCCGTGGGGTCCACTAGGCACCAGGGCGTGCCAGAGGCCCCAGGCGCACCCTGGTGGGTAGTGGAGCCCATGGGAACCTTCTCCACCGACCTCCGACTCTATAAATATCATAATATCCCATAAACCCTAGAGGAGACGTCGGAAAATTGGCCAACTTGATTGATTTATCTTGCCATGGGAAGAGGTGATTTGTAATGGTTCGATCTTGCGGTGCTCAATCTCAGTGACAAAAGAGATATGACACACATGTATCACTGCTATTAAGGATAACAAGATGGGGTCTATTCCTACATGAATAGATCTTGTCTACATCATGTCATCGTTCTTATTACATTACTCCGTTTCTCTATGAACTTAATACAATAGTTGCATGCTGGAGTAATAGTAGTAGATGCAGGCAGGAGTCGATCTACTAATCTTGGACGTGATGCCTATATACATGATCATCGTCTTGGATATCATCCTAATTATTTGCTTTTCTATCAATTGCTCAATAGTAATTTATTTACTCATCGTATACTATTTTCTCAAGAGAAGCCACTAATGAAATCTACGATCCCTCGGTCTATTTTCTGTCATATATTTTCAGATATATTCAATTAAAAATACAAAAATACATCGCTGAGTTTTATTTGCTTTCATTTCATTTGCATCTATCAATCTATCTATTTATCAAATCTCAATACGGTCGAGGGATTGACAACCCCTCTGCGTTGCTTGGTTCTCCTACGAGATTGATAATCTTGGTTTCATCACTGAGGGAAATACTTACCGCTGTTGTGCTGCATCATCACCTCCTCTTTGGGGAATTTACTAACGTGAATCACAAGTAGTAGAGCAGTGGAGCGCAAGCTGGACATCCATCTCCTCCTCGGGGCCGTGTGGGATGAGCACGGGGCGATGAATCTGGGGGTGAAGGAGTCGGACTCGTTGCCCGCCATGCCGGAGACAACCGGAGATGAGCTTGGGTGACGGAGGGAGTGGAATGAAGTGGCTAGGGTTTGGTCTCGTGAGCGAATGGAGAGGAATATATGCAGGCTCGCGTGTATTCGGGCTGGATATGAGGGGTGCCGGCAGCCCGGACTTTTGAGGCGTCCGACTGGATCAGATTTTCATGATCGGTAAGTGACCAGGTGGGCTGCCGGGGGTTTGAGGCGGGTTAGATGCTCTAAGAGCATCTACAACCGGACTTGGCAAATCCGACCCCTCAAACGCCCGCGCACGCGTCCGCATGCACTGATCTGGCACCCCTCAAATGTTGAGCCGCACATCCTCATACCGCAAATTTCGATCCTGAAATCCATGCAATCCATGCACGTCGATCATACGGTACAAACTATCTGAATGCCAAAGTTTGAAACCAAGCAAAGCAAATCATAGTTCAACCAACCGGACATGGCAAAATGAAATCAATGTCCGAGCATGACAGATGGCTTCAGATAACTGGTTGGGCGCCTCCTCCAAGAGGAATGGGTCCCGCTCCAGGCGGAATGCGTCTTGCTCGTCCTGCTCCGCCTGACTCTGGGATGCCTGCTCCGCCTGCATCTGGGTTGCCTGCTCCAACTCCATCCGGGCCGCTTCCTCCGCCTGCATCCGGGCCGCCTCCTCCGCCTGCATCCGAGCCCGAACGAGCTGCGGCGAGTCACACACTTCGACCGTCGGCATCTGTGTAGGCGGAAAGCTCTCCGGAATGCCCCAACCGGTGCTCGGTTCATCCTGTGTCCCAAGGGGGTCGGACAGCGTAATCCGCGTAGGTGCTCAGACGGAAGGGGTGCGGGGATCTGGGCGCGGCGGAGGAGACAACTGCTCCACTACGTCCGAACCTCCCTGCGCCGCCGCCTCCGACCCCCTCTCTCGCTTCCGGCGTCGCCACAACTTGCGGGTGACGATCTCCGTCTTGCAAATCGTCGCCGACGAAATCACGCCTCCGACAGACGAGGTGAACCGCGTCTCCATCGCCGCGGTGTGGGTCGGCTGGACGACATCTTCGGTGATGGAGCTGGACCGGAGGTGAGGACTGGGAGCAAAGGTGAAGGCAGGCGAGGGTTCGGGCGCGGAAATGGTTGGAGGCGGCGGGAGGAGGAGGAAGGATTTTGTGGATTTGCTGCAATTTAGGATGGGGTCGGCCTGTCGGGTCGCCTCCATATTCGCCCCGTATTTGGGCTTGATATAGAGGGTGCCGGTCAGCCCGAGCGTTTGAGGGCCGTTTGAGAGGCCGTCTGGATAAAAAAAATTGTGATCGGGATGTATGAGACGGGTTTGTAAGGTCGTGTTGTAGATGCTCTATCTTAATAAATTCTTCGGAGAATCTAATCTGCATGATACTCCCTCCAACGCCAGCTGCTCTGCCGAAAACAAACACGAAAACACAGGAGAGGGAGGAGACAGATTCCCTCCGCGCCGCCGCTTCCTCCTGTCCTCCTGATCCGTCCCATACCCCGATGCCGTCGCGCTCGCTCCGCGTCGCCGTCATCGGCGCCGGGGCCGCAGGTCTGGTGGCGGCGCGCGAGCTGCGACGCGAAGGCCACGCCCCCGTCGTGTTCGAGCGCACGGACGGCGTGGGCGGCACCTGGGTCTACGAAGCCGACGCCGACGCGTCCGCCTCGGCGGAGCAACCCGGTGGCGCCCGGCGGCGCTCGAACCTCTACGCGTCCCTCCGCACCAACCTCCCGCGCGAGTGCATGGGCTTCCTCGACTTCCCCTTCGTCACGGGCCCCGACGGCGACCCCCGCAGGTTCCCGGGACACGCGGAGGTGCTCCGGTACCTCCAGAGCTTCGCGCGGCGGTTCGACCTCCACAGCCTCGTCCGGCTGGAGACGGAGGTGGTCCGGGTGAGCAGGGAGGCGAGCGGCACCAGCTGGCGCGTCAGGTACTCGAGGAAGGCGTCCGGCAGCGAGAAGCGCGAAACGCATGAGGAGGTGTTCGACGCCGTCGTCGTATGCAACGGCCACTACTCCGAGCCGCACTTCGCCGACGTCGCCGGTAACACATTGATCCACTCTCATTCTCCGCCGGCACGCACACCTCCTGCTGCACAATGCGTCGTCGATCGAGTCCGTGACAGTTTGCTTTGTTACCCCAGGCGTGGATGCTTGGCCTGGGAAGCAGCTGCACAGCACCAGTTACCGCGTGCCCGAGCCATTCCACGGTCAGGTGCGTCCGTCCTTCCGTCGTTCCGTGTGTTTTTGCCCACTAGGACCGTCCTTCCGTCCAAGATGCGTCGGTTTTTCAACAGTAGTAAATTCAATTATTATTATTTTTTGCGGGGGGGG
>LR738714.1:95193890-95205525 GCA_902687465.1 Secale cereale | reverse complement strand
AGGTTGTGGTGGTGGTAGGGTGTGGACCGAGTGGGACGGACATCTCGAGGGACATCGCTGGCGTCGCCCAAGAGGTCCATCTCGCGGATAAAACTTGCCTGCTCCCTCCTCATGCTCCCATCCGTGCTCCCACTTCATCCTACGGCTGTCCTTCTTCCTTTTTTCTTTCTAATCTAACCATCTCCCCCCCTGATTTTAAGAGGGTGGGGCCGGGCCTTATTTTGCTCCAATCAAATCTAGCCACGTACGCGGGAGCACGGATGGGCACACGTGAGGGGAGCAGGCAAGTCTCGTCCCCATCTCGCCAGTAGATGGGCGTTTTCTGCCACTAGCGAGAAGCTGCCTGGACATGCTAATATGTGGCTTCATTCCGAGGTAATATCAACATATCACAGTAATAGCAACCAAAAAAATTCAGGATGCAAACTTTGCACTCTCCCGACGACAATCCCATGGAAATCCTTCTCGCCATGTATGCACAGATCGACTGTGCTCAGGAAGACGGGAGTGTGGTCTTCCAGGACGGCAGTCGCGTCAAAGCGGATGTCATCATGCATTGCACCGGGTACATATGCTCGTCTCCTCAGCGCTTTTTCCTCCTTCTTCTTTTTTGGCACCATCTGCTCGTGCTTGGCTTGCGGATGCTCATCATCGTGTCATGTTTGTACACGCGGCATTCTGTTAAGAACAAAATAAATACTTAAGTTACATGTACCAACCAAGTCACCCACTTGGCTAAGCTAATGGGGGGAGGCGGTACAAGATATTGGTGCACCCTCTCTCATGTCTAGACTCACAAGACTTTGGGCGTGTGGTCACAAAAGCATGGTGGTCACATAGAACTTTAAGAGAGAGGACTACACGCATTTTAACTATATTGTCTGATCCGAGACTATACTAACTTGAATAACACCTGATGAGTTCATGCTCGCGTCAATTCATTCAAAAGTCTGAACTGGTGGAGAGGTAGGCAATATGTTTCAACACAACTCTTCACATCTGGACTTTTTTAGTCCTTAGACGTGTGATTGATGTAGACTGTAGAACATATTTTTTAATATTGCGTTGGTAGTCTTGAAACTCGGGAACTAGCCAACTTATCCAAAAGTCTAAGGCAATGCGGTGTATCGTAATACAGAGATGTCAAACTTACAAGTGTATTATACCGAACAGGGATGATTTCCGGCCGGAAACGAAACCCGGGAGCGGAGGCGTGTATTTTTTACAAGTGTATTCTACAGAAACACGACAATCCAAACATAGCCTAAGCATATAGGGGGAGATGGTATGATATACTGCCTATTCCAGCAGAAGTCATATCACACCCAAGGTGTTGGTGGCATGTTTGGTTGTGACCTGGACTCTATGCACGAGGAAAATCGTGTCTGGCTTGGCTTGAAAAATGGAAGATTTTTTCCTAGCTAGGCTGCCTAGGCTATTTTTTGATCCCTTGAATTAGTATCCGCTGCTCAGTTTTGGTCGCCCTGCACCTCGTTCTTGGATGATATGTAACTCACCTTGGCCACCTGACTCAGTCTGGTCGTATGCCTAGATGGCTGGCCAGGCTAATCACCCATATAGTTCCTCCAGCCAGTCTACCGGAGGATTTATCGAGTCATCAACCAAATAAGGTGCACACAGTTTCCAGACACACTTCAGCCCACGCAAGCAAATCAAATACTCACTCCGTCCCAAAATCAGTGACTCAAAAGTGACTCAACCATGGATATTAAACCCTGTAATTTCCAAAACCATGGATATTAAACCCTGTAATTTCCAAAACCATTTAGTTCCAAGCTTAGCCACGATAGAAAAGTAATTTTGCATTTAGGTGTTTCCTTGAAATGTGACAAAATGTACGTAGGAAATGCAAGGAATTCGATACACGCAAACTTCCATAACAAAACTATAATTGTCTGTGTCATGTGCAAAATAACTTGTCTTCTTTTAGGGTTTCAATGCAAAAGCACCTTGAATAACAAGGCTAATGTTTGGGAATGGTGTTTGACAGTTAACTTTTGGGAATTTATCTTTTTCCAGGATTGTAAAATAAATCTAAAAAAAGTTACTGGTCTAGAAAAAAAATCATCAACCATTACCAACATTTTTATTCCGTCCAAAAAAATGTAACGAATTTATCTTCCTATTTTCGCACATTGTCCATTTTTATGATTTATGCGGGTTAGCCTAAAAGCATTCCCTACATCCATGAACTTTTTGTAGTTTTTGAGAAGCCCAAAATACAAATTCACTTTTTAAAACTACTGCAATGTTTATCTTAATGGTTTTATTATAGAGTTCATGGTTCCATTTAGATAGCTTCCTCGTATGGAGTAATTCATTGATATTTAGTTGTATGGAACATGAATATTTGGATTAACTGTATGAGAACTAAAGCTGAAAATATGTATGTTGATTATATTTTATTGTTGTATAATCATAAATATTTATTGAATATAAGTAGCATAATAGAATGCAAAGAATTTTCCATGCATGGTAGCATTTTGAGGTGGGCCTTGTCCGGTGCATCGTTGCATGTTAAGAGAAATACATGAGTGGGGATCATTCATTTAGTTATACAGGATTATGATTCAAAGTGGAATAAAATTTTAAAAATGCATATCTTTGTTTATCTTAACCTTTTTGAAATGATGTTTATCTTATCCCGAGGGTAGATACAAGTACAACTTCCCATTCCTCACCAACGATGCAACAGTCTCCGTGGACGACAATTGTGTCGATCCACTGTACAAGCATGTGTTCCCGCCACAGGTTGCTCCTGGACTCTCCTTCATCGGGTTGCCTTTAAAGGTTTGTTTCTATCATTACATTTGTAGTGCGCCTATATAGCAGGCTCACTATTTTTGGCAATTGTGATGAGTCCTTTATTCATTATGTTCATAAGAATAAGGATATTTGGAATTTTTCAGCTCAAGTAATATAATATCCTACATATGTAGGATGCGGTCTTTTGGGACATGTACCCAAGCGATGATTAAATCTGGGCCATCAATAAAAACTTTGAGATCCAAGGGTAATATAGTATAGAACTAATTAAGTACATGACATATATGAAGAGTGTACACCATCAATATAACAAGGAATATTGATCCAGTGTACCTCCCGGGTAGTTAGCGTGCAATTATTGTGTTAGAAGTTCATGTCGAGTAGTTATTCCATGCGGTATAGCTAGAGTTTTAGTAATCAGTGAGATTTAGACTTTGGAGACAGTGAAGGCACGCGCTGCTATAATAGAAGGATTTGAAGACTTTGAAGTTTTTTTCCTCCAAAAAACCTGGAGCCTTGAGAGAGGCGATTAGGGTTTACGGGTGGACTCACGGCGGCGCTCGTTGATCCCATCGACGAGGCGCTCTCGGAGACCAATCAGGGATGGCTCCGGCCCCTGATCGGGATCGGGGTAAGGATCCCTTGTCGCCTACGGCGGCGAGGGTGAAGTTGGCGGAGGCTTTGGGCAAGTTGGAGATCTCGGAAGAAGAAGCAACGCCGCTCGTTTTGGACGACGGCGAGGAAGGGCCGGTGAAGTGGATGCTGGCTGGGAAAGTGCTTCATCGTCATACACTGCATATCCAAACCATCACGAGTGCTTTGCGTCCTGCCTGGGGAAATCCGAAAGGATTGTCTTTCAGGCCTGCTGGGGAAAATATCTTCGTCGCTGAATTTGCCAGTCAGAGAGATCGTGATAGGATTTGGGAGGGCTCCCCATGGCACGTGAGTAAGAATGCGGTGATTCTTTCAGAGTTTGATGAGTGTATGAGACCATCAGAATTGAGATTCGACAAGCTACAGATGTGGGCTAGGGTGGTTAATCTCCCTTTTAACCTGCGGGACGAAAAGTGGAGTAAAGCGATAGCAAAACAAATTGATCAACATGCAACAATGGTTCAGTTTGATCAAGAAGCAGGATACCTGAGGGCGAGAGTCACAGTGGATGTGGAAAAGCCTTTGAGGAGATGGATACTAATAGAGTCAAAGAGAAGGAAGTGTATGGACCCGTACGATATTCTGTATGAAAATGTTCCACACTTTTGCTTTTCGTGTGGTCGGCTAGGGCATGCGGATCTTTACTGCCCGACGCCAGGAACCAGGGATGAAAAAGGAGATCTTCCGTATGTCAAGGGTCTGCGGGCACCGGAGGATCGAAGGAAAGGAGTTTCGAGTGAGAGTTATGCGAGGGATCCAAGTAGTACGCAGAATAGAAAAGCAGAAACTCGCAACTCTACCTCGGCGGTAGATGGAGGTGCTGAAGTTACTTCCCCAATAAAAGCCCGACCACAACAAAATAAGAGAAAGGGAGTACCTCAGGAACCAAAGAAGGTATACAGAAAGGTTGAAGTGCCTCTTCTTATGAATACTGCTTATACAGAGAAGGAGGGCGGATCTGATGATCCAAGTGCTTCAGGAGAGAATGTTAGCTTGGAACAAGATTCAGTTATAAGTGAGGGGGAGACACGGGAACCGAAGAAGAAGAAACCCACCCCGACGAATTCAGATAACTTGGCAGAGGCTGCTTTGCAGCCCTGCCGGGGTCAATGAGTTGCCTCAGCTGGAACTGCCGGGGGCTTGGGAACCCCGGGGCAGTTCGGGAGCTTCGCAGTATTGTGAAGCAAGAAGCGCCCGGTCTCCTGTTTGTTATGGAGACAAAAATAGCTGCAGCAAGAGTAGAAAGCTTGAAGGCCTCCCTGGGGTTTGCAGGCTGTTTTGCAGTCAACAGTGTAGGTCTTAGTGGAGGGATTGGCATGTTTTGGACGTCTGAACTTGATGTTGAGTTAAAGAACTTTAGTTCTGCCCATATTGATATTATGGTGCGGAGAAGGGCTAACATGGATAAGACATGGAGAGTTACTGGTTTCTATGGGGCTCCACGGGTGGAGGATAGGCACCACAGTTGGAGGTTCATGAGAACGTTGTTTGCAATCCAGCATCAAGCCTGGATGTGCATTGGAGATTTTAATGAAACTTTAAAGGGTACAGAACACTTTTCGAGGGCACCTCGCCCTGAGTGGCAGATGCGTGCGTTCAGGGAAGCTATGGATGAATGTTTGCTTATTGATCTAGGGTGGACAGGTGTGGAATATACTTGGGATAATCGTCAGTCAGGCGATTCAAATGTCAAAGCTCGGATTGATAGAGCGTTTGGAAATACTGCTATGATAGATTTGTTTGAGCATATTGAAGTGCGGCATATTGTGGCTACGGAGTCTGATCACTGCTTTGTAAAGGCAGATCTTCGGGAGCGATCTGGTCAAAATAATTTGAGGGGGCCGAGGCCCTTTCGCTATGAAGATGTATGGCAAACGCATATGGAATATGATAACCTCGTCTTGGATAGTTGGAAAAAGAGTACGAGGGGTCAGGGTTTGCAAGGAGTCAATCAAGCTCTGAAACTTCTCCAGGATGACTTGGCGTCCTGGGGAGCGCGGGAGTTTGGGTGCCTAGCTCGCAAAGTTCGGAAGCTCCGAGAGAAGCTTTCACGCTTACGGGAACGTTCTGTTGGAAGGGGTCCGTCTGACGAGGAAAGGGCGATCACAAAGCAGCTCCAACTAGCACTTAAGCAGGAGGAGATTTGGATGCGTCAGCGATCCCGGGTCACATGGCTGCGTGATGGGGACAGGAATACGGGATACTTTCAAGCCCAGGCATCGCAGCGCAAGCCTATGAATAAAATCGAGGGTCTAGAACGTGCTGATGGAACGCGATGCAGCAATACAGAGGAGGATCAAGCGGAGGTTCAGTCTTTTTATCAGGCTTTGTACTCATCGAGAGGGTTCCATCAGCCCGAGGAGTTATTACAGTTTGTCCCTACCCGAGTTACGGGTGCTATGAATGAAGAGTTGCAAAAACCCTACACTGAGAGGGAAATCAAACAAGCTCTCTTCCAAATGGCCCCGTCAAAAGCCCCGGGAGTGGATGGTTTTACGGCGGGATTTTTTCAGCGTCATTGGCACTTCTTAAAAGATGATGTGGTGCCAGCAGTGCTTGATTTCTTGAATGGTGGTGAGTTACCAGAAGGTATGAATGATACTTCGATTACGCTTATACCAAAGGTACAATTTCCACAAAAGATATCTCAATACCGTCCGATCTCTCTATGCCCGGTTTTGTATAAAATTGCTGCTAAAGCTATTGCTAACCGTCTAAGGGTTTGTCTGGATGAGGTTATTGGAGATGAGCAGAGTGCTTTTGTCCCTGGCCGCCTAATCACTGATAATGTTTTAATAGCATACGAGAGTGTGCACACAATGAGGAGAAGGAAGAAGGGAAAGAATGCAGTTTGTGCCGTTAAACTAGATATGATGAAGGCATATGACAGGGTTGAGTGGCACTACCTAGAGGCCATAATGTTAAGACTGGGCTTTGGTGCAGTGTTTGTGAGGTTGATCCTAAAATGCGTAACACCAGTAAGGTTTGCTGTGAGGGTCAATGGAGTTTTGCTGCCGTTTTTCACCCCAACGTGTGGTTTGCGGCAGGGTGATCCGGTATCACCATACCTGTTTTTACTTTGTGCTGAGGGTTTTACCTCCCTGTTGAATAACTTTGGAGGGGCACAAGTGGACAGAGGGATTCGAGTAAGTTATCGATCGCCATGGATAAATCACTTACTCTTTGCTGATGATAGTTTAATCTTCATGCAAGCAAAAGTTTTGAGTTGTCAGCGTCTGAATGAAATTCTGAGAATCTATGAGGAATGTTCAGGACAAGCGATAAATAAGGCAAAGAGTTCAATTTATTTCAGCCCGAACACTCCTACAACAGTCCGGCAGACTCTAAAGCAAATTCTGAATATTTCGGTTGAAGCATTCAGTGAAAGATATTTAGGGCTCCCTACGGCAACAGGACGGATTACGAGCGGTACTTTCGATCATCTCCGTGAGCGAATCCGGGGCAAGCTCCAAGGAGGGACAGAGCGTATGATCTCATGCGCGGGAAGAGAAGTTAGATTAAAAACAGTGGCACAAGCAATACCAACCTTCAGTATGTCGTGTTTCAAACTCACAAAGAAGGTTTATAAAAGCTTGGTGTCTCTTATGGCAAAGTACTGGTGGAGTTCATCCCTAGACCGGCGGTCTATGCATTGGTTTGCTTGGGATGAAATGACGGAGCCGAAGATAAATGGCGGGATGGGTTTCCGGGATCTGGAACTGTTTAACCTGGCTTTGCTTGGGAAGCATGGATGGCGTCTGATGACAGCGCCAAATTCATTGTGTTCTCGTGTTCTCAAAGGGAGATATTTCCCCACCAGTGATTTTATGCAAGCGACGGTGCCAAAGAGCTCTTCTGCTACTTGGCGTGCTATTATTGAGGGTAGGAAAGCTTTGCAGACAGGGATGATCAAAAGGGTCGGTAGTGGCACAACTATTTCCATTTGGGAGGACAAATGGATCCCCAGCACTATGTCAATGACGCCTCATCGGATCACTAACGCACCATTGCATCTAGTGTCAGACTTGCTGGATGTTGGAAGTGGTCAGTGGAAAACTGAAGTTATACAACAAAATTTCATTCCCCCGGAAGCTGATGCGATACTGAATATACCAATCAGATCGGGTGGAGGTGAAGATATAATAGCTTGGGCCTATGAGAAGTCCGGGACATATACTGTGAAATCGGCGTATCGCTCTCTAGTGACTCAAAACGATCACTGTGCTCTAGAGGAAGGGACGATTACGGAATCTTCAATGACTGAAAAACAAATTGTTGGGGAACGTCGCATGGGAAACAAAAATTTTCCTACGTTCACCAAGATCAATCTAGGAGATGCATCTACGAGAGGAGAGTTGGATCCACATACCCTTGTAGATCGCTAAGCGGAAGCGTTCAAGAACGCGGTTGATGGAGTCGTACTCGCCGCGATTCAGATCGCCGAAGATCCTAGCACCGAACGGACGGTGCCTCCGCGTTCTTCACACGTGCAGCCCGGTGACGTCTCCCACGCCTTGATCCAGCAAGGAGAGAGGGAGAGGTTGGGGAAGACTCCATCCAACAGCAGCACGACGGCGTGGTGGTGGTGGAGGAGCGCGGGACTCCAGCAGGGCTTAGCCAAGCGCTGCAAGAGACGAGGAGGGAGAGGGGTAGGGCTGCGCCAAGAGGGAGACTTTCTCGTGTGTCAAGCAGCCCTAGAACCTCACATATATATAGGGGGAAGGGAGGGCTGCGCCCCCCTTTAGGGTTTCCCACCCCTAGGGTGCGGCCAGCCCTAGATCCCATCTAGGGGGGCGGCCAAGGGGGAGAGAGGGGGAGGCGCACCACTATTGGGCCCTAGGGCCCAACTGCCTTAGGGTTTGCCCCCCTCCCCTCTTGGAGGCGCCCTGGGACTTGGTGGGGGGGCGCACCAGCCCCCTTGGGGCTGGTCCCCTCCCACACTTAGCCCACGCAGCCACCTGGGGCTGGTGGCCCCACCTGGTGGACCCCCGGGACCCTCCCGGTGGTCCCGGTACATTACCGATATCGCCCGAAACTTTTCCGGTGACCAAAACAGGACTTCCCATATATGAATCTTTACCTCCGGACCATTCCGGAACTCCTCGTGACGTCTGGGATCTCATCCGGGACTCCGAACAACATTCGGTAACCGCGTACATACTTTCCCTATAACCCTAGCGTCATCGAACCTTAAGTGTGTAGACCCTACGGGCTCGGGAACCATGTAGACATGACCGAGACAACTCTCCGACCAATAACCAACAGCGGGATCTGGATACCCATGTTGGCTCCCACATGTTCCACGATGATCTCATCGGATGAACCACGATGTCAAGGATTCAATCAATCCCGTATACGATTCCCTTTGTCTATCGGTATAGCACTTGCCCGAGATTCGATCGTCGGTATACCGATACCTTGCTCAATCTCGTTACCGGCAAGTCTCTTTACTCGTTCCGTAACACATCATCCCGTGATCAACTCCTTGATCACATATTGTGCACATTATGATGATGTCCTACCGAGTGGGCCCAGAGATACCTCTCCGTCATACGGAGTGACAAATCCCAGTCTCGATTCGTGCCAACCCAACAGACACTTTCGGAGATACCTGCAGTGCACCTTTATAGCCACCCAGTTACGTTGTGACGTTTGGTACACCCAAAGCATTCCTACGGTATCCGGGAGTTGCACAATCTCATGGTCTAAGGAAAAGACACTTGACATATAGAAAAGCTTTACGAACTACACGATCTGTGCTAGGCTTAGGATTGGGTCTTGTCCATCACATCATTCTCCTAATGATGTGATCCCGTTATCAACGACATCCAATGTCCATGGTTAGGAAACTGTAACCATCTATTGATCAACGAGCTAGTCATCTAGAGGCTCACTAGGGACATGGTGTTTGTCTATGTATCCACACATGTATCTGAGTTTCCTTTCAATACAATTCTAGCATGGATAATAAACGATTATCGCGAACAAGGAAATATAATAATAACCAATTTATTATTGCCTCTAGGGCATATTTCCAACAGTCTCCCACTTGCACTAGAGTCAATAATCTAGTTCACATCGCCATGTGATTAACACTCACAGGTCACATCGCCATGTGACCAACATCCAAAGAGTTTACTAGAGTCAGTAATCTAGTTCACATCAATATGTGATTAACACTCAATGAGTTCTGTGTTTGATCATGTTATGCTTGTGAGAGAGGTTGTAGTCAACGGGTCTGCAACATTCAGATCCCTATGTACTTCGCAAAACTTTATGTCATATCGTAGATGCTGCTACCACGTTCCACTTGGAGCTATTCCAAACTGTTGCTCCATTATACGTATCCGGTATCTCCATTTAGAGTTATCCGGATAGGTGTTAAGCTTGCATCGACGTAACTCTTTACGTCGAACTCTTTATCACCTCCATAACCGAGAAACATTTCCTTATTCCTCTAAGGATAATTTTGACCACTATCTAGTAATCCACTCCTGGATCACCTTTGTACCCTCTTGCCAGACATGTGGCAAGGCACACATCAGGTGCGGTACTTAGCATGGCATACCGTACAGAGCCTATGACAAAAGCATAGGGGACGACCTTCGTCCTTCCTCTTCCTTCTGCCGTGGTCAAGTTTTGAGTCTTACTCAACTTCACACCTTATAACTCAGGTAAGAATTCCTTCTTTAACTGACCTATTTTGAACTCCTTCAAAATCATGTCAAAGGTGTGTGTTCCTTTTGAAAGTATCATCAGACGTCTTGATCTATCTCTATAGATCTTGATGCCCAATATGTAAGCAGCTTTATCCAGGTCTTCCTTTGAAAAACTCCTTTCAAACAACCCTTTACGCCTTCCAGAAATTCAACATCATTTCGGATCAACCATATGTCATTCACATATACTTATCAGAAATGTTGTAGTGCTCCCACTCACTTTATTGCAAATACAAGTTTCCAACAAACTTTGTATACCCAAAAACTTTGATCACTCCATCAAAGTGTATATTCCGACTCCGAGATGCTTGCTCTAGTCCATGGAAGGATCGCTGGAGCTAGCATATCTTTTAGCATCCTTAGGATCGACAAAACCTTTCTGATTGTATCACATACAACCTTTCCTTACGAAAACTGGTAAGGAAACTTGTTTTGTCATCTATCTGCCAGATTTCATAAATGCAGCTAATGCTAACATGATTCCGACGGACTTAAGCATCGCTACGGGTGAGAAAATCTCATCGTAGTCAACTTCTTGAACTTGTGGAAAACTCTTCGCCACAAGTCGAGCTTAATAGACGGTGACATTACCGTCCACGTCCGTCTTAGTCTTAAAGATCCATTTGTCTCAATGGCTTGCCGATCATAGGGCAAGTCCACCAAAGTCCATACTTTGTTTTGATACATGGATCCTATCTCGGATTTATCGGCTTCTAACCATTTGTCGGAATATGGGCCCACCATCGCTTCTCCATAGTTCGTAGATTCATCGTTGTCCAACAACATGACCTCTAAGACAGGATCAACGTACCACTCAGGAGTAGTACATATCCTTGTCAACCCACGAGGTTCGATAGCAACTTGATCTGGAGCTTCATGATCACTATCATTAGTATCCTCTTCAACTGTCGTAGGTTCCACAGAAACATCTTTCTGTGTTGCACTACTCTCCGGTTGAAGTGAGGGTTCGACAACCTCATCAAGTTCCATCTTCCTCCCACTCAATTCTTTTGAGAGAAACTCCTTCTCGAGAAAGGACCCATTCTTAGGGACAAACATTTTTGCCCTTGGATCTGAGATAGGAGGTATACCCAACTGTTACCTTTGGGTATCCTATGAAGATGTATTTGTCCGCTTTGGGTTCGAGCTTTTCCTGGCTGAAGCCACAAGCATCGCAGCCCCAAACATTAAGAAAACGACAACTTTGGTTTCTTGCCAAACCATACGACGTCGTCTCAACGGACTTAGATGGTGCCCTATCTAAAGTGAATGCAGCTGTCTCTAATGCATAACCTTAAAATAACAGCGGTAGATCGGTAAGATACATCATAGATCGCACCATATCTCATAAGGTTCGATTACGATATCCGGACACACCATTACTGTGGTGTTCCAGGGGACTTCAACTGTGAAACAATTCCACAATGTCTTAAGTGATTGCCAAACTCATAATTCAGATAATATCCCCTTGATCA
>LR738714.1:95160377-95193880 GCA_902687465.1 Secale cereale | reverse complement strand
TTGTCCATCACATCATTCTCCTAATGATGTGATCCCGTTATCAACGACATCCAATGTCCATGGTTAGGAAACCGTAACCATCTATTGATCAACGAGCTAGTCGTTTAGAGGCTTACTAGGGACATGGTGTTTGTCTATGTATCCACACATGTATCTGAGTTTCCTTTCAATACAATTCTAGCATGGATAATAAACGATTATCGT
The DNA here is from genome assembly GCA_902687465.1 of Secale cereale. Taxonomy (NCBI): domain Eukaryota; kingdom Viridiplantae; phylum Streptophyta; class Magnoliopsida; order Poales; family Poaceae; genus Secale; species Secale cereale. The sequence goes on along the minus strand of LR738714.1, from coordinate 95,193,676 downwards.
GAACAAGGAAATATAATAATAACCAATTTATTATTGCCTCTAGGGCATATTTCCAACAGTCTCCCACTTGCACTAGAGTCAATAATCTAGTTCACATCGCCATGTGATTAACACTCACAGGTCACATCGCCATGTGATCAACATCAAAAGAGTTTACTAGAGTCAGCAATCTAGTTCACATCAATATGTGATTAACACTCAATGTGTTCTGTGTTTGATCATGTTATGCTTGTGAGAGAGGTTGTAGTCAACGGGTCTGCAACATTCAGATCCCTATGTACTTCGCAAAACTTTATGTCATATCGTAGATGCTGCTACGACGTTCCACTTGGAGCTATTCCAAACTGTTGCTCCATTATACGTATCTGGTATCTCCATTTAGAGTTATCCGGATAGGTGTTAAGCTTGCATCGACGTAACTCTTTACGTCGAACTCTTTATCACCTCCATAACCGAGAAACATTTCCTTACTCCTCTAAGGATAATTTTGACCACTATCTAGTAATCCACTCCTGGATCACCTTTGTACCCTCTTGCCAGACATGTGGCAAGGCACACATCAGGTGCGGTACTTAGCATGGCATACCGTACAGAGCCTATGACAAAAGCATAGGGGACGACCTTCGTCCTTCCTCTTCCTTCTGCCGTGGTCAAGTTTTGAGTCTTACTCAACTTCACACCTTATAACTCAGGTAAGAATTCCTTCTTTAACTGACCTATTTTGAACTCCTTCAAAATCATGTCAAAGGTGTGTGTTCCTTTTGAAAGTATCATCAGACGTCTTGATCTATCTCTATAGATCTTGATGCCCAATATGTAAGCAGCTTTATCCAGGTCTTCCTTTGAAAAACTCATTTCAAACAACCCTTTATGCTTTCCAGAAATTCTACATCATTTCGGATCAACAATATGTCATTCACATATACTTATCAGAAATGTTGTATTGCTCCCACTCACTTTATTGCAAATACAAGTTTCCACCAAACTTTGTATACCCAAAAACTTTGATCACTCCATCAAAGTGTATATTCCGACTCCGAGATGCTTGCTCTAGTCCATGGAAGGATCGTTGGAGCTAGCATATCTTTTAGCATCCTTAGGATCGACAAAACCTTTCTGATTGTATCACATACAACCTTTCCTTACGAAAACTGGTAAGGAAACTTGTTTTGTCATCCATCTGCCAGATTTCATAAATGCAGCTAATGCTAACATGATTCCGACGGACTTAAGCATCGCTACGGGTGAGAAAATCTCATCGTAGTCAACTCCTTGAACTTGTGGAAAACTTTTCGCCACAAGTCGAGCTTCATAGACGGTGACATTACCGTCCACATCCGTCTTAGTTTTAAAGATCCATTTGTCTCAATGGCTTGCCGATCACAGGGCAAGTCCACCAAAGTCCATACTTTGTTTTGATACATGGATCCTATCTCGGATTTATCGGCTTCTAACCATTTGTCGGAATATGGGCCCACCATCGCTTCTCCATAGTTCGTAGGTTCATCGTTGTCCAACAACATGACCTCTAAGACAGGATCAACGTACCACTCAGGAGTAGTACATATCCTTGTCAACCCACGAGGTTCGATAGCAACTTGATCTGGAGCTTCATGATCACTATCATTAGTATCCTCTTCAACTGTCGTAGGTTCCACAGAAACATCTTTCTGTGTTGCACTACTCTCCGGTTGAAGTGAGGGTTCGACAACCTCATCAAGTTCCATCTTCCTCCCACTCAATTCTTTTGAGAGAAACTCCTTCTCGAGAAAGGACCCATTCTTAGGGACAAACATTTTTGCCCTTGGATCTGAGATAGGAGGTATACCCAACTGTTACCTTTGGGTATCCTATGAAGATGTATTTGTCCGCTTTGGGTTCGAGCTTTTCCTGGCTGAAGCCACAAGCATCGCAGCCCCAAACATTAAGAAAACGACAACTTTGGTTTCTTGCCAAACCATACGACGTCGTCTCAACGGACTTAGATGGTGCCCTATCTAAAGTGAATGCAGCTGTCTCTAATGCATAACCTTAAAATAACAGCGGTAGATCGGTAAGATACATCATAGATCGCACCATATCTCATAAGGTTCGATTACGATATCCGGACACACCATTACTGTGGTGTTCCAGGGGACTTCAACTGTGAAACAATTCCACAATGTCTTAAGTGATTGCCAAACTCATAATTCAGATAATATCCCCTTGATCAGATCGTAGGAACATGATCTTCTTGTTATGATGATTCTTAATCTTCACTCTGAAATTTTTGAACCTTTCAAACGTTTCAGACTTTTGCTTCATTAAGTAAATATACCATATCTACTCAAATCGTCAGTGAAGATGAGAAAATAACGATATCCACCACACGCCTTAATTCTCATTGGATCACATACATCAGCATGTATGTTTTCCAATAAGTCACTTACCCGTTTCATTGTACCTGAAAACGAGATCTCAGTCATCCTGCCCATGAGGCATGGCTCGCATGTGTCAAGCGATTCAAAATCAAGTGACTCCAAACGTCCATCAGCATGGAGTTTCTTCATGCATTTTATGCCAAAATGACCTAAGCGGCAGTGCCACAAGAAAGTGGTACTATCATTATTAACTCTACATCTTTTGGCATTAATATTATCATTATGTGTATTACCATGATCGAGATTCAACGAACCATTGGGTGCATGACCATAAAGGTATTATTCATGTAAACAGAATAACCATTATTCTCTAACTTAAATGAATAACCGTATTGCGATGAACATGATCTAATCATTTTCATGCTCAACGTAGACACCTGATAACATTTATCTAGGTACAACACTAATCTCGAAAATAGAGGAAGTGTGCGATGGTGATCTCATCAACCTTGGAAACACTTCCAACACACATCGTCACCTCGCCCTTAGCTAGTCTCCGTTCAGTCCGTAGCTTTTGCTTCAAGTCACTAATAATAGCAACTGAACCGGTATCCAATACCCAGGTGCTACAAGGAGTACTACTAAGGTACACATCAATAACACGTATATCAAATATACTTTGTTGAAGTTGCCAGCTATCATATCTACCATGTATTTGGGGTGGTTCCGCTACCATGTGACCGTTACCCTTATAATCGAAGCACTTAGTCTCGAGGTTTGGGTGCAACCTTAGGTTCCCTCATTAGAGCGACAACTGGTTTGCCATTCATGAAGTTTCCCTTCTAGCCCTTGCCCCTTTTGAAACCAGTGGTCTTGCTAAACCATCAACACTTGATGCTCCTTCTTGATTTCTACTTTTGCGGTACTAAGAACCGCTAACAGCACCGGGATCATCTCCATCCTTTGCATGTCATAGTTCATCACGAAGTTCTAGTAGCTTGGTGATAGTGTCTAGAGAATTCTGTCAACCACTATCTCACCTGGAAGATTAACTCCCACTTGGTTCAAGTGATTTCAGCACCCAGACATTCTGAGCACATGCTCACTAGTTGAGCCATTCTCCTCCATCTTTTTGGCAAAAGAACTTGTCAGAGGTCTCACACCTCTCAGCACGGGCATGAGCCTGAAATCCCAATTTCAGCTCTTAGAACATCTCATATGTTCTATGGCGTTCAAAACGTCATTGGTATCCCGATTCTAAGCCGTGAAGTATGGTGCACTAAACTATCAAGTAGTCATCAGGACGTCTCTGTCAGGTGTTCACAACATCCACAGACAACGTTGTAGGGGTTTGCACATCGAGCGGTGCATCAAAGACGTAAGCTTTCTATGCAGCAGTGAGGACACTCCTCGGACTACGGACCCAGTCCGCATCCTTGCTTACATTATCTTTCAACTTAGTCTTTCTCTAGGATCGTATTAAACAGGGAGCTACAACGCAGTTATTGGTCTACAACATAATTTGCAAAGTCAACTTAGACTATTGTTCATGATAAGTGAGTTTAACTAATCAAATTACTTATAACTCCCACTCAAATTGACATCCCTCTGGTCATCCGAGCGTGACATGATCCAAATCCACCAACCCAAGTCCGATCATCACGTGAGATGAGGTGGTGTCAATGGTGAACATCTTCATGTTGATCATATCTACTATATGACTCATGCTCGACCTTTCGGTCTTCCGTGTTCCGAGGCCATGTCTGTACATGCTAGGCTCGTCAAGTCTAACCCGAGTGTTCTGCATGTGCAAAACTGGCTTGCACCCGTTGTATGCGAACGTAGAGTCTATCACACCCGATCATCACGTGGTGCTTCGAAACGACGAACCTTCGCAACGGCGCACACTCGGGGGGAACACAATTTTATCTTGAAATTTTTAGTGAAGGATCATCTTATAATGCTACCATCGTCCTAAGCAAAATAAGATGCATAAAAGGATTAACATCACATGCAAATCATAAGTGACATGATATGGCCATCAACTCGTGCTTTTGATCTCCATCTCCAAAGCACCGGCATGATCTCCATCGTCACCGGCGCCACACCATGATCTCCATCATCATGATCTCCATCATCGTGTTGCCATCGGGGTTGTCGCGCGCCCACCATGCTCTTACTACTATTGCTACCGTTTAGCGATAAAGTAAAGCATTACAAAGCGCTTAATGATTGACACGCAGGTCATACAAAAATTAAAGACAACCCTATGGCTCCTGCCGGTTGCCGTATGCATCGACATGCAAGTCGATATTAACTATTACAACATGATCATCTCATACATCAAAATATATCTCATCATGTCATTGGCCATATCATATCACATACATACCCTGCAAAAACAAGTTAGACGTCCTCTAATTTGTTGTTGCATGTTTTACGTGGCTGCTATGGGTATCTAGCAAGAACGCTTCTTACCTACGCAAAACCACAACGGTGATATTCAAGTTGCTATTTAACCTTCTACAAGGACCGCCTTGTTCTATTCCGATTCAACTAATATAGGAGAGACAGACACCCGCCAGCCATCTTATGCAACAAAAGTCACATGTCTGTCGATGGAACCGGTCTCATGTACGTGGACATGTAAAGTTGGTCCGGGCCGCTTCATCCTATAATACCGCTGAATCAAGAAAGACTAAGGAGGGCAGCAATTTAAACATCAACGCCACAAACCCTTTTGTGTTCTACTCGAGAAAGCATCTACGCAAGATCCTAGCTCATGATGCCACTGTTGGGGAACGTTGCATGGAAAACAAAAATTTTTCTCTACGTTCACCAAGATCAATCTAGTAGATGCAACTACGAGGGGAGAGTGTGATCTACGTACCCTTGTAGATCGCTAAGCGGAAGCGTTATGAACGCGGATGATGGAGTCGTACTCGTCGCGATTCAGATCGCCGAAGACCTAGCACCGAAGCAACGGTGCCTCCGCGTTCTTCACACGTACGGCTCGGGGACGTCTCCTCCTTCTTGATCCAGCAAGGGGTGGAGGAGAGGTTGATGGAGAACCGGCAGCACGACGGCGTGGTGGTGATGGTGGAGAAGAACTCCAGCAGGGCTTCGCCTAAGCTCCGCGGGAGAAGAAGATATGACGGGAGAGGGAGGGCAGCACCGAGGCACAAACTGTGTTGGCTGCCCTCCCTTTGCCCCACTATATATAGGGGGGGTGGAGAGGTTAGGGCGCCCTAGGGTTTCCCCCTAGGGGCCGGCGGCCAGGGCAAGGGGAGGGGGGCGGCGGCCAGGGCAGGGGGAGGCGCCCAGGCCCTAGGGTTTCCCCCCTAGGTGCCTTGCCCCCCAAGCCCAAGGGGTGCGGCCAGCCCTAGGGGGTCCCACCCCCTTAGCCGCATGGGGAGAGGGCCCAGGGGGGGCGCACAGCCCCCTGAGGGCTGTGGTGTCCCCCTTTGTGGCCCAATAGGCCCAGAACAACTTCCGGACCCCCCGAAAACCCTTCCGGTATTCCGCCGATTTCCCGATGCTCCCCGGAACACTTCCAGTACTCCGAAACCTTTCATCCTATATATCAATCTTCGTCTCCGGACCATTCCGGAGACCCTCGTCATGTCCGGGATCTCATCCGGGACTCCGAACAACCTTCGGTAACCATGCACTCTTCTCACTAACAACCCTAGCGTCACCGAACGTTAAGTGTGTAGACCCTGCGGGTTCGGAAACCATGTAGACATGACCGAGACACTCTCAGGTCAATAACCAATAGCGGGATCTGGATACCCATATTGGTTCCTACATGTTTCTCGATGATCTCATCGGATGAACCACGATGTCAAGGATTCAGGCAATCCTGTATACAGTTCCCTTTGTCTCGTCGGTATGTTACTTGCCCGAGATTCGATCGTCGGTATCTCTATACCTAGTTCAATCTCGTTATCGGCAAGTCTCTTTACTCGTTACCGTAATACATAATCCCATGACCAACTACTTAGTCACTTTGAGCTCATTGAGATGACGTATTACCGAGTGGGCCCGGAGATACCTCTCCGTCATACGGAGTGACAAATCCCAGTCTCGATCCATGTCAACTCAACAGACACCCTCGGAGATACCTGTAGAGTACCTTTATAGTCACCCAGTTACGTTGCGACGTTTGGCACACACAAAGCACTCCTACGGTGTCAGTGAGTTACATGATCTCATGGTCTCAGGAACTTATACTTGACATGCAGAAAACTATAGCGATAACTGACACGATCAAAAGCTATGTTAACGTTTGGGTCTCGTCCATCACATCATTCTCCTAATGATGTGATCCCGTTATCAAATGACAACTCATGTCTATGACCTGGAAACCGCGGTCATCTTTGATCAACGAGCTAGTCCTGTAGAGGCTCACTAGTGACACAAAGTCTGTCTATTCATCCACACGTGTATTTGAGTTTCCAATCAATACAGTTATAGCATGGATAATAAACGATTATCATGAACAAGGAAATATAATAATAACTCTTTTATTATTGCCTCTAGGGCATATTTCCAACAGTCTCCCACTTGCACTAGAGTCAATAATCTAGTATTACAAGGTAATGAATCTAACACCCATAGAGTCTTGGTGTTGATCGTGCTTAGCCCGTGGAAGAGGCTTAGTCAACGGATCTGCAACATTCAAATCCGTGTGCACTTTGCAAATGTTTATGTCCTCCTCCTTGACTGAATCGCGGATGGAATTGAAGCGTCGCTTTATGTGTCTGGTCCTCTTGTGAAACCTTGGTTCCTTGGCTAGAGCAATGGCACCAGTGTTGTCACAGAACAGAGTCATTGGGTTCAGTGCACTAGGCACAACTCCAAGATCTGTCATGAACTCCTTCATCCAGACACCTTCCTTAGCCGCCTCCGAGGCAGCTATATACTCCGCTTCACATGTAGAATCAGCTACCACGCTCTGCTTGGAACTGCACCAGCTTACCGCTCCCCCGTTGAGAATATACACGTATCCGGTTTGAGACTTAGAGTCATCCGGATCAGTGTCAAAGCTTGCATCGACGTAACCCTTTACGACGAGCTCTTGATCACCTCCATAAACGAGAAACATATCCTTAGTCCTTTTCAGGTACTTTAGGATATTCTTGACCGCTGTCCAGTGATCCATACCAGGATTACTCTGAAACCTTCCGGCCATACTTATGGCAAGGCTGACATCTGGTCTTGTGCACAGCATTGCATACATGATAGAGCCTATGGCTGAAGCATAGGGGACGACACTCATCTTTTCTCTATCATCCGCAGTCACTGGGCATTGAGTCTTACTCAACTTTGTACCTTGCAATACCGGCAAGAACCCCTTCTTGGATTGATCCATTTTGAACTTCTTCAAAACTTTATCAAGGTATGTGCTTTGTGAAAGTCCTATCAAGCGTCTTGATCTATCTCTATAGATCTTGATGCCCAATATGAAAGCAGCTTCACCGAGATCTTTCATCGAAAAACTCTTGTTCAAATACCCCTTCACGCTATCCAAAAATTCCACATTGTTTCCAATCAGCAATATGTCATCCACATATAATATTAGAAACGCTATAGAGCTCCCACTCACTTTCTTGTAAATACAAGCTTCATTGTAAACTTGTACAAACCCAAACGCTTTGATCACCTCATCAAAGCGAAGATTCCAACTCCGAGATGCTTGCACCAGCCCATAAATGGAACGCTGGAGCTTGCATACTTTGTCAGCATTCTCTGGATCGACAAAACCTTCCGGTTGCATCATATACAACTCTTCCTTAAGAAAACCATTAAGGAACGCTGTTTTGACATCCATCTGCCAAATTTCATAATCGAAATATGCAGCTATTGCTAACATGATTCGGACGGATTTAAGCATCGCTACGGGTGAGAAAGTCTCATCGTAGTCAATCCCTTGAACTTGTGAAAAACCCTTTGCCACAAGTCGAGCTTTATACACGGTGACATTTCCGTCAGCGTCCGTCTTCCTCTTAAAAATCCATTTATTCTGAATGGCCTTCCGCCCTTCAGGTAATACTTCCAAAGTCCATACTTTGTTTTCATACATGGATCCCATCTCGGATTTCATGGCCTCTAACCATTTGTCGGAATCCGGGCCCACCATCGCTTCTCCATAGCTCGTAGGTTCACTGTTGTCCAACAACATGACCTCCAAGACAGGGTTACCATACCACTCAGGTGCAGTGCGTACCCTTGTCGACCTACGAGGTTCGGTAGTAACTTGATCAGAAGCTTCTTGATTACCATCATTGGCTTCCTCTTCAACTTCTGCAGGCTCCACAAAAACATCTTTCTGTGCTGCGCTACTCTCTGGTTGAAGCAGAGGTTCAATAACCTCATCAAGTTCTACCTTCCTCCCACTCAATTCTTTCGAGAGAAACTCTTTCTCGAGAAAGGACCCGTTCTTAGCGACAAACACTTTGCCCTCGGATCTGAGATAGAAGGTGTACCCAACCGTCTCTTTTGGGTATCCTATGAAGACACATTTGTCCGCTTTGGGTTCGAGCTTTTCTGGCTGAAGCCTTTTGACGTAAGCATCGCAACCCCAAACTTTGAGAAAAGACAACTTCGGTTTCTTACCAAACCATAGTTCATACGGTGTTGTCTCAACGGACTTGGATGGAGCTCTATTTAAAGTGAATGCAGCTGTCTCTAACGCATATCCCCAGAACGATAGTGGCAAATCGGCAAGAGACATCATAGAACGTACCATATCTAATAGGGTTCGATTACGACGTTCGGACACACCATTACGCTGTGGTGTTCCAGGTGGCGTCAACTGTGAAACAATTCCACATTTTCTTAAGTGATCGCCAAACTCATAACTCAGATATTCTCCCCCTCGATCAGATCGTAGGAACTTGATCTTCTTGTTACGATGATTTTCAACTTCACTCTGAAATTGCTTGAACTTTTCAAAAGTTTCAGACTTATGCTTCATCAAGTAAATATACCCATATCTACTTAAGTCGTCAGTGAAGGTGAGAAAATAAAGATATCCACCGCGCGCCGTTACACTCATCGGACCACACACATCAGTATGTATGATTTCCAATAAGTCACTTGCCCGTTCCATTGTCCCTGAAAACGGGGTCCTTGTCATCTTGCCCATGAGGCACGGCTCGCATGTGTCAAGTGATTCAAAATCAAGAGACTCCAAAAGTCCATCAGCATGGAGCTTCCTCATGCGTTTCACGCCGATATGACCCAGACGGCAGTGCCACAAGAAAGTGGTATTATCATTATCAACTCTACATCTTTTGGCATCAATGTTATGAACATGTGTATCATCACTATCGAGATTCAATAAGAATAAACCCCTCACTTCGGGTGCATGACCATAAAAGATATTACCCATATAAATAGAACAACCTTTATTCTCTAATTTAAATGAGTAACCGTCTCGAAATAAACAAGATCCAGATATAATGTTCATGCTTAACGCAGGCACTAAATAACAATTATTCAGGTTCATAACAAATCCCGATGGTAATCGAAGAGCGAGCGTGCCGATGGCGATCACATCAACCTTGGAACCATTTCCCACGCGCATCGTCACTTCGTCCTTCGCCAACCTCCGTTTATTCCGCAGTTCCTGTTTAGAGTTGCAAATGTGAGCAACCGAACCGGTATCAAATACCCAGGCACTACAACGAGAGTTGGTAAGGTACACATCAATAACATGTATATCACATATACTTTTGTTGTTGTTGTTGTTGGCCCCCTTATTGTCTGCCAGATACTTGGGGCAGCTCCGCTTCCAGTGGCCGTTCCCCTTGCAATAGAAACACTCAGTCTCTGGCTTAGGCCCAGCCTTGGGTTTCTTCACTGGATGAGCAACTGCCTTGCCACCCTTCTTAGAGTTACCCTTCTTGCCCTTGCCATTCTTCTTGAAACTGGTGGTTTTATTGACCATCAACACTTGATACTCCTTCTGGATGTCTGCCTCAGCGACTTTCAGCATCGAAAACAGCTCGGCGATGGTTTTGTTCATCCCTTGCATGTTATACTGCTGCACGAAGCTCTTGTAGCTAGGCGGGAGTGACTGGAGAATTCTGTCAATGATAGCCTCATCCGGGAACACAAGTCCTAGATCAGCTATGCGGGTATAGTACCCAGACATCTTCAGTAAGTGCTCACTGACAGACGAATTCTCCTCCATCTTGCAGGCAAAGAATTTATCGGTGGTCTCATAACTCTCGATCTTAGCATTCTTTTCAAAGATGAACTTCAACTCCTGGTACATCTCATATGCCCCATGACGTTCAAAACGCCTTTGAAGTCCTCCTTCCAAGCCATACAACATGGCACACTGCACTATTGAGTAGTCATCCGAACGCGACTGCCAGGCGTTCAAAACGTCCGCAGAGTCTGTGGGAGCGGGGGGTTCACCTAGCGGTGCATTTAGGACATAAACCTTTTGGGCAGCTGTGAGGATGATCCTCAGATTGCGGAGCCAGTCCACAAAGTTGCTCCCATCATCTTTCAGTTTAGCTTTCTCTAGGAACGCATTAAAATTCAGGGGAGCTACTGCGCGAGCCATCTACAACAAAAGATTTGCAAAGACATTTTAGACTATTGTTCATGATAAGTGAGTTATTACCTAATCAAATTATTTATAACTCCCACTCAAATTGACATCCCTCTGGTCATTCGAGCGTGACATGATCCAGATCCACCAACCCAAGTTCGATCATCACGTGAGATGAGGTGGTGTCAATGGTGAACATCTACATGTTGATCATATCTACTATATGACTCATGCTCGACCTTTCGGTCCTCCGTGTTCCGAGGCCATGTCTGTACATGCTAGGCTCGTCAAGTCTAACCCGAGTGTTCTGCATGTGCAAAACTGGCTTGCACCCGTTGTATGCGAACGTAGAGTCTATCACACCCGATCATCACGTGGTGCTTCGAAACGACGAACCTTCGCAACGGCGCACACTCGGGGGGAACACAATTTTATCTTGAAATTTTAGTGAAGGATCATCTTATAATGCTACCGTCGTCCTAAGCAAAATAAGATGCATAAAAGGATTAACATCACATGCAAATCATAAGTGACATGATATGGCCATCAACTCGTGCTTTTGATCTCCATCTACAAAGCACCGGCATGATCTCCATCGTCACCGGCGCCACACCATGATCCCCATCATCATGATCTCCATCATCGTGTCGCCATCGGGGTTGTCGGCGCCCACCATGCTCTTACTACTATTGCTACCGTTTAGCGATAAAGTAAAGCATTACAAAGCGCTTAATGATTGACACGCAGGTCATACAAAAATTAAAGACAACCCTATGGCTCCTGCCGGTTGCCGTATGCATCGACATGCAAGTCGATATTAACTATTACAACATGATCATCTCATACATCAAATATATCTCATCATGTCATTGGCCATATCATATCACATACATACCCTGCAAAAACAAGTTAGACGTCCTCTAATTTGTTGTTGCATGTTTTACGTGGCTGCTATGGGTATCTAGCAAGAACGCTTCTTACCTACGCAAAGCCACAACGGTGATATTCAAGTTGCTATTTAACCTTCTACAAGGACCGCCTTGTTCTATTCCGATTCAACTAAGATAGGAGAGACAGACACCCGCCAGCCATCTTATGCAACAAAAGTCACATGTCTGTCGATGGAACCGGTCTCATGTACGTGGACATGTAAAGTTGGTCCGGGCCGCTTCATCCCATGATACCGCTGAATCAAGAAAGACTAAGGAGGGCAGCAATTTAAACATCAACGCCCACAAACCCTTTTGTGTTCTACTCGAGAAAGCATCTACGCAAGAACCTAGCTCATGATGCCACTGTTGGGGAACGTTGCATGGGAAACAAAAATTTTCCTACGCTCACCAAGATCAATCTAGGAGATGCATCTACGAGAGGAGAGTTGGATCCACATACCCTTGTAGATCGCTAAGCGGAAGCGTTCAAGAACGCGGTTGATGGAGTCGTACTCGCCGCGATTCAGATCGCCGAAGATCCTAGCACCGAACGGACGGTGCCTCCGCGTTCTTCACACGTGCAGCCCGGTGACGTCTCCCACGCCTTGATCCAGCAAGGAGAGAGGGAGAGGTTGGGGAAGACTCCATCCAACAGCAGCACGACGGCGTGGTGGTGGTGGTGGAGGAGCGCGGGACTCCAGCAGGGCTTCGCCAAGCACTGCAAGAGACGAGGAGGGAGAGGGGTAGGGCTGCGCCAAGAGGGAGACTTTCTCGTGTGTCTAGCAGCCCTAAAACCTCACATATATATAGGGGGAAGGGAGGGCTGCGCCCCCCTTTAGGGTTTCCCACCCCTAGGGTGCGGCCAGCCCTAGATCCCATCTAGGGGGGCGGCCAAGGGGGAGAGAGAGGGGGAGGCGCACCACTATTGGGCCCTAGGGCCCAACTGCCCTAGGGTTTGCCCCCTTCCCCTCTTGGAGGCGCCCTGGGACTTGGTGGGGGGGCGCACCAGCCCCCTTGGGGCTGGTCCCCTCCCACACTTAGCCCACGTAGCCTTCTGGGGCTGGTGGCCCCACCTGGTGGACCCCCGGGACCCTCCCGGTGGTCCCGGTACATTACCGATATCGCCCGAAACTTTTCCGGTGACCAAAACAGGACTTCCCATATATGAATCTTTACCTCCGGACCATTCCGGAACTCCTCGTGACGTCCGGGATCTCATCCGGGACTCCGAACAACATTCGGTAACCGCGTACATACTTTCCCTATAACCCTAGCGTCATCGAACCTTAAGTGTGTAGACCCTACGGGCTCGGGAACCATGTAGACATGACCGAGACAACTCTCCGGCCAATAACCAACAGCGGGATCTGGATACCCATGTTGGCTCCCACATGTTCCACGATGATCTCATCAGATGAACCACGATGTCAAGGATTCAATCAATCCCGTATACGATTCCCTTTGTCTATCGGTATAGCACTTGCCCGAGATTCGATCGTCGGTATACCGATACCTTGCTCAATCTCGTTACCGGCAAGTCTCTTTACTCGTCCCGTAACACATCATCCCGTGATCAACTCCTTGATCACATATTGTGCACATTATGATGATGTCCTACCGAGTGGGCCCAGAGATACCTCTCCGTCATACGGAGTGACAAATCCCAGTCTCGATTCGTGCCAACCCAACAGACACTTTCGGAGATACCTGTAGTGCACCTTTATAGCCACCCAGTTACGTTGTGACGTTTGGTACACCCAAAGCATTCCTACGGTATCCGGGAGTTGCACAATCTCATGGTCTAAGGAAAAGATACTTGACATATAGAAAAGCTTTAGCATACGAACTACACGATCTGTGCTAGGCTTAGGATTGGGTCTTGTCCATCACATCATTCTCCTAATGATGTGATCCCGTTATCAACGACATCCAATGTCCATGGTTAGGAAACCATAACCATCTATTGATCAACGAGCTAGTCGTCTAGAGGCTTACTAGGGACATGGTGTTTGTCTATGTATCCACACATGTATCTGAGTTTCCTTTCAATACAATTCTAGCATGGATAATAAACGATTATCGTGAACAAGGAAATATAATAATAACCAATTTATTATTGCCTCTAGGGCATATTTCCAACAGTCTCCCACTTGCACTAGAGTCAATAATCTAGTTCACATCGCCATGTGATTAACACTCACAGGTCACATCGCCATGTGATCAACATCAAAAGAGTTTACTAGAGTCAGCAATCTAGTTCACATCAATATGTGATTAACACTCAATGTGTTCTGTGTTTGATCATGTTATGCTTGTGAGAGAGGTTGTAGTCAACGGGTCTGCAACATTCAGATCCCTATGTACTTCGCAAAACTTTATGTCATATCGTAGATGCTGCTACCACGTTCCACTTGGAGCTATTCCAAACTGTTGCTCCATTATACGTATCTGGTATCTCCATTTAGAGTTATCCGGATAGGTGTTAAGCTTGCATCGACGTAACTCTTTACGTCGAACTCTTTATCACCTCCATAACCGAGAAACATTTCCTTACTCCTCTAAGGATAATTTTGACCACTATCTAGTAATCCACTCCTGGATCACCTTTGTACCCTCTTGCCAGACATGTGGCAAGGCACACATCAGGTGCGGTACTTAGCATGGCATACCGTACAGAGCCTATGACAAAAGCATAGGGGACGACCTTCGTCCTTCCTCTTCCTTCTGCCGTGGTCAAGTTTTGAGTCTTACTCAACTTCACACCTTATAACTCAGGTAAGAATTCCTTCTTTAACTGACCTATTTTGAACTCCTTCAAAATCATGTCAAAGGTGTGTGTTCCTTTTGAAAGTATCATCAGACGTCTTGATCTATCTCTATAGATCTTGATGCCCAATATGTAAGCAGCTTTATCCAGGTCTTCCTTTGAAAAACTCCTTTCAAACAACCCTTTACGCCTTCCAGAAATTCAACATCATTTCGGATCAACCATATGTCATTCACATATACTTATCAGAAATGTTGTAGTGCTCCCACTCACTTTATTGCAAATACAAGTTTCCAACAAACTTTGTATACCCAAAAACTTTGATCACTCCATCAAAGTGTATATTCCGACTCCGAGATGCTTGCTCTAGTCCATGGAAGGATCGCTGGAGCTAGCATATCTTTTAGCATCCTTAGGATCGACAAAACCTTTCTGATTGTATCACATACAACCTTTCCTTACGAAAACTGGTAAGGAAACTTGTTTTGTCATCCATCTGCCAGATTTCATAAATGCAGCTAATGCTAACATGATTCCGACGGTCTTAAGCATCGCTACGGGTGAGAAAATCTCATCGTAGTCAACTCCTTGAACTTGTGGAAAACTCTTCGCCACAAGTCGAGCTTCATAGACGGTGACATTACCGTCCACGTCCGTCTTAGTCTTAAAGTTCCATTTGTCTCAATGGCTTGCCGATCATAGGGCAAGTCCACCAAAGTCCATACTTTGTTTTGATACATGGATCCTATCTCGGATTTATCGGCTTCTAACCATTTGTCGGAATATGGGCCCACCATCGCTTCTCCATAGTTCGTAGGTTCATCGTTGTCCAACAACATGACCTCTAAGACAGGATCAACGTACCACTCAGGAGTAGTACATATCCTTGTCAACCTACGAGGTTCGATAGCAACTTGATCTGGAGCTTCATGATCACTATCATTAGTATCCTCTTCAACTGTCGTAGGTTCCACAGAAACATCTTTCTGTGTTGCACTACTCTCCGGTTGAAGTGAGGGTTCGACAACCTCATCAAGTTCTATCTTCCTCCCACTCAATTCTTTCGAGAGAAACTCCTTCTCGAGAAAGGACCCATTCTTAGCGACAAACATTTTTGTCCTTGGATCTGAGATAGAAGGTATACCCAACCATTACCAGTGGGTATTCCATGAAGATGTATTTGTCCGCTTTGGGTTCGAGCTTTTCCTGGCTGAAGCCATAAGCATCGCAGCCCCAAACATTTAAGAAAACGACAACTTTGGTTTCTTGCCAAACCATACGACGTCGTCTCAACGGACTTAGATGGTGCCCTATATAAAGTGAATGCAGCTGTCTCTAATGCATAACCTCAAAATAATAGCGGTAGATCGATAAGACACACCATAGATCGCACCATATCTCATAAGGTTCGATTACGATGTCCGGACACACCATTACGCTGTGGTGTTCCAGGGGACTTCAACTGCGAAACAATTCCACAATGTCTTAAGTGATTGCCAAACTCATAATTCAGATAATATCCCCTTGATCAGATCGTAGGAACATGATCTTCTTGTTATGATGATTCTTAATCTTCACTCTGAAATTTTTTTGAACCTTTCAAACGTTTCAGACTTTTGCTTCATTAAGTAAATATACCATATCTACTCAAATCGTCAGTGAAGATGAGAAAATAACGATATCCACCACACGCCTTAATTCTCATTGGATCACATACATCAGCATGTATGATTTCCAACAAGTCACTTGCCCGTTTCATTGTACCTGAAAACGGGATCTCAGTCATCCTGCCCATGAGGCATGGCTCGCATGTGTCAAGCGATTCAAAATCAAGTGACTCCAAACGTCCATCAGCATGGAGTTTCTTCATGCATTTTATGCCAAAATGACCTAAGCGGCAGTGCCACAAGAAAGTGGTACTATCATTATTAACTCTACATCTTTTGGCATTAATATCATCATGTGTATTACTATGATCGAGATTCTATGAACCATTGGGTGCATGACCATAAAGGTATTATTCATGTAAACAGAATAACCATTATTCTCTAACTTAAATGAATAACCGTATTGCGATGAACATGATCTAATCATTTTCATGCTCAACGTAGACACCTGATAACATTTATCAAGGTTCAACACTAATCTCGAAAATAGAGGAAGTGTGCGATGGTGATCTCATCAACCTTGGAAACACTTCCAACACACATCGTCACCTCGCCCTTAGCTAGTCTCCGTTCAGTCCGTAGCTTTTGCTTCAAGTCACTAATAATAGCAACTGAACCGGTATCCAATACCCAGGTGCTACAAGGAGTACTACTAAGGTACACATCAATAACACGTATATCAAATATACTTTGTTGAAGTTGCCAGCTATCATATCTACCATGTATTTGGGGTGGTTCCGCTACCATGTGACCGTTACCCTTACAATCGAAGCACTTAGTCTCGAGGTTTGGGTGCAACCTTAGGTTCCCTCATTAGAGCGACAACTGGTTTGCCATTCATGAAGTTTCCCTTCTAGCCCTTGCCCCTTTTGAAACCAGTGGTCTTGCTAAACCATCAACACTTGATGCTCCTTCTTGATTTCTACTTTTGCGGTACCAAGAACCGCTAACAGCACCGGGATCATCTCCATCCTTTGCATGTCATAGTTCATCACGAAGTTCTAGTAGCTTGGTGATAGTGTCTAGAGAATTCTGTCAACCACTATCTCACCTGGAAGATTAACTCCCACTTGGTTCAAGTGATTTCAGCACCCAGACATTCTGAGCACATGCTCACTAGTTGAGCCATTCTCCTCCATCTTTTTGGCAAAAGAACTTGTCAGAGGTCTCACACCTCTCAGCACGGGCATGAGCCTGAAATCCCAATTTCAGCTCTTAGAACATCTCATATGTTCTATGGCGTTCAAAACGTCATTGGAATCCCGATTCTAAGCCGTGAAGTATGGTGCACTAAGCTATCAAGTAGTCATCAGGACGTCTCTGTCAGGTGTTCACAACATCCACAGACAACGTTGTAGGGGTTTGCACATCGAGCGGTGCATCAAAGACGTAAGCTTTCTGTGCAGCAGTGAGGACACTCCTCGGACTACGGACCCAGTCTGCATCCTTGCTTACATTATCTTTCAACTTAGTCTTTCTCTAGGATCGTATTAAACAGGGAGCTACAACGCAGTTATTGGTCTACAACATAATTTGCAAAGTCAACTTAGACTATTGTTCATGATAAGTGAGTTTAACTAATCAAATTACTTATAACTCCCACTCAAATTGACATCCCTCTGGTCATCCGAGCGTGACATGATCCAAATCCACCAACCCAAGTCCGATCATCACGTGAGATGAGGTGGTGTCAATGGTGAACATCTTCATGTTGATCATATCTACTATATGACTCATGCTCGACCTTTCGGTCTTCCGTGTTCCGAGGCCATGTCTGTACATGCTAGGCTCGTCAAGTCTAACCCGAGTGTTCTGCATGTGCAAAACTGGCTTGCACCCGTTGTATGTGAACGTAGAGTCTATCACACCCGATCATCACGTGGTGCTTCGAAACGACGAACCTTCGCAACGGCGCACACTCGGGGGGAACACAATTTTATCTTGAAATTTTAGTGAGGGATCATCTTATAATGCTACCGCCGTCCTAAGCAAAATAAGATGCATAAAAGGATTAACATCACATGCAAATCATAAGTGACATGATATGGCCATCAACTCGTGCTTTTGATCTCCATCTCCAAAGCACCGGCATGATCTCCATCGTCACCGGCGTAACACCATGATCCCCATCATCATGATCTCCATCATCGTGTCGCCATCGGGGTTGTCGCGCGCCCACCATGCTCTTACTACTATTGCTACCGTTTAGCGATAAAGTAAAGCATTACATAGCGCTTAATGATTGACACGCAGGTCATACAAAAATTAAAGACAACCCTATGGCTCCTGCCGGTTGCCGCATACATCGACATGCAAGTCGATATTAACTATTACAACATGATCATCTCATACATCAAATATATCGCATCATGTCTTTGGCCATATCATATCACATACATACCCTGCAAAAACAAGTTAGACGTCCTCTAATTTGTTGTTGCATGTTTTACGTGGCTGCTATGGGTATCTAGCAAGAACGCTTCTTACCTACGCAAAGCCACAACGGTGATATTTAAGTTGCTATTTAACCTTCTACAAGGACCGCCTTCGTCGAATCCGATTCAACTAAGATAGGAGAGACAGACACCCGCCAGCCATCTTATGCAACAAAAGTCGCATGTCTGTCGATGGAACCGGTCTCATGTACGTGGACATGTAAAGTTGGTCCGGGCCGCTTCATCCCATAATGCCGCTGAATCAAGAAAGACCAAAGAGGGAAGCAATCTAAACATCAACGCCCACAAACCCCTTTGTGTTCTACTCGTGAAAACATCTACGCAAGATCCTAGCTCTGATACCACTGTTGGGGAACGTTGCATGGGAAACAAAAAAATTTCTACGCTCACCAAGATCAATCTAGGAGATGCATCTACGAGAGGAGAGTTGGATCCACATACCCTTGTAGATCGCTAAGCGGAAGCGTTCAAGAACGCGGTTGATGGAGTCGTACTCGCCGCGATTCAGATCGCCGAAGATCCTAGCACCGAAGCAACGGTGCCTCCGCGTTCAACACACGTGCAGCCCGGTGACGTCTCCCACGCCTTGATCCAGCAAGGAGAGAGGGAGAGGTTGGGGAAGACTCCATCCAACAGCAGCACGACGGCGTGGTGGTGGTGGAGGAGCGCGGGACTCCAGCAGGGCTTCGCCGAGCGCTGCGGGAGACGAGGAGGGAGAGAGGTAGGGCTGCGCCAATCGACCGAGGTCAAAACTTGTTCTGGGCAGCCCTAAACTTCACATATATATAGGGGGGAGGTAGGGGCTGCGCCCCCATCTAGGGTTTCCTCCCTAGGGGTGGCGGCAGCCCCCCAGAACCCATCTAGGGTGCGGCCAAGGGGGGGAGAGAGAGGGGGCGCCCTAGGGTGGGCCTTAAGGCCCATCTGGACCTAGGGTTTGCCCCCCTCCCCTCTCCATGCGCCTAGGGACTTGGTGGGGGGGCGCACCAGCCCTCTTGGGGCTGGTCCCCTCCCACACTTAGCCCACGCAGCCACCTGGGGTTGGTGGCCCCACCTGGTGGACCCCCGGGACCCTCCCGGTGGTCCCGGTACATTACCGATATCGCCCGAAACTTTTCCGGTGACCAAAACAGGACTTCCCATATATGAATCTTTACCTCCGGACCATTCCGGAACTCCTCGTGACGTCCGGGATCTCATCCGGGACTCCGAACAACATTCGGTAACCGCGTACATACTTTCCCTATAACCCTAGCGTCATCGAACCTTAAGTGTGTAGACCCTACGGGCTCGGGAACCATGTAGACATGACCGAGACAACTCTCCGGCCAATAACCAACAGCGGGATCTGGATACCCATGTTGGCTCCCACATGTTCCACGATGATCTCATCGGATGAACCACGATGTCAAGGATTCAATCAATCCCGTATACGATTCCCTTTGTCTATCGGTATAGCACTTGCCCGAGATTCGATCATCGGTATACCGATACCTTGCTCAATCTCGTTACCGGCAAGTCTCTTTACTCGTTCCGTAACACATCATCCCGTGATCAACTCCTTGATCACATATTGTGCACATTATGATGATGTCCAACCGAGTGGGCCCAGAGATACCTCTCCGTCATACGGAGTGACAAATCCCAGTCTCGATTCGTGCCAACCCAACAGACACTTTCGGAGATACCTGTTGTGCACCTTTATAGCCACCCAGTTACGTTGTGACGTTTGGTACACCCAAAGCATTCCTACGGTATCTGGGAGTTGCACAATCTCATGGTCTAAGGAAAAGATACTTGACATATAGAAAAGCTTTAGCATACGAACTACACGATCTGTGCTAGGCTTAGGATTGGGTCTTGTCCATCACATCATTCTCCTAATGATGTGATCCCGTTATCAACGACATCCAATGTCCATGGTTAGGAAACCGTAACCATCTATTGATCAACGAGCTAGTCTTCTAGAGGCTCACTAGGGACATGGTGTTTGTCTATGTATCCATACATGTATCTGAGTTTCCTATCAATACAATTCTAGCATGGATAATAAACGATTATCGTGAACAAGGAAATATAATAATAACCAATTTATTATTGCCTCTAGGGCATATTTCCAACAGTCTCCCACTTGCACTAGAGTCAATAATCTAGTTCACATCGCCATGTGATTAACACTCAAAGGTCACATCGCCATGTGACCAACATCCAAAGAGTTCACTAGAGTCAGTAATCTAGTTCACATCAATATGTGATTAACACTCAATGAGTTCTGTGTTTGATCATGTTATGCTTGTGAGAGAGGTTGTAGTCAACGGGTCTGCAACATTCAGATCCCTATGTACTTCGCAAAACTTTATGTCATATCGTAGATGCTGCTACCACGTTCCACTTGGAGCTATTCCAAACTGTTGCTCCATTATACGTATCCGGTATCTCCACTTAGAGTTATCCGGATAGGTGTTAAGCTTGCATCGACGTAACTCTTTACGTCGAACTCTTTATCACCTCCATAACCGAGAAACATTTCCTTATTCCTCTAAGGATAATTTTGACCACTATCTAGTAATCCACTCCTGGATCACCTTTGTACCCTCTTGCCAGACATGTGGCAAGGCACACATCAGGTGCGGTACTTAGCATGGCATATCGTATAGAGCCTATGACAAAACCATAGGGGACGACCTTCGTCCTTCCTCTTTCTTCTGCCGTGGTCAAGCTTTGAGTCTTACTCAACTTCACACCTTACAACTCAGGTAAGAACTCCTTCTTTGACTGATCTATTTTGAACTTCTTCAAAATCATGCCAAGGTGTGTGATCTTTTGAAAGGATCATCAGGCGTCTTGATCTATCTGTATAGATCTTGATGCCCAATATGTAAGCAGCTTTATTCAGGTCTTCCTTTGAAAAACTCATTTCAAACAACCCTTTATGCTTTCCAGAAATTCTACATCATTTCGGATCAACAATATGTCATTCACATATACTTATCAGAAATGTTGTAGTGCTCCCACTCACTTTATTGCAAATACAAGTTTCCACCAAACTTTGTATACCCAAAAACTTTGATCACTCCATCAAAGTGTATATTCCGACTCCGAGATGCTTGCTCTAGTCCATGGAAGGATCGTTGGAGCTAGCATATCTTTTAGCATCCTTAGGATCGACAAAACCTTTCTGATTGTATCACATACAACCTTTCCTTACGAAAACTGGTAAGGAAACTTGTTTTGTCATCCATCTGCCAGATTTCATAAATGCAGCTAATGCTAACATGATTCCGACGGACTTAAGCATCGCTACGGGTGAGAAAATCTCATCGTAGTCAACTCCTTGAACTTGTGGAAAACTCTTCGCCACAAGTCGAGCTTCATAGACAGTGACATTACCGTCCACATCCGTCTTAGTCTTAAAGATCCATTTGTCTCAATGGCTTGTCGATCACAGGGCAAGTCCACCAAAGTCCATACTTTGTTTTGATACATGGATCCTATCTCGGATTTATCGGCTTCTAACCATTTGTCGGAATATGGGCCCACCATCGCTTCTCCATAGTTCGTAGGTTCATCGTTGTCCAACAACATGACCTCTAAGACAGGATCAACGTACCACTCAGGAGTAGTACATATCCTTGTCAACCCACGAGGTTCGATAGCAACTTGATCTGGAGCTTCATGATCACTATCATTAGTATCCTCTTCAACTGTCGTAGGTTCCACAGAAACATCTTTCTGTGTTGCACTACTCTCCGGTTGAAGTGAGGGTTCGACAACCTCATCAAGTTCCATCTTCCTCCCACTCAATTCTTTTGAGAGAAACTCCTTCTCGAGAAAGGACCCATTCTTAGGGACAAACATTTTTGCCCTTGGATCTGAGATAGGAGGTATACCCAACTGTTACCTTTGGGTATCCTATGAAGATGTATTTGTCCGCTTTGGGTTCGAGCTTTTCCTGGCTGAAGCCACAAGCATCGCAGCCCCAAACATTAAGAAAACGACAACTTTGGTTTCTTGCCAAACCATACGACGTCGTCTCAACGGACTTAGATGGTGCCCTATCTAAAGTGAATGCAGCTGTCTCTAATGCATAACCTTAAAATAACAGCGGTAGATCGGTAAGATACATCATAGATCGCACCATATCTCATAAGGTTCGATTACGATATCCGGACACACCATTACTGTGGTGTTCCAGGGGACTTCAACTGTGAAACAATTCCACAATGTCTTAAGTGATTGCCAAACTCATAATTCAGATAATATCCCCTTGATCATATCGTAGGAACATGATCTTCTTGTTATGATGATTCTTAATCTTCACTCTGAAATTTTTTTGAACCTTTCAAACGTTTCAGACTTTTGCTTCATTAAGTAAATATACCATATCTACTCAAATCGTCAGTGAAGATGAGAAAATAACGATATCCACCACACGCCTTAATTCTCATTGGATCACATACATCAGCATGTATGATTTCCAACAAGTCACTTGCCCGTTTCATTGTACCTGAAAACGGGATCTCAGTCATCCTGCCCATGAGGCATGGCTCGCATGTGTCAAGCGATTCAAAATCAAGTGACTCCAAACGTCCATCAGCATGGAGTTTCTTCATGCATTTTATGCCAAAATGACCTAAGCGGCAGTGCCACAAGAAAGTGGTACTATCATTATTAACTCTACATCTTTTGGCATTAATATCATCATGTGTATTACTATGATCGAGATTCTATGAACCATTGGGTGCATGACCATAAAGGTATTATTCATGTAAACAGAATAACCATTATTCTCTAACTTAAATGAATAACCGTATTGCGATGAACATGATCTAATCATTTTCATGCTCAACGTAGACACCTGATAACATTTATCAAGGTTCAACACTAATCTCGAAAATAGAGGAAGTGTGCGATGGTGATCTCATCAACCTTGGAAACACTTCCAACACACATCGTCACCTCGCCCTTAGCTAGTCTCCGTTCAGTCCGTAGCTTTTGCTTCAAGTCACTAATAATAGCAACTGAACCGGTATCCAATACCCAGGTGCTACAAGGAGTACTACTAAGGTACACATCAATAACACGTATATCAAATATACTTTGTTGAAGTTGCCAGCTATCATATCTACCATGTATTTGGGGTGGTTCCGCTACCATGTGACCGTTACCCTTACAATCGAAGCACTTAGTCTCGAGGTTTGGGTGCAACCTTAGGTTCCCTCATTAGAGCGACAACTGGTTTGCCATTCATGAAGTTTTCCTTCTAGCCCTTGCCCCTTTTGAAACCAGTGGTCTTGCTAAACCATCAACACTTGATGCTCCTTCTTGATTTCTACTTTTGCGGTACTAAGAACCGCTAACAGCACCGGGATCATCTCCATCCTTTGCATGTCATAGTTCATCACGAAGTTCTAGTAGCTTGGTGATAGTGTCTAGAGAATTCTGTCAACCACTATCTCACCTGGAAGATTAACTCCCACTTGGTTCAAGTGGTTTTAGCACCCAGACATTCTGTGCACATGCTCACTAGTTGAGCTATTCTCCTCCATCTTTTTGGCAAAGGAACTTGTCAGAGGTCTCATACCTCTCAACACGGGCATGAGCCTGAAATCCCAATTTCAGCTCTTAGAACATCTCATATGTTCTATGGCGTTCAAAACGTCACTGGAATCCCGATTCTAAGCCGTAAAGTATGGTGCACTAAACTATCAAGTAGTCATTAGGACGTCTCTGTCAGGTGTTCACAACATCCACAGACAACGTTGTAGGGGTTTGCACATCGAGCGGTGCATCAAAGACGTAAGCTTTCTGTGCAGTAGTGAGGACACTCCTCGGACTACGGACCCAGTCCGCATCCTTGCTTACAATATCTTTCAACTTAGTCTTTCTCTAGGATCGTATTAAACAGGGAGCTACAACGCAAGCTATTGATCTACAACATAATTTGCAAAGGAAACTTAGACTATTGTTCATGATAAGTGAGTTTAACTAATCAAATTACTTATAACTCCCACTCAAATTGACATCCCTCTGGTCATCCGAGCGTGACATGATCCAAATCCACCAACCCAAGTCCGATCATCACGTGAGATGAGGTGGTGTCAATGGTGAACATCTTCATGTTGATCATATCTACTATATGACTCATGCTCGACCTTTCGGTCTTCCGTGTTCCGAGGCCATGTCTGTACATGCTAGGCTCGTCAAGTCTAACCCGAGTGTTCTGCATGTGCAAAACTGGCTTGCACCCGTTGTATGCGAACGTAGAGTCTATCACACCCGATCATCACGTGGTGCTTCGAAACGACGAACCTTCGCAACGGCGCACACTCGGGGGGAACACAATTTTATCTTGAAATTTTTAGTGAGGGATCATCTTACAATGCTACCGCCGTCCTAAGCAAAATAAGATGCATAAAAGGATTAACATCACATGCAAATCATAAGTGACATGATATGGCCATCAACTCGTGCTTTTGATCTCCATCTCCAAAGCACCGGCATGATCTCCATCGTCACCGGCGCCACGCCATGATCCCCATCATCATGATCTCCATCATCGTGTCGCCATCGGGGTTGTCGCGCGCCCACCATGCTCTTACTACTATTGCTACCGCTTAGCGATAAAGTAAAGCATTACAAAGCGCTTAATGATTGACACGCAGGTCATACAAAAATTAAAGACAACCCTATGGCTCCTGCCGGTTGCCGTATGCATCGACATGCAAGTCGATATTAACTATTACAACATGATCATCTCATACATCAAATATATCTCATCATGTCATTGGCCATATCATATCACATACATACCCTGCAAAAACAAGTTAGACGTCCTCTAATTTGTTGTTGCATGTTTTACGTGGCTGCTATGGATATCTAGCAAGAACGCTTCTTACCTACGCAAAGCCACAACGGTGATATTCAAGTTGCTATTTAACCTTCTACAATGACCGCCTTGTTCTATTCCGATTCAACTAAGATAGGAGAGACAGACACCCGCCAGCCATCTTATGCAACAAAAGTCACATGTCTGTCGATGGAACCGGTCTCATGTACGTGGACATGTAAAGTTGGTCCGGGCCGCTTCATCCCATAATACCGCTGAATCAAGAAAGACTAAGGAGGGCAGCAATTTAAACATCAACGCCCACAAACCCTTTTGTGTTCTACTCGAGAAAGCATCTACGCAAGAACCTAGCTCATGATGCCACTGTTGGGGAACGTCGCATGGGAAACAAAAATTTTCCTACGTTCACCAAGATCAATCTAGGAGATGCATCTACGAGAGGAGAGTTGGATCCACATACCCTTGTAGATCGCTAAGCGGAAGCGTTCAAGAACGCGGTTGATGGAGTCGTACTCGCCGCGATTCAGATCGCCGAAGATCCTAGCACCGAACGGACGGTGCCTCCGCGTTCTTCACACGTGCAGCCCGGTGACGTCTCCCACGCCTTGATCCAGCAAGGAGAGAGGGAGAGGTAGGGGAAGACTCCATCCAACAGCAGCACGACGGCGTGGTGGTGGTGGAGGAGCGCGGGACTCCAGCAGGGCTTCGCCAAGCACTGCAAGAGACGAGGAGGGAGAGGGGTAGGGCTGCGCCAAGAGGGAGACTTTCTCGTGTGTCAAGCAGCCCTAGAACCTCACATATATATAGGGGGAAGGGAGGGCTGCGCCCCCCTTTAGGGTTTCCCACCCCTAGGGTGCGGCCAGCCCTAGATCCCATCTAGGGGGGCGGCCAAGGGGGAGAGAGGGGGAGGCGCACCACTATTGGGCCCTAGGGCCCAACTGCCTTAGGGTTTGCCCCCCTCCCCTCTTGGAGGCGCCCTGGGACTTGGTGGGGGGGCGCACCAGCCCCCTTGGGGCTGGTCCCCTCCCACACTTAGCCCACGCAGCCACCTGGGGCTGGTGGCCCCACCTGGTGGACCCCCGGGACCCTCCCGGTGGTCCCGGTACATTACCGATATCGCCCGAAACTTTTCCGGTGACCAAAACAGGACTTCCCATATATGAATCTTTACCTCCGGACCATTCCGGAACTCCTCGTGACGTCTGGGATCTCATCCGGGACTCCGAACAACATTCGGTAACCGCGTACATACTTTCCCTATAACCCTAGCGTCATCGAACCTTAAGTGTGTAGACCCTACGGGCTCGGGAACCATGTAGACATGACCGAGACAACTCTCCGACCAATAACCAACAGCGGGATCTGGATACCCATGTTGGCTCCCACATGTTCCACGATGATCTCATCGGATGAACCACGATGTCAAGGATTCAATCAATCCCGTATACGATTCCCTTTGTCTATCGGTATAGCACTTGCCCGAGATTCGATCGTCGGTATACCGATACCTTGCTCAATCTCGTTACCGGCAAGTCTCTTTACTCGTTCCGTAACACATCATCCCGTGATCAACTCCTTGATCACATATTGTGCACATTATGATGATGTCCTACCGAGTGGGCCCAGAGATACCTCTCCGTCATACGGAGTGACAAATCCCAGTCTCGAGTCGTGCCAACCCAACAGACACTTTCGGAGATACCTGTTGTGCACCTTTATAGCCACCCAGTTACGTTGTGACGTTTGGTACACCCAAAGCATTCCTACGGTATCTGGGAGTTGCACAATCTCATGGTCTAAGGAAAAGATACTTGACATATAGAAAAGCTTTAGCATACGAACTACACGATCTGTGCTAGGCTTAGGATTGGGTCTTGTCCATCACATCATTCTCCTAATGATGTGATCCCGTTATCAACGACATCCAATGTCCATGGTTAGGAAACCGTAACCATCTATTGATCAACGAGCTAGTCGTTTAGAGGCTTACTAGGGACATGGTGTTTGTCTATGTATCCACACATGTATCTGAGTTTCCTTTCAATACAATTCTAGCATGGATAATAAACGATTATCGTGAACAAGGAAATATAATAATAACCAATTTATTATTGCCTCTAGGGCATATTTCCAACACAAATGTGGTCTCGTTTATGGAAGCTCAAAGTAGTTCCCAAGGTACAAGTGTTCTGGTGGCGAGTGATGCGAGGTATTCTCCCGGTTGAATCCTTGCTTAAATATCGCCACATTTCTACAGATAGTAAATGCAGAATCTGCATGAACTCTGAAGAAGACTTAATGCATGCTTTGATGCATTGTTCTCATGCCAGAAGCTTTTGGAGTGAGGCACCGGTTTGGCTTCAGATAAAACAGTCCGAACTCCATCCGCTAACGTGGAAGAAGGATATCTTATGTGATCCTTGTTTTTCTGACTCTGATAGGGCGAAGCTGGTTTCTGTCATGTGGGCAATCTGGACGTCCCGAAACAATATCACACATGACAAATCGGCAACAAGCCCGAAGCAGGCGATGACGATGATACGAGATGCACTGGCCTTGCCGGACATACCCCGTGAGCATGCTCGGACTCTACCTGGTCACGGATGGCGTCCGCCGGACGAGACCTATGTAAAGATCAACACTGATGGAAGCATTGCTATGGATGCTCGTCGGGGTGGTGGTGGAGGAGTTGCAAGGACTTGTTCTGATTTCCTGGCTGCTTGGTGTAAGCCTTACAGTGGGATCACTGACCCGCTGATCGCTGAAGCGCTCGCTGTACGAGATGGTGTCATCTTTGCAAAACTGCGAGGTTTTTCCAAGGTCATTATGGAGACGGACTGTCAAGACTTTGTCACTCTATGGGACTTGCGCCAAGACTCACGATCTGTACTGGCGCCAATCATAGCTGAAATTGGGGAGCTAGTGTGCTCATTTACTTCTTTTGTTATTCAATATGTATCTAGGACAGCAAACTTTTCTGCCCATCTATGTGCAAAGCATGCGAGCACGTTAGATGTGACAGACTGCTGGATGGCCTCTAGGCCTAGCTTTCTTGTAACTAGCCTTATGGCAGATTCTGCCGGGGCTTCTGTTGAATAAAAGCTCCCAATATTTCCCCTCAAAAAAAAAAAAAAGACAGTGAAGGCACGCCTCAGTACAGGTGAAAACCTAGAATCTACTCTATGTTAGAAAACTACCATCAACATCAACATGTAAGTGAAGTGTGCACGGTGACAAAATGGTTAAAGAGGACGAGACATATATGGCATTAGTAAATGGGCACCTGGATTACATATTATGGTAGTACCATTACACATCTTTTCGTAAAATAGGTACAGTTACACATCAATGGCAGGCATATGAGATGATAAAAACCAACAGAGTGCACTCGTAAAGATTCAGTACATGAAAGCTAGATCCTCTGGACATTCTACGGAACACGTGTTGTTTATATCCTAAAAAAACGGTTAGTTTTGATCATCTTCATAATGAGAATTTTTGTGGTTTACTACTTTGTTGTTAACATTTTTTCTATGTTGTACCTCATCTCCCCGTGAAGTTGCCCATGTTGTGAGTAGGGTGGTATTTTCAAATTTCAGGGGCCATTACCCACATCCCTAGGGCGGCCTCATTGCCCGATGAGGGAGGGGGGGGGGGGCTGTTGATGAGACGGGCCAGCACCCCTGGGGCCACCTTCCCCAGTCCTTTTCGGAAGCCGCTCCAACTCCACCTTGAATTGGTATCCTTCCCCATTGAACACACCTCCACAAAGCCGTTGAGCTTTTCAGACGATTTGCACGCCAGCTTCATTCTCATCGGCCCCAACCGGATGAGAGAGAGTTCTTCCATCACAATGGGCCGCCCCAACATCTTCAGTCCTTCCATCAAACGATCCACACGCCGGTGCTTCCTGGGAATGCCATGGAGCCGAACCCATGCCTCCGGCATAGCCAGTGGAATCACCTCCTCATGCAGGGACTCCCTCACCCGCGCAGTTATGTCATTGATAGAGAGGAAGAGTTTTCCACTGGATTTAGCCATATGGAGTAGGTCGGCCCAGGGGAATATTACCGAGAAATAATTGTCACCGGCCTGCGCAACCTGCCAATCCCAATCTCCAGCCACCATGTGCTTGAGTTCTTGCTTAAGGATACGGAGCGAGAGCCGGCCCGAGTCAGCGGATATAATGGCTGCGTTGTCAACCTTCATCTCCGCGTCGCCGTCCATCTCCTCATCTTCCTCAAACTGGAGGCAAAAGAAGCCCTCACCCAAGACGGTGCTTCCCATGATCTCGAGGTTCAGGGTCTTACCACGCGATGGGCAGGCAGCCGAGACGTGACCCTCCTCCTTGCACAGCACGCACAATGTCTGGAACTTGCACTTGGATTGGTAGTGACCCGCGCGGCCACACTTGAAACACTCCACATCCGGGATCTCCTTCACCGGAATGGGCACATTGGCCGTGCCTTTGGAGGCCGCCGGAAAGGCCACCGCCAGCGGCTCCGCGCTGCCCCGTGGCTTCTTGGCCAGAGGATCACCATGGCCCGCGCCATAGATGGAGAGCGGCATGGG
Source organism: Secale cereale (assembly GCA_902687465.1). Classification (NCBI taxonomy): domain Eukaryota; kingdom Viridiplantae; phylum Streptophyta; class Magnoliopsida; order Poales; family Poaceae; genus Secale; species Secale cereale. Next base: position 95,163,506 of record LR738714.1, on the reverse strand, counting down.
TTTCCTCTCCAGCTCTCTACGCCTGCGCCCCTCCTTCTTCAGCCGCTTCCGTTCCTGCTGCTGGATCCACCAAGGGGGAGGAGGACCCCAATCCCCGTCACGCCCTCCTTGTGTAGCCGAGGAGCCACGCACCTCGCGCTCCTCGCGACCCTCACGGCCGCCCTGCGGGCCACTCATGCCGCTCTTGGCCTTCTCCCGGAGTGCCTTCTCCCGTCTCAGCTCCGCATCTTGCTCGCCCGCCGCTATCGGACGCTTGTCAGCCCGTCGATCTCCCATCACCGCCTCTGCGAAGGAAATGGAGAGGGGGGAGGAGGGGGAAGGATGTGAATGGATCTCGCCAAGTGAGAGAGGTGCCTCACCTCACTTAACGATGCGGGAAACCCTAAAGACGGGTCAGGGCAGCCCTTGCGCAGCCGTAAGTAGCCGCGGCACAAAATGGGCTCGCGGGCCACCCAAGGCCCGCTGGGGCACTGAGCACTTGACCTAAGCGGTCCGCTAGTCGAGGCCGCACCCGGCACAGACCCAGGGCCCACCACGTCCTCTGGCCCAGAAGAGACCAACAGCGGCCCAGGCCCAGCCGCAGTCGCGGAAACCCTAGGCGACCGAGACCCCGATCTCGTCGCCTGGTCCGCCTCCGTCAAGGACGACACCGCCGCCGCCCCGGAGCGGGAGGTGAGGGGTGTTGAGTAACATGATTGTATTAGGAAGTATATGATAGACTAGGATTTGGTCCTGCCTTGTCTTGTACTCCAAGTTGGTTTTTGTACTCCTATATATATGACCACGAGGCTCAAGCAATACATCAACTATTCCACCAAACCTCCCTATCTCCCTTCTAACGTGGTATCAGCCTAACCGATCCAAACCATAGCCGTCGTCGTTGTTTCCGCACCGCGCCGCCCCCGGACCGGATCTTCATGATCGCCGTCGGGGGCCGCGCATCCCATACCTAGGGTTCGTTCGCCGGTCATGTTGAGCGGCTGCCCTAGAGAGTCTTTTTTCCGAGCACTTTCTCGGGTTTTTCTCTCTCTCTCTCTCGCCGGTCGCTTTGATCGGCGTTTACTTTTTGGTTTTCCGATCTAAGATCGGTTTGCGTCGCCCACCGTCGCCGTCGACACCCGCGCGCCTCTACTCCGACTCCAGCGCGACTGGCCGGCTACTTCATCGACCCGACGGCCTCGCGCGACAGGCGGCCCCTCAAGGCCGTCGTCCGCGCGCCGGCCAGCCCGTCGACCTGCGCCGGCCGTCACCGTCCTACTCCAACCGAGACACCTGCATCGCCTTCACCCGGCGGCCTCGCGCTATGCGGCGGCCAATCATAGCCTCCGCTCGCGCGCCGGCCCGCCAATCAATCCACGCCACCCGTCTGCGTCGCGTCTTCACGGCGGCCCTGCGGGTTGCCTCGCCGGCTTCATCTTGGACTCCGCCGCCATCACGTCTTCACCAAGCGGCGTCCGACCTCGCGCGCGATCGGCTTGATCACCTGCTCGCCGCCGCGATCCGCCTCATCTACGCCGCAGAGTCGACCTGGGTCGTCGGTTACACGCGCCTCCGCAGGTCCGGTGAAGATCGTCCCGAGTACTGCGCGCCTCTCCGCCGATCGAGCATCGGGCTGCCGCTGCGTCGCCCCATCGGGCCGCAGCGCCGCCGCCCCGTGGTTCTCCTGGCGGCTGCATCGACTCGTGCTTCGCCGCTGCGTCGCCCCTTCGGGCCATAGTGCCGCGATACGCGGTCCCCGCCGCCGCCCCGAGGCCGTCCCCGCGGTTGCACCGACTCGCGAACCGCCGTTGCGTCGCCCCTTCGGGCCGCAGCGTCGCGGCCCGCGTTCCACGCTGCCGCCCCGTGGTCTTCCCGCTGTCGCCCCGACCCACCTGCCGCCGCTGCGTTGTCCCTTCGGGCCGTAGCGCCGCGGCCCGCGGTCCACTCCGCCGTCACCGCGCGTCGACTTCCCGTGGTATGCGTCGCGCCATCTCCCTTGGCGCGGGAACGTCACCGTCCGCGCCGGTCTTCGTCACGCTGTTAGGGTTCTTCGCCTACTTCGAGCACCACCGCCGCACTCCTAACCTAGCCGCCGCCGCCATCAGGCCGCCGCCGCCGCTCTTCTTTGGCTGCCGCCGCCGCTACCTTCGTAGCCGCCGCCGTCGCCCGTCCACCCCCTTCGTCTTCGTGCAAGCACCAGCCCGTCGCCAGTGTCGCCGTCATCTACCACAACGCCCATGCTAACTCGGCGCCTCCTTGCGCCCGCGGCTCCATGGCGACTTCCTCGACACCGGCTACCCCGACTCGACATCGACCACGGCATTCTTCGCACGGCTACCTCGACCACGGCTCCACCACATACGTTCTCGGCTACATCGACAAACGGCACAAAGGGCTACCGCCTGCTTGATTAACCTCGTCGGTTTCCACTCCAGCCACGACTCCACGATACGTCGACTGTCGGCTTGCCTTCGGATTCTTCTCCAGTCTCACCGTCTGCGTCGCTACCGTTGTGACTGCGGGGGGATGTTGAGTAACATGATTGTATTAGGAAGTATATGATAGACTAGGATTTGGTCATGCCTTGTCTTGTACTCCAAGTTGCTCTTTGTACTATATGCCCACGAGGCTCAAGCAATACATCAACTATTCCACCAAATCTCTCTCTCCCTTCTAACAAGGGGAATAGGCAGTACCGGCCACTCCTCCACAGCCACCGCCGAGGCCATAGGACCCGCTAGCGTCGCCGCAGTACGAGTACGGATGGCGCCAGCCGCCACCCCCGCGGAGTTCCCACTCGAAGGCGAAACTGACGGCGGACACCAGACACGTGCCGCCACCGCGCGGGAGCCCGCAACCGCCCGGCGCAAAACGCTGGCGTCGCCCACCACCATCCGACTTCTCCGCTGCAAAAGCAACAAAATCACTTACCTTTGGGCCTGATGGCGCCGGAATGACACGCCCCACCGTCGACTCCTCCTCACTGTCTGAGCTCTCAGAGCTGAGAGCCCAGAATCTGCCGCCGTTGCCAACCGGCTCCACGCGCAGGCACGGAGCCGCCTGCCTCGCCGGCGACCACGAGAGGCCCCGCCGGACCACCTGCCACTCCGACGCCGGCTGGCCCGCGACTTGCCACGCCGCGTCGCCCGC
>LR738714.1:95127413-95155479 GCA_902687465.1 Secale cereale | reverse complement strand
GGGGGGGTGCTCCTAGGCGGCGGCGGTCTGGCTGGTGACGGGGCTCCTCGACGCGGCGTGGGCGGGCGGCTGGGCGGCAATGCCATCGTTGGCGGCGGGGTGGCGCAGCGGAGCGGCCTGGCGGTGGCGCTCGGCCCAGATGGGCCCGAAGGGGCGGGCCGACGGCGGGTCCGGTCTGCGGCATGGCTCCCGAGAGGTGGGGGAGCGGCGATGAACGGCTGGGTACTGGCGGCGCCGACGCTGCTTGCTGCAGCGTGGCCGGCGGGGCTTAGCGGGCCCGTTTCGGGCCTGGCCGGGCCAGGGGTGGCCTGGTATGCCCCGCTGCCGTGTCCGGTCGGCTACCGTGACGGTGCCGGAGGCGCGGGTCACTCGCACGACGGCGGTGGAGGTGGTTCCCTCCCGCTCGACCTTGGTACTGCTGCTCTCGTCGCTTGGATCTTTGATGGGTCTCGAAACGTGAAAACCTGAAATACAAAAACAGCCGAAAACAGAAACTGGCACTGGGGTGCACTGGATTAGTAAGTTAGTCCAAATATGATCAAAAGTGTATGGAAGTGTATGAATATCATAGCAATATCACCCAAAAGTGGCATGGAGCAAGCAGAAATTATAGATACGTTTTGGACGTATCAACATCCCCAAGCTTAATTCCTGCTCGTCCTCGAGTAGGTAAATGATAACAAGAATAATTTCTATGGTGACATGCTATTAACCATATAGGACTTTTTTATAGTCATATGACAAAAGCTTACTGAGACAATGATTCTATAGTAATTAAGTTGCCTCAAGAGAAAATCACAAATGACTGGAAGTTTTACAATATGAAACTGAAACATCAAAAAGATTTGCAATGAACATGATGTGCAAATATGATAAAGTGATATCTAGCTTGCCCCCTTTAGTGATGCAAAACATAAATGCAGGGGCACCTTCAAGGTTTAAGTGATGACTAGATACAATCATTTCAGAATAAACGATATCACAATCATGCAAAAGACAATGCTACTTTGGGACAATGCACATTTCACTCAGAATGACAATCATGCTCTCAGTAGTTGGTGCTTCATCATAAAGGTAAAAGAAAGGTTAAGTGCTAAAGCTTTTTATTTTGAAAACATGGAAGCAATTGTGTCAACGGTAGTAGTACTTTATATGTGTCATGCATAAAACATCCTATAAGTTGCAAGTCTCATGCATCGAATACCAATAGTGCTCGCTCCTTGTCCTAATTAGCTTGGATCACCATGGGTTATCATTGCATTACATATGTTTTAACCAAGTGTCACAAAGGGGTACCTCTATGCCACCTGTACAAAGGTCCAAGGAGATAGATCACATTTGATTTCTCGTTTTTGATATATCTCAACTTGAGGACATCCATACCGGGACAACATAGAAAATAGATGATGGACTCCTCTTTAATGCATAAGCATATTCTCATAAGAGATTGAGGATTAAGGTCCAAGCTAAAACTTCCACCATGATGCATGGCTTTGGTTGGCGGCCCAATGTTCTTCTCTAACAATATGCATATTCATTCAACCCACGGTAAATCACCCTTACTTCAGACAAGACGAACATGCATAGCAACTCACATGATATTCAACAAAAGTGTGACAGTTGATGGCGTCCCCAGAAACATGGTTACCGCTCAGCAAGCAACTTATAAGAAATAAGATACATAAGCAACATATTCTTTACCACAATAGTTTTTAGGCTACTTTCCCATGAGCTATGTATTGCATGGTTAGTTTGCTTAGTACAGGTGGAGGTTAGCAAAAGACTGAGAGCGACCAACTAAGAGAGCAATGATGGTCATAATCATGCAGAGCGACAAAGCAATATTGAATCAGGCATGGTAGTTATATCGCTACTTAGAAACAAAAGATCATCAAGGCTTGACAGACTTTCTTTACAGTCTTGAATATGCGTGAGCATACGCCAAGTCAATCAAAATAAATTCTCGAAGGAAGATATTACTAAACCATACCATATCATAGGCAAACAAACCAAGTTGGTACTCCAATAACACATTGGGAACCCCCCAGCTATTTGAGATTAACCAAAAGAAAACCTGAACTACTAAGCACCATCATGAAAGTAGCATCTTTATCATAGACACATTAACCCATGCAACGGAAGCAAACTCTCTTAATAAGGTGAGCATGGTAATTAAAGAGAGTTCAAGCAACCAACTAAATAAAAGCTCTTGGAAAGATAAGCATGAATACTAAGAGCAGAGTATGATAGTAGCTATTAAAGACAAAGAACACACACAACATAGATAGACATGAAAATTCTATGTAATGTTCTAGGTAGAGGTGGAGCGTGTTTCTCTTCCACATAAAGGAATGCTGGGTTCCGACTCGTTATGAAAAACTAAAAAGAAAACTAAAAGCAAGACGCTCCAAGCATAGCACATAACACATGAAGTGATAAAAATATAGCGAAATGAAAGACGAACTGATAGTGTTGATGGAGAAGGGGATGCACGGGGGCATCCCCAAGCTTAGACGCTTGAATCTCCTTGAATATTTCTTGGGGGTGCACGGGGGCATCCCCAAGCTTGAGCGCTCGACACTCCTGAATCTTTTTATCATCTTCCCTCGCACACTTGAAAACTCCCTTCATACACAACTCATCATAATCTGATTAGCGAGGTTAGTACCCTTAATAAAATAATTATACCTTGCTGGAAATAAGGATATTCTTGAAGTTCTACTGTTTCTCAAGATTGCCAAAAGGTTTTTGCAAATAAAAAGCAAGTTCTTAATTTGCAAAGTGAAGGTAAGGCAAAACATGACAGAATCTGTGAAAAACAGAACAGCAGGCAGTAATTGACCTGTTCGGGATACTTCTGCAACTCAAATCAAAAAACTCAGAACTGACGCACGAAAGAAAATTATATAGAGAACGCTGTCGAAAAAATTCAGACCAAAAAGATGATCTGGTGATTTTATACGAATTTTTCTATCCAAGGACAGAATCTGTTTCCTGGACAGCACCTCACAACTTTTGAACTTTCTAGCAATCGGAGGCTATACTTGGCACAAATATGAAAAGCAAAGATACAATGATGATGCTACAGCAGTAAACAACATCAAGACACAACAAAAGCAAAAAATTTATTCATGTGGGCTGCCTCCCAAAAGCGCTTTTTTTTATGCCTTTAAGCTAGGCATAATGCATAGATCAAGTTTTATCAAGAGTAAAAGAATAGCTAGCCCGTACAACGGACTCAAAAGGTAACTTGATCTTCTTTCGAGGGAAGTGTTCCATCCCTTTCTTGAGAGGAAACTGAAATTTTATATTACCCTCTTTCATGTCAATGACAGCACCAACGGTGCGCAAAAAGGGACGTCCCAAAATAATTGGACAAGAAGGATCACATTCAATATCCATAATAATGAAATCAACGGGCACATAATTATCATTGACAACAATAAGAACATCATCGATCCTCCCCAAAGGTTTCTTTATGGAAGAATCAACGAGACGAACACCAAAAGAACAAGAATCATAAGGCTTCAATTTAAGCATATCATATATCCTTTTGGGCATAACAGAGGTACTAGCACCAACATCACATAATGCATAACAAGAGAAGTCATTCAAATAAATTTTTATCATAGGATCCCAACCATCTTCTAGCTTTCTAGGTATGGAGGCTTCTACTCTAAGTTTCTCCTCCCTAGCTTTGATGAGAGCATTAGTGATATGCTCTGTGAAGGCAAGGTTAAGCGTGCTAGTGCGGGGATCTCTAGACATCTTGTGAAGGAAATCAATAACTTCGGTAAGAGTGCAATTATCAAAATCAAGGTCACGAGCATCAAGTAAAGTGGTAGTGGTGTCCTTAAGGTTCACTTGTTTGGTAGCTTCTATAGTCATAGTATCACCATTAATAGGTCCATTGGGACCAGGAGTACATTGGGTGCTAAGAGTGTGAACATCCTCAATAACTTGGATAGTAGCAACAGTGTGGTGGGTAGGAAGGCTCTTAATTCTTTCCTCTTCCTCCCTTTCTCTAGCCCATCTTTCTTTTAGCTTAGCCATCATCCTAATATTTTCATTAATTTGTACTTGAGTAGCATTAATAGGGATGACTTCCCTCTCCTTAAGAGGAGAAATTTCAATTTTTAGCAATTTTACCTCATTGGCTAAGTGGTCTACCTTAAAAGAAAGATCATCTAGTTTATGTAGTTTCTCTTCTACATTCTTATTAAAGGCTTTTTGGGTAGTGATGAAATCTCTAAGCATAGTCTCTAGTTCAGTATTGGAGTTCTTGGTACTAGGATAAGCATTGTTGTTCCCATAAGAGTTAGAGGGGAACGGTCTAGAATTGTTACCAAAGTTACTCCTATAAGCATTGTTGTTAAAATTGTTTCTAGAGATAAAATTCACATCTACTTGTTCTTGAGCAATCAAAGAATTTAAAGGAACATCACGAGGATCAACAGTAGATTGCTTCGAAAGTAGAGACATGATCAAGTCAACTTTTTCATTAAGGGAGGAAATCTCCTCGACAGAGTTTACCTTCCTACCTGTTGGAGAGCGTTCGGTGTGCCATTGGGAATAGTTAGTCATCATCTCATCGAGAAGCTTTGTGGCAGCATCAAGTGTAGTTGACATAAAAGTTCCTCCCGCGGCCGAATCTAACAAGTTCCGCGAGGTAAAGTTCAAACCTGCATAAAAAGTTTGGATAACCATCCAAGTAGTCAAACCGTGAGTAGGGCAGTTCTTGATAAGAGACTTCATACGTTCCCAAGCTTGAGCGACGCGTTCATTATCCAATTGTTTAAAATTCATTATGTTACTTCTAAGTTGGATAATTTTAGCAGGTGGATAGTATTTTCCGATAAAAGCATCTTTGCACTTGTCCCAAGAATCTATGCTATTTCTAGGCAAAGACTGAAACCAAATTTTAGCTCCTCCTCTCAAGGAGAAAGGAAAAAGCTTAAGCTTAACAATATTACCATCTATTTCTTGGTACTTTTGCATATCACAAAGTTCAACAAAGTTGTTCAAGTGTAAAGCAGCATCATCTCCAGCACCGGAGAATTGTTCTCTCATGACTAAGTTAAGTAAAGCAGGTTTAATTTCATATGAAGGTGCTGAATTGGCAGGTGTAGTGATAGGTGTGCTGATAAAGTCATCGTTGTTGTGACTAGTGAAGTCACACAACTTGGTGTTCTCGGTGGAACCCATAGTAGCAAGCAAGCAAGATAACTATTTTTGTGATTTTCGATAAAAGGAACTAAAGCAAAAATGAAAAGTAAACTAACAAGACTAAAAAGCAAAGGTAAAAGATAGCATGCAACTCCCCTATCCTGAAGAGTGGAGTCCCCGGCAATGGCGCCAGAAAATACTCCTTGATGGGCCTCGAAACGTGAAAACCTGAAATACAAAAACAGCCGAAAACAGAAACTGGCACTGGGGTGCACTGGATTAGTAAGTTAGTCCAAATATGATCAAAAGTGTATGGAAGTGTATGAATATCATAGCAATATCACCCAAAAGTGGCATGGAGCAAGCAGAAATTATAGATACGTTTTGGACGTATCAATCTTCTCTCCGGTCTTCTTGGCCTCGTGGTGGTGCTCGCAGCGAGACGACGTAGGTGGCGGCGCAACCGTGATGGCGCATGGTGTTGGGCGGTGGTTTGGCTGGTCGGCTCCGGTTGGCCGATGGGGTTTGGCGTGCGGGAGAAATCCTTGTCGGTTCGTCCGGCTCCGATGCGGTGACACAGGCGGGTGCCGCTATCCCTTCTTGGAGGGTGTCGGTAGTAGCTATCCCCCACCTCCCTCCGCGTACTGGGGGAAACCCTAGGGCTTGTCCGGGTAGCAGCATCGTCGGCGTCGCATCCTTTCTTGGAGGTGCTGCTTAGTTCGCTGTAGATCGGAGCCTAGGGCTGTGGTGGTTTGTTTCCGGAGGGCGCAGCGGTCGCGGGTCTTCCTCGCTTTGTCAAGCTGCCGCTGTTGGCATTTATTTCTTTTTCTTTTTCTTTGGGTTTGATGTGCTGCTCGCCCCAGCATTGCGATGTGTACAATGGTGATTTACTTTGGAATACAAAACGGGGGGAAATCCTTTTTCGATAAACATTCGTATGAGACCAAAATATGTCTATGTTGGGGAGGGTGGAGATCCTGTCCAAAAATTATGCCATCACCCACGTTGAGTAAAAACCTCAATGATCACTTGCTCCAATCACGTACACATTGTTGTGAATAGCAGCCGATACTCCATTCAGTATAGTATAGACTATGTACGAAGGCAATGCATACATCGATAGATAGCTTGCATGGGAGAGTGGTCACAATATCTCTAGAAATATATATTGACAACATTTTTTGATGGATACAAATTGGGCGCTATTTGAAACACCGACCACGTAGAGTGCGCGAATTTGCACTGAATAAAGAGTTGTTTAATTATCTCATCATGAACATAAAAACAACACTACTTGATTTTCTGTCTATTGCGGCGAGCCAGGTTGTCCTTTGTCAAGACAGCACCTCCGCGAAGCTACCATATGAAAATCTTATTTTTTAGCGGTAACTTCAGTTTTCTGATTTCTTAAAGAAAATGATCGTTGGGATCTTGTGAAAGCGCCTGGTTCATAGAGTTAATCACATCCAAGAGCACATATAAAACATTTCGATCTTGAAAATGCATCTTAGTTCCCACTCTGTTCGGTACGTGCATCCAGGTGGTCCCTTTTCCACTGTTCGAGCTGCAAAGCCACTGGGTGGCCGGCGTTCTGTCGGGGCGATTCAAGCTCCCATCGAAGGACGAGATGATGCGAGACGTGGCAGCCTTCTACTCGCGTCTCAGCGCTCGCGGCTGGCCCCGAAGATACACCCACAGACTGCGAGACCGCGAGGTGCGCGAAATTCGTCCGAAATAAGATTTGCTTTCCCCGACTCGGCGCGGCAAATTTTCTCTGTTGACGCTGTTCATGCATGCAGTTCGAGAACGAGGACTGGCTCGCGGAGCAATGCCGGCGGGACGGACCCGAAGGGTGGAGGAGGGAGATGTTCGACGCAGCGATGCAGGTCATGGTGGAACGCCCGGAGACCTACCGGGACGAGTGGGACGGCGGCGACTACGACCACTTGCTGGCCCAAGCAAACCGAGATTTTGCGGCGCATCTTCCCGCCCCTCTTCGGCCTTGATCGATCGTCGTTGGTTTTACGTTCTCCATCGAAGTTTTGAGAGAGACGCAGTGGAACAGAAGACGAGGAACCCAAAAGACGAAGATGGTACGTACATAGGGATCTCAAAACATGAAGATGATAAACTGATAAACTCTACTGATATCCCTTTTTGGAGGGTTCTTCGTCGTAAAAGACGAGTCAAGAACGAGTGTGGTGTCCCTGGGTGGTTCAGTTAATCCAGTCTCTTGTCAAGCCCGTATCAGTGGTACATTTGACATGAACGGAGTACGATAATACATGGGGATGGAGGAGGGAGCGGTCTTAGTTGCTTCGTTTCAGCTCATATCCCTGCACCCGTTGACGACGAGCGATCAGACCGGCGTCAGGCCGTGCTTGAGCGCCGCCTTCCACACCAGGTCGATCCGGTCGACGTCCAGCGCGCCCACCTCGTGGTGCTCCCACCCCTCCAGGAAGTGCACCACCCCGCCGGCGTGGCACGCGTGCACCACCCCTCGCTCCATCGCGTACTGAAACAATCACAGCAGTCATCGGTCGATCGCCGTCAGTACACGCGGAACGGCATGACATGGATCATCAGACGGTCATCGTTGTGTGCGTTAGTTACCTCGCAGGAGCCGAGGCCCTGCACGTCCTTGGGGAGCCTCATGGCGGCGAGCTTGCCGTAGGTGCAGTCGCGACGGAACCCGATGATGGGCGGCACGACGAACTGGTGGAAGTGCGTCCCCGGCGGCGCCCACCGCTGCTCCCTCGGCGACAGCCACTTGCCCACGAGCCACGTCTGCACACCCAACGTTACCACCATGTCAATACATCATACAAAGGGTGGTACAGATTGATCAGCAGCGATCGGATGGTTGGACGCCGGTGAGAGACCTTGCAGTTCTGCGCGGCCTGGTACTTGGTGACCTGCACGAGGTACTGCTGGAACTCCGCCGGCGCCTCCCTCTGGATCTTCAGGAACCTCTCCGACGACATGGTCAGCATCTGAAACAACAAAGAGAAATTGTCACAACTTGTTGACCCTCTGAATCACCTATCTTTTGTGTGGATTCAGGGATATATGGATGCGTACCATGACTCTGATCTTTTTCCGGCAGAGGTAGAGGGCGATGGCCCTGCCGAGCTTGGACGTGGCGCCGGTGAGGAACACCTCCTTGGTGTTGCTGGGGATCTCGTTCAGGATGACGGCGGCCGTGAGGGTGTTGCCGTGCACCACCCTCACCCTCAGGTCAGGGTGCTTGTCCACGAACAGGGTGCCACCTCCATTCAGTGCCTCGTTCTGGCACAGAAAATAAAAAAGATTAAACGAGAGTTTCTAGGATAAATAAAATTGTACTCCGCTTCTTAGAAAAAAAGGATTGTTCGGAAGCTGGACGGTTCTGGTGAGACACTGTTCTCGTACAGTAGTTTCAAAAATAAATAAAAACGTCAGCGTAAACAGTTTGGAATTGTGCAGGCACAGCAATACAGGCGTACACTGTACTGGCTTCTCTGCCGGCCTCCGTTCGTTCAGCACGGCACAGGCACAGTCCAGACCTCGAGCGGGACCAGGCCGCCGAATCCACGGAGAGATCTTGGCAGCAACCAACCCAAACCCATGCGCGACCCACTCGGACGGCGCAGGCCGACTCTTCGCCGGCCTGCTCTCTGCAAGCCCTGTGCCCCTGGATCCACGCACAGTGCTTCTCCATGGCATGCATGCACCAGCCACTAAAATGGCGGCCCGCGATTGGGCCACGTGAGCGAGGACAGGATTAAGCCGTGCCAAAGCGCTGTCAGATCGGCCGGGCCAGCGGACCAGCTACCGAGTACCGATAGATAGATAGATGGGTTTGTGGCCCACTGGCAGCCAGCCGGCACATGGAAACGGAAATGGCAAGGACAAGTTGGCCACCTTTGCCACCCAGCAGCTAGCAGCTAGCGCATGGCGTTCCTGCCAACGACACAGTAATGTGCCTCTGCATGGCCGACCTCCCGATCCCGATCTCGACCGTATAGTACCTCTCCCGTGCGCCATTCGCCATTGCCGCTCTTCAATGCGCTCACATGCCTACCGATGATCTGATCTCCCGTCTGATTGAGCACCACCACGTACTCTCCTAATACCTAGCAGTGGCGGGGCACTGTGCCGCACACCACTGCAGCGGGGCGCCGGCCAACCAGACACGGACAGGCCAGCAAACAAAGAGGCATGGGGTGGCAGACTCGATCGCAACCAACACCTAACGAAAAGGAGATGTGGCTTCATTCATTAATGGAGGGACGGATGGTGCAGCGCATGCACGGACCTTGTTGAGGGCGGCGAGGCTGAGGACCTTGACGCCCATCCTGTCGGCGCGGAGGATGGCGAGCTCGATCTGGCGGTTGATGCCGGCCTTGGCCGCCGGGATGAAGTACTGGAAGCCGTGGCGGGGCACGCTCCAGGTCTGGTGGAGCCGGCCGCGGAGGTAGTAGAAGCTGACGAGGAAGGTCTTGGAGCAGCACCACATGAGCAGCATGTAGACGAAGGCCACCGGCCAGAAGGGCAGCAGGATGAGGTGGTTCTCGAACGGCACCGACGAGATGGAGCGCAGCACGAACGGGACGTGCATCGACGACATGATGTCTACCACGTGCACCAGGAACACGAAATCCGGCACCCGCTCATTCTTCCCTGCACCATGCAGTACAAACCAACGAACGTCCGGCCGTTAATTGCTTGATGATGATTAGTTCGAAAAGCACACGCCTGCCGGCCATTTGATTAGTTGGTAATGAAGTGCTGAACGGGACCAAGACGGCGACACATGCATGCATGCCTCATTAATGTTGTTATTACTATACTCCAGTTAGTTCGTTCGTACACGTACCACTCCTATCGCTCCTGTGCGAGAATAAAATTGATGAGTGTAGGGGTCCTCGGGTGATTAGGAATTGCGTACCCTTGTAGATCTCCTTCTGCAGCTCCCATGACTTGGAGTTTAGGGTGCCGCCCAGGAGGTCGAAGAGCGGCATGAACAGGCAGAAGTTGGAGTCCTTCTCCCTGTGGTGCAGGCTCAGATACCTGCATATAGCAAAAACATTATGTGTGTGTTTGCACAATCTACCAAATCCTGCCGCGGCAAATTAACCTTGATTCCCGTTGCAACCACTTAGAAAAATGATGTAAATAAACACGCAACTGCAGCAGCTTTACTGTACTGTAGTAGTCTGCAAAGGATAATGCATGGCTAGTGTGTCGCATCGCATGCAGACGGCAGGGGACAAGGAAAAGAAATTACCGCGCGTGAAGAATTACTGCCAAATAATTGCCTACTGATTGTAGTGTAGTGCCAAAAGGAAAATGATTTTTGACTCACGTCGGGGTGTAGATGAGGTATCTGAGCGGTGGGACAGCCTCGAAGACCCTGTGAGAGATGACCTCCACGTTGCTGTACCCCATGCTCCGAAGATAGTCGAACGTAAGGAGGTGCACGTAGACCAGGCCCACGGACCCAGTCCCCATCAGGAAGGCCCCTGCCAGCGGGACCCCCATCGTCAGCGTCAGCAGCAGGGCCTCCAACGGCGTGCCGAATCCAGCTGCCACCAAACAAGATGAAGCAAACTTGGTCACACATGGAAATTGTAACAAACAGCATCTACTTGACGCTGCATTGTTAGTTTGTTACCATGCATTGTAACTATTGATGCTGCTGTTGCGTGCATGGTAAAAACTGAGCATACTTCTACTACGGCATAATTTGGTTGGTACTGTTGTCTGGTGCATGTCACGAATCAGAGAAAAAAGACGGGGCTGCCATGCAGCACGGGCACACATGCTTTGTCTCTTCTTTTTTTGCCACTGGGACTGTTTGGTTGGGTTGGGCTGGGTTGGCGGGAGCTCTGCCCGGCTCTGCGGCCGCGATCCTGCAACCATGCTTCGCTGCCGTGTACTACGTACGTACGTACCTGTCAATGGTTGGGTGACCGGCGTGGAGTGGTGCCCGGCGTGGTACTGGCTGAAGAGCGGGGCCCCGTGCAGGGCCCGGTGGGCCCAGTAGAACACGGGCTCTGAGAAGCCCACATGCAGCAGCAGCGCGATGCCCAGCCCGCGCGGGTCCCACACGCGGAGATTCTCCAGTCCCAGCGGGCCGTTGACCAGCGCCGCACCAATCAGCGTTTGCAACACCAGGAAGTTATCCCTGCGGGTGGGTCCAACAAAGCAAGAAAAAAATCATCATTTCCCTCAGAAAAAATGACAAGATAAACTACGAGCATTATACTGTACACCATTTACCGGCCTACTAGTTGCCGTCGGGCCGTCTTATCAGAAATGCGTGTGCCGACGTAATGTGCAAACAATACAAATGTTTCAGGATTTCAGCGGCGTGACATATTGACCGTGAAAAGGGAGCTCGGGAAACGTCATGGCGGTTGGAGAGTGCCATAGCAATTGCCGGAGCGCCCGACGTGTCCAACATCTCTTTGCTCCGCGGAGTCTAGACTCCGGACGCAAGAAACATTCCGGACGGCTTGACACGGAAATGCTCGATTTATTATTGGTTGGAGTTGCATTCATGTCGCCATAAATTAACTGCCGTGCTGCCCTTAAATAAATGAAATATACTGCTTGGCTTCTTACTTGTGCCCACGCGCTTCGCGTCGAACCCGAAAGCCCGGGGAGCAAGGCAGCGGAACTACCGCAGCTTGTTACTACCGAGTTACCGGCATGCAGGCCGCATGCGGATCGATCGAGCTCGAGGAGGAGGATGAGGAGGAGAGGAGTGTGCTTACCAGTCCCACTCGTGGTCGACCTGGCGGAAGTCGACGCCGTTGGGGACGACGCGGCGGCGGCGGGTGAGGAAGAGCATGTTGCTGTAGGAGAACCAGAACTGGTACGTGAGGCCGCGGGCGGAGAAGAGCAGCAGCAGGTGCAGCCACCGCGAGCCCAGCGGCGCGCCGCCCTGCTCCGCCCACTCCTGCGCCACCTTCCACACCAGCGGGCCCAGCAGGAAGTACTGCGCGCGTCCGTCCGGCGACCACCGATCATGCAGCACAAAGACAATGTCAGCCAACGAGGAAAACATTGACACGGTAATAAGGATGGAAGAAGGAGGTGCTCGGCGCGTGCCTTGTATATGCCCAGGCTCGCCCATGGCCAGGAGGAGAGAGGGGGCGCCATGGCCCGTGCCCTCGGGAGCTGGAGCGGGAGCTCGGTGGAGGAGAAAGGGGACGGGGGAGCGCTTCTCTCCTGGCTGGCCGAGTATGATTTGCCCGAGCCTCCTCTCCGTGCGTACCTGGGGCTGGGGATTCCCGTGCTTATAAAGCGGAGGCCGGAAAACAAAATCAAGCGGGGTGGTACGTACGCTGAATAATTGTGGGTGACTGGGGGCGCGGGCCCACGGGCAGCCAGGACGCTGAGGGACGGCTGCCACGTGTACGAGCGAAACGTATGGGGGTGGTACTTGGTACATGCAGTACAGTGTACAGCACGATGGGTGGCCGGTAAATGGAACGATCGAGAGATCCATCCATCATCTCTACTGATAAAACACATGTTGTTCCAAGCTTAATGGTTAAGTAAAGGAAGCATCAAGACACACGGTTAAGTACAGTATGCAAGTACTACCCTCGAATGGGCACTGATAAGTCATCACAATCTTGAAGAGAACTTGGACATCGGAACGTACTTTGTGTATGGACTTCGATAGCTGTCTGACGTTCGATTTCCAGCCATCTCAGCACGAACGATAACTTCGACGCGATCGGCTCCTGCCACTCTCACAGTGAATCGAAACGCACCAACGCCATTCAGCTGAGAGGGCTTGCTGTTTACTATTGGGCTTATGTAAGAAACAAAAATGCTAGACATACAAAGATTTACAAGCTTTTACACGCTTTTTTCATCTAACAACCAATCACAAACCTCTCCCCCCTGATTTTAAGGGGGGGGGGCCGTCCCGCTCACCTATGGACCAATCAAGGTTAACCCACCCTGTAAAAGCCTGTAAATTGTTTGTACGTGTAGCATTGCTCTGTAAGAAAATACTTGGTGACCGCTAAAAAGACGCCCACAGAAAATTGGCATGATAACCTGTAAAAACCTGTAAAAAGAAAGAAATTCCTACAGCAAATTAATTGCCACAGCTCAACTACAAAATATAGTAAAAACCTACAAGACAAAAAATATATGCCAACAAGGTTTTAATATTTTTTCAATGATAAAAATGGTCCAACAAATTTAAAATGTTATGAAAAAAAAGAAGAATTGCCTAGACGGAAATACTATAATTGTCATGAATTTAAAAACAAGATTTAAATGGACTAATTGTATGTTGTAACATAAAAATCACTCACATGGCACAAAAATTAAGGAAAAAATATTCTCTAGAAACATGGCAAAAACTATAATGCATCGAATGATCACATGGAAAAATTTACCAAAAATTGCCATGGTGTGCAATTTTTTTAGCATGCTCTATCCAACAGATTTGTCTTATTTTTAGAAAATTTGCAAAAATAAAAGAATTTAGGAACGATATGCGCGTAAAAGTTTCCATGGTGTGTGGGGAAAACATTTGAACTTGTCACGTCAACACAACTTAAAGTTTCCATGGATATTGTTAAATGGCGTGTGATAACCTCATAACCAGAGGGGAAACATAACTTAATTTGCCATGGCAGAATACATCTTAAATTTCCATGGCGAAAGTATATTTTAGTTTCATGTCAAAACATACTATAAAAAGATTTGAACTTGCCATGGCAACATATCTTAAAAGTTGGCATGGCAAGTGTTGAATGGCGTGTGAGAAAACTCCAAACTTGCATTGGAAACTCATCTTAATTTGGCATGATAAAAAAACATGTTAAATTGCCATGACAAGTGTATATACTAGTTTCCATGGTATCAAAAACACATGGTAAGTTCACACCTAACCGTGAGTATTCTGCTAGATCCGCCTATCTGCTTCACTTCGAAGGCTCAGTAACACCGGAGGGTCACAACCTCATTTGGGAATGATGGGCCCCAGGAAAATACCGTTTCTTCTCGTGGACGGTCATGCTAGGCAGAATCTTAACCGCGGATACCCTGCTGCGTCGGTGTTGGGAGAACAACTATTTCTGCCCTCTCTGTGAGAGGAATCTGGAAACCCCTACCCATTTGCTCCTGGAGTGCCCTTGGTCACTATACACCTGGGGGAAGATCGCCCGACTATCACGCATGCCGATGCTACCGCCGGAGTCATGGGACGGTCTGGATTCCATCAAAGCATGGCTAACAGCATGTCATGGCAGGGCAAGGAAAGACATGAAGAAAGGGACCCTATCCATCATACAACTCATGTCGTGGGAGATATGACGCGAAAGAAGCAGACGCATCTTTCAGGAAAAAATCCATGGACAGGGTGACCTTCATAGAGAAAGCAAGAGAGGAGATTCGGCTTTAGAACATGGCAGGAGCGGGCATCCCTTTCGACCCGGGCTGAACCCATGTAATCTTGTTAGTTAGTTCTGTTTTCTTTTCTATTCTTTCCTTTTTTTTCCTTTGGGTAGTTGGTCGAGCTATCTCGCCGTCTACTCGCCTTGGGTACGTTTGTAGCTCGACTTTTTCTCTATCTAATCAATGAATTTGGTAGCAAGTTGCTACCAACATTAAAAAAACACATGTTAAGTTTGCCATGGCAACACAACTAACGTTGCCACGGCAATCCAAGACTGCACGCCAAAACATTAACTAAACTAATGCCGACAACGTGGACATAGGCTGAACCCAAAAATCATGTACACATAAAAAATACCATGTTTTTCCAAAAATAAAAATAAAACTTCCACCTGCACACATACAAAAAGGAAAACTGTTTGGCACATACATGCTGACAACCTCATTTGGTGAAATGATGACATAGAGCTACTGAAAATGAAACTGCCATCTCTAAGGTGGTAGGAAACTAACTACACATAACATGTAGTTTGTCATGAGAAAAAGCATAGTAAAAGTTGACATCTACTCCCCGCGCGGATTCAGAGCCCCCGCCGGCCTCATAGCTACCATCGCCGTCGGCTTCCTTGTCCTCGAGGAGACATCGTGTCGCCAAAGTTTGCCATGGATTTTAGAGGTGTAGTGCCTGCATCGGCGTCAACTGATGCCTGGTTCTCGAGCAAGTTCATCGTCACCCAAACAATAGGTGGGGGCGCGTGACATAGGGCCACCGCAGATGAGGAGTCGGCGAGAGGATGCAATAGAGTCACCTGCTACAAAAATCCTTCGCGGCGGCCGTAGGAGATGACACGTGATGGCGGAGACATCGGGCATCTGTGGAGCCCAGTCCAACCATGTCGCTAACCACCCCCCTGCCAGCGACCTGCCCGTGATCGTGGGTTACTGCTCATCTTGTCGGCATCTGGTCACCGTCGACCTACTCGGGATGGTGGGGCTTGAGAGGAGGTTGTGGGGATGGATAAGGGAACACAGGAGTGGGAAGGTGTTCGCGATGAATTTCGGTTTTCCCAAATGATCTCGTTCGCTGATGTGGTTGTGTCTTCTGTTTTAAGATGCGTGCTCAAAATCCAATGGTGAAGAGGACGCTTGGCCAAATCTTGAAAATCTGACCTTCGGGGTTTATCTTTTTTGTTGTTTATAGCATCGTGTGTGCTTTAGTTCAGCCTGAAGATTCATGTTAATCGATAAGCCAAGAGATAATCTTGTCCTCTCTAGGTTATAAACATAGGCACATATTCAAGAAAATTGTTTGCATGACTTCATAGCTTATATAATGTAACTTAACAAGCATTGTGAACTTACGATGGAACATAGAAGGAAAAAACCCACACACCATTCCAGGGGCGGCTCGGGCGAACCCTAGCTGGCCCCCTCCCCCATATCCTTTGTCCCTTCTCTCTCATTTGAGGCGATGGGATTGACTTGTTGCACCGTGGGAGTTCCCTTGGATCGTGCATCGATCTGGCCATGGATGGCAAGCATGTACGGTGGGGCTAGGGCTCCTAGGTAATGGAATTGGTGTGGGCCGCTGAAAGATCGTGGATGTCGCCTAGAGGGGGGGTGAATAGGCGCTTTAAAATAATTACGGTTTAGGCTTGAACAAATGCGAAATAGACCTAGCGGTTAATTTGTCAAGCACAAAACCTACAACAACTAGGCTCACCTATGT
Source organism: Secale cereale (assembly GCA_902687465.1). Taxonomy (NCBI): domain Eukaryota; kingdom Viridiplantae; phylum Streptophyta; class Magnoliopsida; order Poales; family Poaceae; genus Secale; species Secale cereale. The sequence continues at coordinate 95,139,173 of LR738714.1, read as the reverse complement.
GCACCAACAACTCATGCTAAGCAAGATAAACAACTAGGTGAAAGCAAGATATATGAAAAGAAACGATATGGCTATCACAAAGTAAAGTGCATAAGTAAAGGGCTCGGGTAAGAGATAACCGAGGCACGCGGAGACGACGATGTATCCCGAAGTTCACACCCTTGCAGATGCTAATCTCTGTTTGAAGCGGTGTGGAGGCACAATGCTCTCCAAGAAGCCACTAGAGCCAGCGTAATCTCCTCACGCCCTCGCACAATGCAAGATGCCGTGATTCCACTAAGGGACCCTTGAGGGCGGTCACCGAACCCGTACAAATGGCAACCCTTGGGGGCGGTCACCGAACCCGTACAAATTGCTCGGGGCGATCTCCACAACCTAATTGGAGACCCCGATGCTTACCCGGAGCTTTACACCACAATGATTGAGCTCCAAGCACCACAAGGTTGGGGTTATCTCCCCAACGACACCACGAAGCTTCACCACAATGGAATATGGCTTCGAGGTGACCACAACCGTCTAGGGCGCCCAAGCACCCAAGAGGAACAAGCTCAAGGGTACCAAGCACCCAAGAGTAAAAAGCTTCTCAACTTCACTCCCATGTATCACCGAGGAGAACTCAAACCGATGCACCAAATGTAATGGCAAGGGCACACGGAGTGCCCAAGTCCTTCTCTCTCAAATCCCACCAAAGCAACTAATGCTAGGGAGAGAAAAGAGAGGAAGAACAAGAAGGAGAACACCAAGAACTCCAAGATCTAGATCCAAGGGGTTCCCCTCACATAGAGGAGAAAGTGATTGGTGGAAAGGTGGATCTAGATCTCCTCTCTCTTTCCCCCCCCAAAACTAGCAAGAATCCATGGAGGGATTGAGAGATAGCAAGCTCGAAGAAGGTCAACAATGGGGGAAGAACACGAGCTCAAAGGATAAGATCCATTGGGGAAGAAGACCCCCTTTTATAGGAGGGGAAAGAATCCAACCGTTATACCCTCTCACAGCCCGCGCGGCGCGGTACTACGGCACCGAACTTGCAGTACTACCGCAAGGCGGTGCGGTACTACCGCTCGCGCAGCAGTGACCAGATGATGGTGATACGTCCAAAACGTATCTATAATTTCTGCTTGCTCCATGCCACTTTTGGGTGATATTGCTATGATATTCATACACTTCCATACACTTTTGATCATATTTGGACTAACTTACTAATCCAGTGCACCCCAGTGCCAGTTTCTGTTTTCGGTTGTTTTTGTATTTCAGGTTTTCACGTTTCGAGAACTGCCCAGAAAAATCCAGAAAAATTATATAAAAAATCAGCGATATGGAAACAACACTGCGTCCGAAGGGCAGCCTGGGGGGGGCATAGGGGCTCCAGGCGCCCTGTGGGCGCCCCCCCGCCTGGGCCGCGCCGGGGGGGGGGGGGCGCCTCGGCCCCCCGAGGACCCCCCGGTGCCCTACTTTGGCAGATATTTAAAGGGTTCCCCGTAACCCTCGAAACAGGACTTCTTTTCGCGATCCCATCTCTGTTCCGCCGCCGCCGCCGCTTCCAAGATCGGGAGCACCAGGAGAACTCTTCCCGACACCCTGCCGGAGGGGAGGATCACCACCGGGAGCTTCTCCACCACCATGGACGCCTCCCGGACGACTCGTGAGTAGTCTCCCTTGGACCATGAGTCCATGACCAGTAGCTATGTGATGTTCTCCTCCCGTTCTTGTGCTTCACTAATTAGTCCTCGTGAGCTGCCCTACATGATCGAGGCACCTATGTAATCCTTATGTTGTTGCTATGATGAGTTTGCTGGGATCCGATGGATTATGAGATTATGTTCAGATTGATCTTGAGTAATATATTTGATTCACCTCTTTTATATTTTAGTTCATAAGTAATTCTTGCATGTTCTCCGTTGTTATTTATTGCTTTGGCCGAGTAATAGGTAGTGACTCCAAGAGGGAACGTTATGCTCGATTGTGGGTTCATGCCCTTCGATGACTAGCTTGAGTGACAGAAACATGAGTCTAGGGGATGTGCTGTTGCCACAAGGGGGAAAACAACGGTGCTTGTGCTCACGGGTGCAAGGATTGTTTACTTTACGCAAAGTTCTTTTAATGCAGTTGTCTGTTGCATTGAGTTTACACTATGGGTGGGACTCGCAACTTAATACCAGCGAGATGTTCTGGATAGATATCTCAAGGTGGATGATTAGTAGTAGATATTGATGGATTTCGGTCTACTTACTTTGGCGTACCGCCCATGCTTTGAACCTCAACCTTTCTTGCAATGTAGTCAGCATTGGTTTGCGTTCGTGGTCCTGTCAATTGCCCAGCTGTAATTTGTTTACCTCACATAGCTGTTTTATCGTCTTTTGGGAGAGAGACATCACTAGTGAACATCATGAGACTCCGGTCCATATTACCATCATTGATCACATCCACTATTTACTTTTCGCTATTTACTTACTATCGCAAAAACTATCTATCACTACTTTTAATCCTTTGTGAACTACAAGGCCGGAGAGATTGACAACCTCTCTGTACTCGTTGGGAGCAAAGTTATTTGTATCTGTGTGCAGGTCCACGTTGGTTGCTACTAATCTGGCGCCGTAGCAATTGACACCTACCTGTTGAACCTAGGAGTCTCTGGGGATTCGATCCTTGGCATCTTTGCTAGGGGAAAACACTTCTACTTACTGCATCTTACACCTTCCACTTGGGGTAACCAACGAGGGGTTCGAGGCCCATCAAGGAGTATTTTCTGGCGCCGTTGCCGGGGACTCCACTCTTCAGGATAGGGGAGTTGCATGCTATCTTTTACCTTTGCTTTTTAGTCTTGTTAGTTTACTTTTCATTTTTGCTTTAATTCCTTTTATCGAAAATCACAAAAATAGTTATCTTGCTTGCTTGCTACTATGGGTTCCACCGAGAACACCAAGTTGTGTGACTTCACTAGTCACAACAACGATGACTTTATCAGCACACCTATCACTACACCTGCCACTTCAGCACCTTCATATGAAATTAAACCTGCTTTACTTAACTTAGTCATGAGAGAACAATTCTCCGGTGCTGGAGATGATGCTGCTTTACACTTGAACAACTTTGTAGAACTTTGTGATATGCAAAAGTACCAAGAAATAGATGGTAATATTGTTAAGCTTAAGCTTTTTCCTTTCTCCTTGAGAGGAGGAGCTAAAATTTGGTTTCAGTCTTTGCCTAGAAATAGCATAGATTCATGGGACAAGTGCAAAGATGCTTTTATCGGAAAATACTATCCACCTGCTAAAATTATCCAACTTAGAAGTAACATCATGAATTTTAAACAATTGGATAATGAACACGTTGCCCAAGCTTGGGAACGTATGCAGTCTCTTATCAAGAACTGCCCTACTCACGGTTTGACTACTTGGATGGTTATCCAAACTTTTTATGCAGGCTTGAACTTTACCTCGCGGAACTTGTTGGATTCAGCCGCGGGAGGAACCTTTATGTCAACTACACTTGGTGCTGCCACAAAGCTTCTCAATGAGATGATGACTAACTATTCCCAATGGCACACCGAACGCGCTCCAACAGGTAGGAAGGTAAACTCTGTCGAGGAGATTTCCTCCCTCAATGAAAAAGCTGACTTGATCATGTCTCTACTTTCGAAGCAATCTTCTGTTGATCCTCGTTATGATCCTTTGGATTCTGTGATTGCCAACGCTTATAGGAGTAACTTTGGCTATGAGAAACTGGTAGAAATAGAGGAGGCCACTAAGAATTATATGCACACCCAATATGAACAAAACAAAACCTTCTCGAGGCAATTAAATGAGCATACTGCTATCTTGCAAGACATTAGTAGACGATTAGAGAACATAAATATTGAGATTTCTAACCTCCAGACTAGACTCACTATCACTGAGACCCAAGTTTCCAATATGTCCCACACACAGGCCACTTTGATAAACCAAATGGCGGCTAAACCCGAAGTGGTTGCATCCCTAAGGGAGGAAGAGGAAAGAATTAAGAGCCTTCCTACCCACCACACTGTTGCTACTATCCAAGTTATTGAGGATGTTCACACTCTTAGCACCCAATGTACTCCTGGTCCCAATGGACCTATTAATGGTGATGCTATAGAAACTACCAAACAGGTGAGCCTTAAGGACACCACTACCACTTTACTTGATGCTCGTGACCTTGATTTTGATAATTGCACTCTTACCGAAGTTATTGATTTCCTTCACAAGATGTCTAGAGATCCCCGCACTAGCACGCTTAACCTTGCCTTCACAGAGCATATCACTAATGCTCTCATCAAAGCTAGGGAGGAGAAACTTAGAGTAGAAGCCTCCATACCTAGAAAGCTAGAGGATGGTTGGGATCCTATGATAAAAATTTATTTGAATGACTTCTCTTGTTATGCATTATGTGATGTTGGTGCTAGTACCTCTGTTATGCTCAAAAGGATATATGATATGCTTCAATTGAAACCTTATGATTCTTGTTCTTTTGGTGTTCGTCTCGTTGATTCTTCCATAAAGAAACCTTTGGGGAGGATCGACGATGTTCTTATTGTTGTCAATGATAATTATGTGCCCGTTGATTTCACTATTATGGATATTGAATGTGATCCTTCATGTCCAATTATTTTGGGACGTCCCTTTTTGCGCACCGTTGGTGCTGTCATTGACATGAAAGAGGGTAATATAAAATTTCAGTTTCCTCTCAAGAAAGGGATGGAACACTTCCCTCGTAAGAAGGTCAAGTTACCTTTTGAGTCCGTTGTACGGGCTAGTTATTCTTTTACTCTTGATAAAACTTGATCTTTGCATTATGCCTAGCTTAAACCCGAGCTTGTCATGAAAATGACCATAAGCTCCAAAACTCACAAGGAGAAGAACCGAACAAGAACCAATAAACATGATGCAAGCATGCAATGGTTTGAGCTCTCTACGAACGATACGATCAAGCTACTCATTGAGAGCCCCCCCTTGATAGTACGGCAATTGATCCTATAACCCGGTCTCCCACAACTACCATGAGACCGGTAAAATAGAAAACCTATCAAGGGCAAACCTTTGCCTTGCACATAGTCCACTTGAGCTGGATGATGACGATCTTGACTCCCTCAAGTTGGACCATCTTTCTTGATTGCGTTGGCTCGATGAAGACTAGTAGATTGCTCCCCCATACTCCACTATGGGTGAGCCACTCTTCGGCACATCTTCACAAGTCCATTGTCACAACAATGGACGACAAGCTTCAAGCACTTGATCTCTTCATGATGCTCCACTTGAACTTGCACACCGCAACCTAACCCCACAAAGAACTCTCACGAAGACCATGGGTTAGTACACAAAGCGTAATTGACAATGCTTACCATACCATGGGATCGCTTGATCCCTCTCGGTACATCGTCTATGCTTTGTGTGTTGATCAACTTGATCCACTTTTTGACTCAGTCTTGATCAACCTTGAATCTTTCCAACTTTATTTATTTGGATGATGTCTTGAAGGTAAACATGAATGATCACACACTCTTCTTCTTCAAGACATGCTTGCAATAAGCTCAACACTCACTAGACCAATCTTTGGATAATTCCTTAATAGCACCTTGGTCATTACAAACTCTCCTTGAAACCAACAAATGGACTCCAAGAAAAGCCTATGGACACACCCTTCAAATATAACTCAAGGCAACCATTAGTCCATAGAGATTGTCATCAATTACCAAAACCAAACATGGGGGCACCGCATGTTCTTTCAGCCGCGCAGGGCAGTGCAGTGTTTATTGGGGGTGGCTAGTGTTGAAAAATTTGAGCATCAACTCATGGATCTGGCTGATGGTGGAGGATTCCGATGGTGGGGCACCGTCTCCGATGATAGATGGCGGTGGTGGCGATGGGCCGTGGATCTATTCATGCTGGTAGGGGCGCCTACGTTGGATCATGAGCTTGGATGTTGTCTGTTGGGTATGGTGTGTCGAATGCTCTACGTGTGTGTGGTCTTGGGCTAATTTGTTTGGTGCGGAGGTGACATGCGTATGTGTATGAACAACTTGGCCTTGTGGTGGTGGCCATATCCATATGAGTGTGGTGACTCTTCAACAACCATGGCGGTGATGTTTGGCTGGAAGACTCTCATCCATCCGATAGTGCCCTATTTTATCTCTCCATTGTTGACGACAACAAACACACTTCCTCGAAAGGTGGTTGGCTAGGTGGTTCCATTGAATATGCACTACATTGGTGCATATTTGCATACATATGCCAGGAGAGGCGTAGTGCCTCCTCAAGAGGACGGGCTCCCAAATTGGATATGATTTTTTGGAGCGTCTCCATGGGTAAACTAAGGGCTCTCCCAATGGTAGTTTCTTAGCGTGAGTTCATAGGTAAAATATTGACATGTCACATCACTTAAAAAAAGTAGAGACGAGAGTTGTATGTTAGTGAAGCTTTGACTCTTAGCACATTTATCTAAATAATGTAATGAATTCTCTCATCCAGTATGGTTTCTTTCTCTATGTTTCTCTCCTTCCCTCTATGCGCAACAAGGCACGAATATTAAGATGCGCATGTGATCCCTACACCAATTTAATGCACATTGCTTAAAAACAACATCTAAGGGCATGTTTGGTATGTCACGTGCACTTGAAAAGTTTGGCTTGTTTACTTGTCTCTTTGCAACGAAGTTCTGGCTTGCACAAACCTTAAAGCAACACTGGCCTGTTAAGGAGGAACATTTGAATCAACCATTTCCTCTGAGCTAGGCTCGAGCGAGCGGAAGCCAGTACATGATTGGCTTTCACAATGTGGGCACCTGGTAAATAGGTTTGCATGTGTTATGTACTACTCATCTCCCATAATCTTCTTCACCTAATCTACACAATGATGCTTCGATTTGAGATAAGCTCTACACGAGAAAGATGCACATCGATTTTGTGGTTCCATTAGTGCGACCGTCTCTTAATTTTGTGGAGTGTAGATCTTCAATTCCGTCTTTATGTTTAGTGTTTCTTCGGATAGAGTTTATCAAATTCATCACACATAGTCGACTGCTTGAATTTTCGTTGATGAGTTGCTACATCTCATTGTTTCACATAACTTTCTGTTGTAAGTTTTCTGTTTCGATGCTCGTAGATGAGTAGATTTATATCTCCCTATTGTATTGTACTAGTGTGTTGATGAGTGGATATTAATTTAGAAAAACTTTGGTAAATTCATGGCACACATTCGATCGCTTGAAAATTTCTTTGGACAGTAGTTTCATCTTGTTGTTCCAAACAACTCTCATATAGTTTTTTTTTCCGACACTCATAGACAGTTTTTTAAATGTGATGGTGTGAATGAGTTGAACGTGTGTATAAGAGGTGAGATTAAACCACTGATGCGCATAAAACTAAACAACTACACATTGCATCTAGGGAGATAGACATGCAACCAAACATTGTGTTTCTGTTTTGGCTCTGATGCAACATGAAACTTTGTGCGCAACTAATCACAGTGCACAACATGAAAGATTTACCTAGTCAGGATCTATCAAGCGCAAAGATGTCTAATTGATGCAAGGAACCAAACACATCCTGAGAGACAATGCAGTGGGATGATGATCTTTGTAAATTTATCATCAACTAAAATGCCAAGTTAAGAGCCAACACATTGGGAGTGCCCTAGATCTAAGTGAAATGGTATTAAACCTATTAATCGTCGCCATAAGGCCGGCCAACCAGCTATGCCATGTGGCGCGGGCTGGTTGGCTGCAGTGGAAAGCTAGGAAATTTTATAAATACATTTTTTTTCTTTTTAGATGGAGTGAGGACTCGTGTATTTTTTTTAAGTGAAGGGTTGTACAAAGTGGCACTCGCTGGATAGACGTGACAGTATTTTTTTTCTTTTTATGATGGAGGTGATGATTTTTTTCTAAGTTTTTTTAGATGAAGCGAGGTCCCATGTATTTTTTAAAATAAAAACGTGTGCACAACTTCTCCTCAAGGGGCGCCACAGGGTGACGCCCTAACCACTAGTGTTCAATAATTATCGGTGACCGAGGGCATGGGCCCACAAGCAAGACACGGAGGAAGAGCCGCCACATGTACAAGCAAAGCATGGGGTACACCGTACTCGCATATACTACCTCCGATCCAAAATAGATGACTCAGCTTTATACTACAGCTTTGTTACTCGAGAGATCCGTCATCGCGCTATCAATCAACTCAGGGAAATTAAGTGGGGTCAGCAAAGTCATAAAACAAGGGGCTGGAATTAAGTAGTCAATAAATGCTATATATCACGCACAAAGAAAAGCACATATATAGTATTATATGGTTAGAAAAGTTCTGTCAGAAGACAGAGGACATAGCAATCAGTTGCACTCAAACATTAATTCTGGTGTCACAAACATGTGAGCATCTTTTTTCGTGGAAAAAAATTACGTACATGCTAATAGTTCATTTTCATAGTAGTAATTGTTGCTGATGCTTGCACACGAACCGCAAGTTGTCAAACATCGATAATTAATGTTACATATACACACGAGGGGAAAAAGCAATTGCGATCATCTCCCCATGAAAACAGAAAATATTTAGTAATGTTTGCATCGGGAAATATACGACCGTGTGTGTGACTTTTGCAAGTGGATTCCTCAAAACAATCACATTTATTGTTATGATGCAAAAAACTGTCACCTTTCAGAGAAAATAAATAAATAAATTAACCAATACTTCACGGATATGCGAGAGCATCTCCAATGGCGACCCGCATGCGAATTCGGAACATGAAGTTATTTAACACGAGCCTGTATCGATCTGCTCGATGGTCTGGACATGTTTTTTGTCGCAAAAAGAAGACAAACGTGAGGGCTTTGTGAGCGTCTGACCGCCCTGACCATAAAAAAAACCACTCGCCTCTCTCGCGCTTTCCATCGCACGCTCGCGCTACTTGCTGCGCGAAAGTTCATGCCGGCCCAAAGCATGGAGCTGTTGTCATTGATGCCCGCGATTTGATTGGACAGGAGGGCGGCGCAGACGAACGCGACCTCTCACTGCCGGCATTAAAGCGGCTGCCCGCTGCACGCCCGATTGAACGCGCCTCCTCGCCGCATTCAAACGACAAGAAACCTACTCGGGCCACATGTCCCGTTCGCTAGCCATCCATCATTAACACAACGCTAGTTGGTTGCGGCTGTCCGGCTGCTATTTAGGGTGTGTTTGGTTGCATTCTCAATTTAGCATGGTAGTTCTCCTCTGATACATGTTGAGTATAGACATGTTGTGTACATGCATTTGCTATTGTTTGGTAGCGGTGTATGTGTTGACACATGCTGAGCTGAGACTTTGTTTGGCAGCCTGCATCTGTTTAGACATGACGGGTCCTTTTTGAAATTGTGAAAAAAATTTGAAATTCTGAACATTTTTTGAAAATGTAAACAAATTTTTTTGAACATTATTTATATTTTTTTTTAATTTTGAGCATTTTTTAACAATTTAAACATTTTTCAAAATTTGTAGAATTTTGATTTTTTTGAAAACTTAAACAAATTTTGAAATTCTGAACATTTTAAAAAATTTAAAATTTTAAACAAATTTTGGATTTTTGAACATTTTTTGAAAATGTAAACAATTTTTTTGAATTTTTTATTTTAAAATTTTGAACATTTTTTAAATTTTAAACATGTTTCGAAAATTTTAGAATTTTGAACTTTTTTTGAAAACTTAAACAAAATTTGAAATTCTGAACATTTTTTAAATTTTAAACATTTAAACAAATTTTGGATTTTTGAACATTTTTTAAAAATTTAATTTTTTTTGAACATTTGTTGAAAATTTAAACAATTTTTGGAATTTTGAACATCTTTTAAAAAATGAAGCAAAATTTGAAATTATGAACATTTTTTTCAAATTGCTTCGCTCGTGCATGCTGACCAGCGAACGGCTGCTGGGGTGTTCTCTCTTCATGCATGCTACGAGGGTATTTGGGTTGAGCTCGTGCATGCTGAGAAGACCCCATGCAGGCTACCAAACATCCAAAAGTGGGTCGAATGGGGAACTTTTGCCCTCATACACCCTCCATCCATCGTGCCAAACACACCCTTAAACGTGCTAGACGCTGGGGGCTCGTGTTTTCTCTTGGGGTATAAGATTATAGTGGATGCTGAACCCTTGCCATGGAGCCAGTGAGAGGCTTATATAGAGTGCGCCTCAGCCTCATAACTGCCACGTTACAAGGGGTTAAATGAGCATAACTACAATAGTTACTGTAACGATAACTATAATTATACTTCACGTCCGACATTAGGTCATCCGATGGTTGCAGCTCTCACGTCGCCCCTATGTATGATGTGCCCGAGTGAAGATAGTTGGGTCGACTCGAGGGAAGACATCTGAGTGCCGTCGACACGGCATATCCGTGTGGATTTCCAGTGGAGCGCATCCGAATGCGCCTATGGTCCAAGGACCTTCCAATGATGGTGTGGGACCCTAGGTGGGCCTTAAATGTCAGGTCATCGACCTTACCAGTAGTAGGTGACCCATCAAGTCTAGACATTCTCCATGTAGAACTCCTACACCACCGGTCCACCCAAAACATGGTACGACTACACAGACTCTCCCAAAACCCTCTCACACGCGTCCTCTCCAACAGTGACCGCTCCGATCATCGCATTCGCGCCAGTCCAGAGAGGACGTGACCCTTCTGCCGCACGCCAGTCATTGAAGAGGTGTGGCGGCCGAGAGCACCTCATGTTTCGCATTTGATGCCATGCAACCGGACTAGTCGACTGGATGGCTTCCTACTGCACTGAAGTCGGTTGCGTGTTCGTCTGCTTGCCCAATGATGAACAATTACGGTTGCCGAGAAACCCACTACATGCGTCGGCATTCAACCCGATGCTAGCCTGGTAGGCACCTAATATATAAGAGGAGTCACGCACGATTGAAAGTGCAGCCCCTCCACTTCCCTTACTCCACCATTGACAACTGCGAGCGAAACTCCGCTCACAACCTTCTCCGCCATGACCGCAAGGGGCAAAGTGTCCTGGAAGCGCCTCTCACAGGGGCGTTGGCATGAGATCGTCGGCATCATCATCAGCTGGCAGGTACAACACAAGGGGATCTTCCCCACAGCTCGTCGAAGGAGAGCTCAGAGGACGACGACAGGAGGATGGAGAAGGGGTCCGATAACAAGCCCGAGCCCACACCCGAGCGGGTTGCCGGCACCACCATGGCACGGGCACATGTGCAATTTGACGACACCATGACGGAGGAGGAGGAGCCGTAGATAGCAGCGTGCACCGTTGGACTCTGTAGTCGAAATGCTGCAAGAGGAGCAACAACATAACCTACTACCGAGGGCGGATCCAAGATTTCAGCAAGGGGGAGGGAAAGAAATCAATGATAGCACATGAGGATATTTTTTCCATTCAATGACCGTAAAAGAGGAATGCAAGATAATATATATTTAGCAAATGAAAAAGTAGATTTCTATTACTTTGAATATAGCTCATAAACCTAAAAAATGGAACAATAATTTTGATAATCTCATATGGTGTGCTTTCGATTCCAGCTTGTAGATTGATGCCACAGATAATAAAATTTGTGTCAAGCTGTTATGTATACAATCCAGTATGTAATCTGTAAAAAATCTGATAAATAATACCTACAGTCGACTATCGGTTTATATAGATCTAGTACTAATAATAACATGTGATAGTCTCGACACGAGTTGTAGTTTACTATATAGATTTGGTCTGGCATGAGTCAAGCCAGGATTTGAGCATCTAGGGCGGTGG